>CAWUFW010015858.1:0-338710 GCA_963921515.1 Calotriton arnoldi | reverse complement strand
TCGTCCTCGTCGCTCCGCTTCGTCCTCGTCGCTCGCGTCGTCCTCGTCTGTGCTGTGTTCGTCTCGTAGCCGTGGATCGTGTTGTGGCGCGATTCGGAGCTTATGTGCGCCTCTCCCGGATGCTTTGACGTGCCGTGCGTAGCGACGGGTTCGGCGCGTACGGAAAGCGCATCGTACTTGTCCGGCCGGACGGGGCTGCATTTTCCCTTCCGTGCGACTCGATTCGGCGTTTCCGGATTCGCCTCGGTCGGAGAACAGGACCTGGTTTGGGTGAGTACGGCTCGGCCGGAATTTTTGCTGTTGTGCGCATCGTACTTGCTCGTTCGGTGTGCTGTACGGATCGGTCGGGAAACTGGCTTTCGCATGGCTTTTTTCCCGACCGAATGGTATTGGGTGCGCCTCCGACCGAGATCGGAATCGGCCCCTAAGTCATCTGAGGTGTGGAAACACATTTTCTGTACATATAATTAGATAATATTTCAACATGGTAGACACTGAGAATAGAAGACCTAGATGTGAGTTTTTCTGTAGATGGTGTAGGATGTGTTTCTATTGCACAGGTTTACTAATGCTTATTTGGTTTATTTTAACAATTATAATTCCACTAAGATTAGCTGTAGAAGATACATCTGCAATTATGAATGACACAAATAGTGACAAGAAATCTAACATGAAGAACACTGCAACACTAATAGATAGTACTGATTTTCATTGGGATAAGTCAATAACTGATTTCTCCAAGAATGTCTTCACGAAACTCTTGTACGAATATGTGGAGACAATGGATGTAAGAGATTGCTATGTCTGTATGCAGTTACCTGCATCTGTAACAGAAGGTGTGACGTATCATCACCTTCCTTTGACGTATGGAATAACTTGTAGTGTTTTAGCTAGTTTATTTTATAAAACAGGTAAATTAGAATATTATTACACTGACACAGATGCTATTTTTGCTAAAGTTCCTGTAGTCCCTGAGCTAAATAAAGTGAAAGTTGCAAAGATTTTTGGAGAATTTTTCTTAGAAACAAAAGAATTAACATTAGAATATGCATTTAGACATAATCTTACTTGTGGGTTAAGAAGGGAAGAAAAGGTTTTCTTAGACATGGTAGAAGACAGAAGGGTTAAGTTTCAAAGAAAGGTAGCAGGAGAAAAGACAAAAACCCCACCTTCGGCGTTCGAAGAAGGAAGTTATGACAAAGGTGAAACAAATGCAGCTATGGTTTTAGATTGGCCCCAACATGTAAAATTGTGTATTAGTAGAGATAACACTATGGATGAAAACTATTTCGTGGGTTCTAGTGAGTCCCGAGATACATACAAAATTCTAGGGGGATGGGGATTTAAAAGAGGAAAAGATCCAGTATTTCCAGGGTCCTATTATATTTGCGGAAATAGAGCTTATTATAGGTTGCCGGACCATTGGTACGGAACATGCTATCTAGGCCTGGTCTTTCCACAGATTTTTCACGTGGAAAGAGGAACGAAAGGAATTCACAAGATAGGTAAACCATTAACCCGCAGGAGGAGGGAAAGCTTCTCAGAAATAATAGGTGACATTTTTGGAGCATTGATACCAGCAGTGGGTATATCTTTGAATGCATACAAGATTCGGAAATTGTCTACAGTAGTAGATCGTTTATCAACGAATACTGCTGGAGGGTTCTTGATGGTAAATACCGAAATGGTTGCTATGAGAGCTATGGTAATGCAAAATCGACTTGCCCTTGACATTCTTTTGGCAAAAGAGGGAGGAGTCTGTGGAATGCTGAAGGTACAACATTGTTGCACTTACATTCCAGACAAAAGTGAGAATATACGGAAGTATATAAAGAACATTACTGATTTGCATAAAGAAATTGACCCACTGGAGGTTGAAGGTGCTTGGGAGAGACTTGGTAAGAGTTTTTCCTCAATGAGGAAATAGTTCACCGAAATAGGTAGTTCTCTTATTGGGAAAATACTAATTCCAGAAACCTTAGCAATAGTGATAATATCAATATTGAGATTAGCATATGTGTGTGTTAAAAGAAGAAAAAGACAAAATAAAGCAAAAAGAGAAAATGAGAAAAGTAAAGAAAGAGAACAGGAGATGGGAGAGATCGAATTGGAAGAGTTTAAAGAAAACATGTACAAAAGGTCTAAAAGACAAGATGAAAAGAACACGATTGTCTAAAATAACAAATGCAAGTGGACAAGAAACATTTATCTGATACATTTTGTAAGGATAGGTTTTAGTGGTGATATTAAAAATCACCAAAGGGGGAATTGATGGAGCAGGGGAAACAAAATATTTTTTGTACCCTTGGAAATTAATGACCTCATAACCATTAATGATACTAACCGTTTGAAACGCATGAATTAACCAACAAATGCAACTCTTTATTAAACAGTACATGTGGGCAACATGCTGATTTGTGCAAAATCTAATTTATTTACAAATGCGAAACTAATTAACGTGAATATTGTGATTTGCGTAGTAAATAGAGTGAATTGCATGATTTATGTTGCGTAGTAAAATTGCACTATGGCAAAGAATGCAGATGGTAAGTAAAATGGCTTTAAATGTCGCTTCTGCTAGGTAATATCTAACACGGGTCTTTAGAATGATGGGTGGTAAACAGAAAGGCTTATTTTCTATGTTTTAATTTTCGTTGTGTTTGTTTTATATTAGTTTTGTTCGGGCCTGCTAGGCCGTGCTTCTAAAATGGCCGCTGGTAAGGACGAGATCGCGTGCATTGACTAAGATGGCCCCTGCGCAGACGTAGCATGAAAGATCCAGTCACGTGTATGCGGCCTGTGCTCGGAGTGAGAGATGTCAAGGCCAATCTGACCTGCAATAAGGAGCGTGCCAAGTGTTCAGCATATATTCCTGGGAACGGATGGGAAAAAGCAGAGTGGCAATGGATGAACTAATGTGTGACCATCAAAGATCGTTACAAAATGGATTAACAAATTGGACTACTTTTGACACTGCGGTCATGAGACTTATTGTATGCTTTATTGTCCCCAAACCGGTTCGAACAAGGAGGGCGATGAGGTGACCATCACCACCCATCAAATGGATCAATTAGCATGATACTTGCCCCTAAAGATTGCAACTTTTAAGTGTAGAGAGCCAGGAAATAGGGTATAAGAGAGTCTGCTTTTACGTTGTGAAAAAACTTCTTCCTTGCTTTCATTTTTCCACCTTGATGCTGCGAGAGACTCTGTCATTTTGGACTTTGAACTTTGACTGGGGAAGGAACGAGACCGTTGTGGGAATTTCCCGGGAGGGATTGCGTCCGAGGAGGTTAGCGGGACAGTCAGTCAGTTTGGGAGTCCTATCCTGTGATCTGCTGTTCATCTTCCTTTGGTGAACCATTCTTGTCATCGCCCCATGGCCGAGGGTAATGAATAACTTTTAATTTTTCCTAAAAATCTTTCTTTAAATGTCTATTGATATTTTCTAATGTTTTACGTAATAAAAGAATTTTACTTATTGCTCGAAGAAATTTAGATACAATTATATTCTAACTCTAAAATGAGTCTGTGGTTCTTTAAATAAAATTGTGAATTATAAAATGTTAAAGGTTTTAATTGTGATTGAGCTGGTCTTAATTACCATCAACTAATTCTACTAGTTGGTCCATCGACCGAATAGCGGAGTGCCTTGATGTTTAGAACCGACAGGATCCAAAGTTTATGTATATAATGTATTGGTTATAATTCTGTCGTTTTCAATAAGGTATCCCCGCTTGTCCAGCAACTCATTTTTCCTTAGCGTATAATCCAGAGATTGAATGAATGTATGTATGCGGTGTCATGGGCCCCCCCGACATAAGTTTTAAGTGATAAAGGTTGCGTAAGTGTTTTCTCTGGATTGATGTCATAAGGAGAATTTTATATTAGCCGCGCTGGATCACTGGCCAGCAGGCGCGCGCTCATGTCCCCACAACACTACAACTCCCTTAAGGCAACTCGGCAGACCGATAAGTGACAGAAGTCCATAAGCTGTGACCCATACATAAGTCAATTACATTAGTCCAATCCATCGGGGCTAACGAAAAAAATGATGAAAAGAAAATCGAATAAGGCCATTAAAAGGGAAAAATAAGTCTCAAAGTTCTGATCGGTGGTCATCACTGAATATGTAATCCAACAGGCAAAAACCCGGGATCGAAGGAGACCAATAAACAAAACTGGATATGCCACACAGCTCTCACGCTTCCGCGTTGGCGTCCATGGTGCCCAATCACCAGAGGGCACCAGACTCCTGGGTAAGGCGTTTCTAGCTGGGGAAATGCAAACACCGTGCTGGCAGTCGCGAAAACCGCCCCGCTACGGGATCCTGGTCTCTTCACTGCTGTCATCCTTAGTCCTCTTCCTGGCAACCACTCTGGGGGCTCCACCTTTAGCATTTATATACTCCTCCAAAAAGTCTCGATCAAAAGGAAGAGCCACAAACGACTGGTGGTATGTGGACAGCGTTTAAACCGCTGACGCTGAATTAAATGAACAACCAGTCCTGCTCCCAAAGAAGAAGGCACGTACACAAAGCTGCTGGAATATGGCACCTTTATTTTCCTGGGTCTCCCTCGACCCCGAGCTCAAGGAGACGCGTTTCGGCTTCGCAGAAGCCTTTGTCAATCGAATTGGCGCCCAAACTAAGTGAGTATATATAGCACTTTCCCTACAGGTGCAAAGTAGACATAGAAAAAATACTTTTACATACATGAAATGCACTGATGTTCCTCTGTTGTAAAATGTAACTGTTCTCTAAGTATACACATAGGCATTTTCACGCTGGTATCATTAGAACAGATCCGACATTTACACTATTTTACAATGTCTGCACAATACATGAGATAACTAAATATCTACAAATTGGGATCTTTGCGAAACCAGCAACATCATGCCTCTCTCCGTATCATGTGCATAAAAACGTACATAAATAAACCGTATCAATGTCGCCTGCTCAAATGGGAACCTTTAGAGTATATGCACACAGGGCCGTCAATCGCTCAGAAACTTGTATGTATATATATATATATATATATATATATATATATAGATATATATATATATATATAGATATATATATATATATATATATATATATATATTATATATAATATATATTACCTACTGGCGGTCGCCAGTAGGTAGTTATAGTTAGAACCTAGTTTCCATAGGAAAAGCATTTTTTGATTTGCCAATAACTTTGGCGCCGTTTGACGAATCTTTGCGAAATTTTCGAAACTAATGGGGCACTCCGGTCAGCTCCTGTCTTGAAATTTTCAGGGTGATTCATCAAGCGGGGGCCGAGAAAAAAGGGGGGTCCCAAAACGCGTTTTTCCCATGTTAATTTCCATAGGAACTTTAGACACGGCTACAGCCCGAACTGCTGAACGGAATTACACCAAATTTGTCAAAAGGGTAGCTCTTGGTTGAGAAAGCACTCTTTTGTTTAAATGGTGTAAATCCATTCAGTAGTTGCTGAGTGATTCAAAAAAGAAAAATATCGATATCTGAGCACTGAGGAGGGTTTGCGAACCCTCCCGGGTAACGAGCTTCACTCTGATTGGCTGCCAACACTCTAAACCAGAATGTGTTGGCAGCCATCTTGTGACTCGGTAACTGAGTCAGAAGAAAAAGGGTGAAAAAACATAAAAAAACAAGAAAAGGGGGCAGGGTAGAAACACCCTGACCCCCTAGGCCTGCTCAGGGGGTCCCACAGGGACCCCCAGGCCCAAAAAAAGCATTTTTAAAAATAATTTGGGTCGAATTCGCGCTGGGTTCTTCGAATCCGGCCGAAATTATCTTTTAAAAAACAAAGCGCGGGCTCCAGCGCTTTGTTTGTTAAAAAGCCCCCGGGTGGGCCAGGCCAGAACCGCCACCTCCCCAGGGCTTCATAATTTATGCGTGGGGGCACGCGGCCCCGCCGCAGCCCCGGGGACCGCCACCTCCCCGGGGCTTTAATTAAATGAAGGGGGGGCTCGCAGGCCGCCCCAAGGACCGCCACCTCCCCGGGGCTTTGTTAAAATTGGGTGGGGGTCCTCGCTGGCCCCCCCAAGCTACCTGATTTAAATGCGGGGGCTACACGGCCCCCCGCAGCCCCGGGGACCGCCACCTCCCCAGGGCTACATTCATAATTAAAGTGTGGGGGGGCTCAAGCCCCCCACACTGCCCCAGGGACCACCACCTCCCAGGGCTGGCTCCTGCAATGTCCCGGGGTGCCCACTCCTGGGACATTTCTGTTTATTTAAATTCGGGGGTCCGTAATGGACCCCCGGGGAACACCACCTCCCCGGGGCTTTAGAAATGCTGGGAGGGGGGCCTCGCGGCCCTCCTCTTGGAGCCCTCGATGGCCCTGGGGACCGCCACCCCCCAGGGCCGGCTCCTGCAATGTCCCGGGGTGCCCACTCCCGGGACATTGCTGTTTGCTATGGCAGGGCGGGCTCCCGCCCTGCCATAGCAACCTCTGCTTTGGTTTTGGAAGCGAGAGCAGGAAACCTGCTCTCGCTTCTAAAACCAAGCAGAATTACTTTGCACAAGGGGAGCTGCATGTCAGCAGCTCCCCTTGTGCAAGCAATGCCGGCTCCCGCAGGAGGCGGGGAGCCGGCGGGAACGTGGGGGCATTGGGGCTCCCCCGTGGTCCCCAGCGGAGAGGCCAGGCCCCAGGGGATGGGGTCCCCGGGGCCAGAAGTGGCCTGGGAGGGGGGCCACGCGGCCCCCCTCCCCTGAAATTCTAATTAAAAAAAAACCAAAACAGAAAGGCCGGCCCCGGGGGATGGGGTTCCACGGCCATAATTGGCCTAAGGAGGGGGGCCACACGGCCCCCCTGCAAAAAATAAAAAAAAATAAAAGAAGGTTGACCAGGCCCCGGGGGATGGGGTCCCAGGGGCCATAATTGGCCTCTGGAGGGGGAACACGCGGCCCCCCTACCCAACAAATTAATTAAAAAAACAAGGCTGCCAGGCCCCGGGGGATCAGGTCCCCGGGGCCAAAAGTGGCCCAGGGCAGGGGGGCCACGCAGCCCCCCTCCCATAAAATAAAAAAGTAACCGGCAACTCGCCGGAGGCCCCGCCCCCTCCCTGCACGACTCTGCAAACACGCCCCCTGGCACGTTCTAAGTTGGGGAATTAAGTCCCCTTGATTACTGAGGGTCCCTGGGGGCCAACTAGCCCACCAAGTACCTCCAGTAGGCACCACACAGCTGGTTTGCAGAGAGGTGATCTGAGGCCACGCCCCTTTTTACACCACTCTGCAAACATGCCTCGTGGCGCACTGCTGGTGGGGCGATGAGGTCCACTTGTGTCCTGAGGACCACAGGACACAAGTGGACTTCATCCCTTGAGCAGCAGTGCGCCAGGAGCCACGTTTGCAGAGTGGTGTAAAAAGAGGGCATGTCCTCCAACCACTCTCAGCAATCCAGCTGTGTGGCGCTTACTGTAGGTACCTGGTGGGCTAGTTGGCCCCCAGGGACCCTCAGGAATGAAGGGGACTTAATACCCCAACTTAGAACGCGCCAGGAGGCGCGTTTGCAGAGTGGTGGGGAAAGGGGCGTGGCATTTGTCCACCTCTCAGCAATGCCACTGTGTGGGGCTTACTGGAGGTAAGAGGTAGGCTAGTTGGCTCCTAAAGGACCCCCAGCAGCGGAGGGGACTTCAATCCCCATCCAAGAGCACCCCAGGGAGTGCGTTTGCAGAGTGGTGGGTGAAGGGGGCGTGGCCTGCTCTGAGAACTTAGCAATCCTATTGTGTGGGACTTACTGGAGGTAATAGGAGGGGTAGTTGGCCCCCAAGGATGTCCTTGGGGGCCAACTACTCCTCTTGTTACCTCCAGTAAGTCCCACACAGTGGGATTGCTAAGACGTCTTCGAAGGCCATGCCCCCCTTTCTCCACCACTCTGCAAACACGCCTCCTGGCTGACTACGGGATGGGGGATGAAGTCCAATTTACTCCTGAGGGACTTTGGGGGCCAAGAAGCCCTCCTGGTACCTCCTGTAAGCCCTACGCAGCAGAATTCCTGATCGCTCGTCAGAGGCCCAGCACCCTTTCTCCACCACTCTGCAAACGCAACTACTAGTTAAAGAAGTGTTTGCAATGTAATAGGTTTCGCATTTACTAATGTTTTTGGGAGTGGAGTGGATGTACGTTGTGTGTAGTGGAATTATGTGGTATGTTATGCAGTGAAATTATGTGGATAGAAAGTATGTGGTATTTAGTGTATAGGAATTATGTAGAGTGGGATTATGTGTTATGGAGAGTAATTATGTGGTATGGTAGTCTGTGTTGTGGAGTGGTAACCTCAGGTTTAGTCTTCCTCGTTTCCATAGAAGCTCAACTATGAACTCAGTGAGACAAATAAAGATGGAATCACTGAGGAGCACTTGTGGACCTAGTCAGAGGTATGAGCAGAGCCACTGGAATTATGTGACTGTTTGGCTGCACCGACTTTCGCACAATTATACATTTTCTGCATTAGCCACATAATTCATCATCTGCACCCTAATCTGCAGATTTGAACAAAAAAAGCCTTGTTTCTAGCTCAAACGGCTCAAACATTACCAAAAATGCAGCGACAAGTGTTACAGCGTGGTGGAAGGCCCTTTGCAAACCTAGAATGGTCACCTGTTACTTATTGCTAAATGTGGGTGTTAAATTGGTACTAATGGTGTGCAAGCCACTCTTGCGTCCCTCTGCGCCTCTCTTGCCTCTTTCTGCATTTCTGTTGCTTCTTTCTGCACGTTTCTTTCTTTTTCTGAACTTCTCTTGACCTCATTCTGCAAATCTCTTGTACTTTCTGCACCTCTCTTCCCTCTTTCTGCACGTCTGTTGCCTCTTTCTGCACCTCATTTGCTTCTTTCTGTACCCCTCTTACGTCTTTCTGCACCCTTTTTGCCTCTTTCTGCACCTCTATTCCTTCTTTCTGCACTTCTTTTGTTTCTTTCCGCACCTGTCTTGCTTCTTTCTGCACCCCTCTTGCCTCTCTCCACCTCTCTTCCCTCTTTCTGCACTTCTGTTGCTTCTTTCTGTACTTATCTTGCTTCTTTCTGCACCTCACTTGCCTCTTTCTGCACCTCTATTGCCTCTTTCTGCAGTTCTCTTGCCTCCTTCTGCACTTCACTTGCCTCTTTCTGTAACTCTCTTGCCTCTTTCTGCACCTCACTTGCTTCTTTCTGTACCCCTGTTGCCTGTTTCTGCACCCCTCTTCCCTCTTTGTGCAACTCTCTTTCTATACCTCTCTTCCCTCTTTCTGCACCACTCTTGCCTCTTTCTGTACCTCTGGTCCTTCTTTCTTCACCTGTCTTGTCTCTTTCTGCACCCTTCGTGCCTCTTTCAGCACCTCTGTTGCTTCTTTCTGCACCCCTCCTATCTCTTTCTGTACCCCTCTTTCCTCTTTTTGCACCTCTCCTACCCCTTTCTGCATCCCTCTTGCCTCTTTTTCCACCTCTGCTGGTTCTTTCTGCACCTCTTTTGCTTTGTTCTGCACTTCACTTGCCTCTTACTGTACCCCTCTTGCCTCTTTCTGCACATCTGTTGGTTCTTTCTGCACTGCTCTGGCTTCTTCCTGCACCTCTGTTCCGAATTTCTTCATCCCTCTTGTCTTTTTCTGCACCCCTCTTCCCTCTTTCTGCACCTCTCTTGCCTCAGTCTGCCCACCTGTTCCCTCTTTCTGTACCTCTTTTGCCTGTTTCTGCAACTCTCTTGCCTCTTTCTGCATTTCTCTTGCTTCTTTCTGTGCCTTTCTTCCTCTTTCTTCACATGTCCTACCTCTGTAGGCATAGTTAGAAATTATCATTTATAAAACCTTAGAAATTCACTGAAAAAACCATAGGTTTCAGGGAAGTTATAGTTAGAAATTATCATTTAAAAAACCTTTGAAATTCACTGAAAAAACCATAGGTTTCAGGGACGTTATAGTTAGAAATTATCATTTAAAAAACCTTTGAAATTCACTGAAAAACCATAGGTTTCAGGGACGTTATAGTTAGAAATTAGCATTTAAAAAACCATAGAAATTCACTGAAAAAACCATAGGATTCAGGGACGTTATAGTTAGTTGGACATTTCACTCGTACAAAACCTGAGAAATTCGGCCGTTATAGTTAGTTGAGCTAACTATAACTCGCGCCCGCCCGCAATGCACTGCTGATGACGTCACATATTACATCATTCATGACATGGTCAGTGACATCACAGATGACATCACTGATGACATCTCAAATGACATCACTGATGACATCACTGATGACATCATCCAGTGACTGTGTGTTTCTGTAAAGTTTAAATATGTTTTATATATATATATGCCGAGGTGTATTGAAGAATGAGTGGGTGTATAAGTGTCTGAATGGATGATTTAGTAGGTGGGCGACTGACTGTATTAGTGAGTGATTAAACATGTCTTACTGAATGCATTGGTTAGTGACTAAACTGTGTGAATGCCTCTATCAGTCTGTCAGTTGGTGTGTAAGCAGCTGCACGGGTTGGTGAGTAGCTACATGAGTGTCTATATGGGTTATTGATTGGTTGTCTGAGCATCTCTATGGGTGCCTGAGTATCTGTGTGGGTGAGTGGGGGGTGTGTGACTCTGTGCATAGATGTGTGAGAGGGTGATTCACTGGGTGTATGGGTTCAAGAGTGCACCTGTGAAGGGCTGTATGGGTGGGTGAGTGTGTGTATGGGTGTGTTGGTGAGCGAATGGATGTCTCAGTGGTACATGTGTGATTAACTACATATGTGAAAGGCAGTATATGTGAGTATTGAAGTATATAAATGACTATATGTGAGAGTGAGTGATTGTGGCTTTATGGATGAGTGTGTGCTTGTATCAGTGATTGTACAAGAGAGTAAGTATGTGTTAGTATCTGTATGAATAAGTGAGGTGGTGTGTGTATAACTGTATAGGTGAGTAAATGAGAGTGTGATTGATTCTTTGCATGACTGACTACCTGTGTGACTAACTCTATGGGTGAGTGGCGGTGTGTAAGTGTCTGTATAGGTGTATGAGTGCATATGATAGTGCTGTATTGATGAGTGACTGCATGTATGAGTGACTGTATGGGTGAATGAGTGGATGTGTGTGTAGACCTAGGAATCAGTGAGTGGGTATGTAGTGACTGGTATTGGTGTGTCTATGGTTTCGAAAATGGTAGTCTGTATTTTAGAGTGGGTGTATCAAAGGTTATATTAGGGTGTGAGGAGGTGCATTAGATTATCACGTGGATGATGTCATCAGTGATGTCATTTGAGATGTCATCAGTGATGTCATCAGTGATGTCACTTCCCATGTCATGAATGATGTAATATGTGACGTCATCAGCAGTGCATTGCGGGGGCGCGAGTTATAGTTAGCTCAACTAACTATAACGGCCGAATTTCTAAGGTTTTGTACGAGTGAAATGTCCAACTAAATATAACGTCCCTCAAACCTATGGTTTTTTCAGTGAATATATATATATATATATGTCCAAGTAATCTCGCGCCGATGCGCAAAGAAAAGCCGCACTCCGGAATTGTACAGAGAAAGATTATTTAATTGACTGACGCGTTTCAACCAGAACGGTCTTTGTCAAAGTCACTTCGCTCACCCGGAAGTGCCTCATTTTCTAACAACAATTCATTGCATTATCGGTAGACATAGAAGAAAGATTTTGCGATCATGATACATTACATGGGAAAAACAGACTGCCCCAAGTGGGGAATGCTTTCAACAGAAATCCATGCACCTTTACGACATCACAGGTTTTATAAGCATAACTATGAACAGTTTTGCGCATATATGAGAGTGTCATACCTGATGCAATCTGAAAAGGATTTACACCTATATTAGAAAGCACCCACTTTGGAAAAGTTACGGACTACCTGACCCAGAAAGCATTGTTGCATGAAGTCCCAATAGGGCGGGGCAGAATAGTATTTAGTCCACACAGCTGCTGGGACTTTGAGCATACAGCCAGTGATCAAGGGCATGGTGCCCGAAACGCGTATGGCGCTTCTGATGGAGGGGTAAATGCGCTGTGCCTGCTGCCCACAATAAATGAAGGAGAGTTTCCATCTGTGTTGGCGTTTCTATGCAGGGCAACCTGAGCAGGGCAACCTGGTGTTTTGGACATTAAATTGCGGCGCGCCTCGCCGCGGAAACGCCCCGCCGCAAATTCAGCGGACCGCAGCGCCTGTAATACGGGCACTATGAGGAGATGGAGAGCCGGTATTGTGGGAAAAGGACATTTGCAGGTACTTTGGTGTTTCCCCTCCACAGTACCCACTTGGGGAAAACAGTTTCTTGCACAAAGCCCTGTAAAGCACCCACTTTGGAAAAGTTACGGACTACCTGACCCAGAAAGCATTGTTGCATGAAGTCCCAATAGGGCGGGGCAGAATAGTATTTAGTCCACACAGCTGCTGGGACTTTGAGCATACAGCCAGTGATCAAGGGCATGGTGCCCGAAACGTGTATGGCGCTTCTGATGGAGGGGTAAATGCGCTGTGCCTGCTGCCCACAATAAATGAAGGAGAGTTTCCATCTGTGTTGGCGTTTCTATGCAGGGCAACCTGAGCAGGGCAACCTGGTGTTTTGGACATTAAACTGCGGCGCACCTCGCCGCGGAAACGCCCCGCCGCAAATTCAGCGGACTGCAGCGCCTGTAATACGGGCACTATGAGGAGATGGAGAGCCGGTATTGTGGGAAAAGGACATTTGCAGGTACTTTGGTGTTTCCCCTCCGCAGTACCCACTTGGGGAAAACAGTTTCTTGCACAAAGCCCCGTAAAGCACCCACTTTGGAAAAGTTACGGACTACCTGACCCAGAAAGCATTGTTGCATGAAGTCCCAATAGGGCGGGGCAGAATAGTATTTAGTCCACACAGCTGCTGGGACTTTGAGCATACAGCCAGTGATCAAGGGCATGGTGCCCGAAACGCGTATGGCGCTTCTGATGGAGGGGTAAATGCGCTGTGCCTGCTGCCCACAATAAATGAAGGAGAGTTTCCATCTGTGTTGGCGTTTCTATGCAGGGCAACCTGAGCAGGGCAACCTGGTGTTTTGGACATTAAATTGCGGCGCGCCTCGCCGCGGAAACGCCCTGCCGCAAATTCAGCGGACCGCAGCGCCTGTAATACGGGCACTATGAGGAGATGAGAGCCGGTATTGTGGAAAAAGGACATTTGCAGGTACTTTGGTGTTTCCCCTCCACAGTACCCACTTGGGGAAAACAGTTTCTTGCACAAAGCCCCGTAAAGCACCCACTTTGGAAAAGTTACGGACTACCTGACCCAGAAAGCATTGTTGCATGAAGTCCCAATAGGGCGGGGCAGAATAGTATTTAGTCCACACAGCTGCTGGGACTTTGAGCATACAGCCAGTGATCAAGGGCATGGTGCCCGAAACGCATATGGCGCTTCTGATGGAGGGGTAAATGCGCTGTGCCTACTGCCCACAATAAATGAAGGAGAGTTTCCATCTGTGTTGGCGTTTCTATGCAGGGCAACCTGAGCAGGGCAACCTGGTGTTTTGGACATTAAATTGCGGCGCACCTCGCCGCGGAAACGCCCCGTCGCAAATTCAGCGGACCACACTGCCTGTAATACGGGCACTTTGAGGAGATGGAGAGCCGGTATTGTGGGAAAAGGACATTTGCAGGTACTTTGGTGTTTCCCCTCCACAGTACCCACTTGGGGAAAACAGTTTCTTGCACAAAGCCCCGTAAAGCACCCACTTTGGAAAAGTTACGGACTACCTGACCCAGAAAGCATTGTTGCATGAAGTCCCAATAGGGCGGGGCAGAATAGTATTTAGTCCACACAGCTGCTGGGACTTTGAGCATACAGCCAGTGATCAAGGGCATGGTGCCCGAAACGCGTATGGCGCTTCTGATGGAGGGGTAAATGCGCTGTGCCTGCTGCCCACAATAAATGAAGGAGAGTTTCCATCTGTGTTGGCGTTTCTATGCAGGGCAACCTGAGCAGGGCAACCTGGTGTTTTGGACATTAAATTGCGGCGCGCCTCGCCGCGGAAACGCCCCGCCGCAAATTCAGCGGACCGCAGCGCGTGTAACACGGGTACTATGAGGAGATGGAGAGCCGGTATTGTGGGAAAAGGACATTTGCAGGTACTTTGGAGTTTCCCCTCCACAGTACCCACTTGGGGAAAACAGTTTCTTGCACAAAGCCCCGTAAAGCACCCACTTTGGAAAAGTTACGGACTACCTGACCCAGAAAGCATTGTTGCATGAAGTCCCAATAGGGCGGGGCAGAATAGTATTTAGTCCACACAGCTGCTGGGACTTTGAGCATACAGCCAGTGATCAAGGGCATGGTGCCCGAAATGCGTATGGCACTTCTGATGGAGGGGTAAATGCGCTGTGCCTGCTGCCCACAATAAATGAAGGAGAGTTTCCATCTGTGTTGGCGTTTCTATGCAGGGCAACCTGAGCAGGGCAACCTGGTGTTTTGGACATTAAATTGCGGTGCGCCTCGCCGCGCAAAACGCCCCGCCGCAAATTCAGCGGACCGCAGCGCCTGTAATACGGGCACTATGAGGAGATGGAGAGCCGGTATTGTGGGAAAAGGACATTTGCAGGTACTTTGGTGTTTCCCCTCCACAGTACCCACTTGGGGAAAACAGTTTCTTGCACAAAGCCCCGTAAAGCACCCACTTTGGAAAAGTTACGGACTACCTGACCCAGAAAGCATTGTTGCATGAAGTCCCAATAGGGCGGGGCAGAATAGTATTTAGTCCACACAGCTGCTGGGACTTTGAGCATACAGCCAGTGATCAAGGGCATGGTTCCCGAAACGCGTATGGCGCTTCTGATGGAGGGGTAAATGCGCTGTGCCTGCTGCCCACAATAAATGAAGGAGAGTTTCCATCTGTGTTGGCGTTTCTATGCAGGGCAACCTGAGCAGGGCAACATGGTGTTTTGGACATTAAATTGCGGCGCGCCTCGCCGCGGAAACGCCTTGCCGCAAATTCAGCGGACCGCAGCGCCTGTAATACAGGCACTATGAGGAGATGGAGAGCCGGTATTGTGGGAAAAGGACATTTGCAGGTACTTTGGTGTTTCCCCTCCACAGTACCCACTTGGGGAAAACAGTTTCTTGCACAAAGCCCCGTAAAGCACCCACTTTGGAAAAGTTACGGACTACCTGACCCAGAAAGCATTGTTGCATGAAGTCCCAATAGGGCGGGGCAGAATAGTATTTAGTCCACACAGCTGCTGGGACTTTGAGCATACAGCCAGTGATCAAGGGCATGGTGCCCGAAACGCGTATGGCGCTTCTGATGGAGGGGTAAATGCGCTGTGCCTGCTGCCCACAATAAATGAAGGAGAGTTTCCATCTGTGTTGGCGTTTCTATGCAGGGCAACCTGAGCAGGGCAACCTGGTGTTTTGGACATTAAATTGCGGCACGCCTCGCCGCGGAAACGCCCCGCCGCAAATTCAGCGGACCGCAGCGCCTGTAATACGGGCACTATGAGGAGATGGAGAGCCGGTATTGTGGGAAAAGGACATTTGCAGGTACTTTGGTGTTTCCCCTCCACAGTACCCACTTGGGGAAAACAGTTTCTTGCACAAAGCCCCGTAAAGCACCCACTTTGGAAAAGTTACGGACTACCTGACCCAGAAAGCATTGTTGCATGAAGTCCCAATAGGGCGGGGCAGAATAGTATTTAGTCCACACAGCTGCTGGGACTTTGAGCATACAGCCAGTGATCAAGGGCATGGTGCCCGAAACGCGTATGGCGCTTCTGATGGAGGGGTAAATGCGCTGTGCCTGCTGCCCACAATAAATGAAGGAGAGTTTCCATCTGTGTTGGCGTTTCTATGCAGGGCAACCTGAGCAGGGCAACCTGGTGTTTTGGATATATATATATATATATATATATATATATTACCACCAACAGAAAATTATACGCCACACTACAGGAATTGCAATTTGTCAATGTCAATGCTTTATTCCACCATCACCAATGCGTTTTGACCACCAAGGTCTTGATCACGGTTAAGTGAGTCCTTTTACTATTTCCATATTTATACACAACTGCCCATTGAGCCCATTAAGAGGCATTCTGGGATATGTGGTTTGTCAAGAGATACGATTCTTTAAAAACATTACAATTCATACTATCGTATACAAGGTATTCACATGATTTTTCTCATCATTTGTGAGTCATTTTCAGGTGTGTAACCACTCAATCAATCAATCAATCAAAAGTTCTTTATTCGACAACTATTACAGTTAACCATAAAAGCACAATGCATATATCAAAAATATTAAAACATCATTCAAGCTTGAAGTTACATAAAATTAATTGAATCACATCACAATTGATTTTCGGGACCTAAAAACACTTTTTAAAAAAGCAATTACAGATGCAATAATAAAATAGTCCTCTAGCTGTTGAAGAGTCGAAAATGCAGGATAACATTGTCTAAAACCAAGTTTTTTAAGCACAGGGATAATCCATCTCCTTCTTGGTATGGAATAAAATTTACAAAAAAATAATATATGTATCATCGATTGAGCCGAAACCTCATCACATGGGCAATTGCATAAAACTCTCGACCAGTCATTCTGTACGGGAAACTAAACAATCGATATAAAATATTCAACCACTCAATTTAAAGTTGTTTTGAAATTAATTATAAATTAATTCATCTGTTACCAGTTCCTATAGGCTCAGTGCCTACTACATTCACTATGTGAGTTTGACACATGGTTAAATAGTTGTCCATCTTTGTCCATTTTCAAAGACTTAGGGGGCGATTACGATTGCGGAAGGACCGCCACCGCCAGCAATGCGGTGGCGGTCCTTCCGCAATTGGACCGCGATTTCCCCCGCCACATTACGATGGCGGGGGGAATCGCGTTTGGACCGCGTCGGACGCAAAGACCGTCCACCACAGAACCTCCACGATTGCCTGGCAGAGCGGTCTGCATCCATGAAATGGTGGCGGTGCCTAGCAGGCACCTTCCGCCAAATCACAATGCTGTCTCCAGCCAGCCTTTCCGTGGCGGGTAAACCGCCATTGAAAGGCTGGTGGAGATTGGTTTCGGGGGCCTGTTGCGGGCCCCCCTTGTGTTGGAGGGAGGTGTGTGTACCCCCCTACATTTCACTGCACCAAGTGGCAGGCACCGTGTGGTGCCTGCCACGTAGTGCAGTGAAATGCACAACATGCTATTTTATCATCGCGGCGGGTGCTGCTGTCAGCAGCACCCACCGCAATGTTAAAATGCAAAATGCGACCGCCATGGTGGCGGTCGCATCCTGATTTGGTGTGCGGGACCGCCCCATGTATTGCGGATGGTCCCGGTCACCACCACGATGGCGGACGGACTCCAGTCCGTCCGCCATCGTAATCGGCCCCTTAGTGTCTCCTTTTCCCATCAAGGCAATTTATCTGAATAAATTCTTATGGAAAGGATTAGGATGTCCTCTCTTTAACTTCACATCAGGCTCAGTGCCTATCCAGTGTCAACTATGATAATTTCATAATATATTGATCTTTCATTTAATTTCATGTTTTTTCACCCAAGATATTCTGACCGGCAATCATCTTTCTTCCACTGAGGTCTCAATTCTGTTCAATGGAGGTGGTGTTAATCTACATAAAGTTGTTCAAATTTCAATCAGGAAATTGAAATAAAACCCCTGGATAAGGGGGGCAATATTGTAGAAATATTGTAGTAATAGACAAATCGCCATATATGAAAGAGGCAACAAGTCAACTAAATGTGACTAGTACCTATAAAAAATTGAAATCCAATCCAATGAATGAGCTCACATTGGCATTGAATGATAAAATCAAAGCGTGGCAGGAGGAAGGAATATTGAATGAAGAAGAGGGAAAGTTCTTAAAGAATGAAAGTCCAACTATTCCAACAATGTACTTCCTCCCGAAAGTCCATAAAACGTTAAATAACCCCCCAGGAAGACCAATATTATCCAGCTGCAATGCGTTATATGAAAATATAGCACATATGTGGATTATTTCTTGGCTCCATTGGTTACATCATTAAGTTCATATATAAAAGACACAGGTGATTTCTTGAGGATCCTTGAAGACACAGGCTGGAAGGAAGGATCTCTCCTAGTAACAATTGATGCAGTATCACTATACACATCGATCAACCATGAAGTAGGTCTTCAAGCAGTAAGATACTTTCTGTCCCCAAGAAACATCAAGAATTTGAGACATTCGCAGATGTTGATTGACATGATAGAGATATGCCTGCAAAATAACATATTTGTGTTTGATCGACAGGTGTACTCTCAGATATGTGGGACAGCTATGGGTGTTTCCTTCTCTCGAAGCTATGCAAATTTCACCAAGGGTTGGTGGGAGAAAACCGTGGCTTGGAGAGAGGGAAATCATGCATAACCTGATAAAATCACATTATGGTTAAGGCTCATAGATGGCCTATTTGTGATCTGCAAAGGCACAAAAGAAGAGTTCATAGAGTACTTCAATGAATTGAATAAAAATTAACTAGGATTGACTTTCACATGTGATACAAGTACAACCACAGTACAATTCTTGGATGTGCAAATTTACATTGAGGAAAATCAAATTAAAACTACTGTTTATAGTAAACCAACGGCAACTAACAGTGTATTAATATGGATCAAGCTTCCATCTGAGGTCTCTAAAAAAGAGCATTCCTTATGGTGAGTTCATAAGGATGAAACGCAACGGCTCAGATGAGAAAGAATTGAAAGCTAAATTGGAAGAAACTGAATGGAAATCTTTAAACAGAGGATACAAATTATCGGATATACAAGAAGGAAAAAAACGGGCAGAACGAATTCCCCGAGCACAAACACTAGTGAACTCAAGAACAGAGAAATCAAGTGGAGAAAAGGATCAGAAGATAAGACTAGTATTAAGCTATAGCAAAGAAAATTATCAAATCATGCAGATTATGAGAAAACACTGGGGCATATTAAAGAAGGATCCAGATATTGGAAATATGCTGAATGACAGTCCAGATGTGTCATATCGGAGAGTCCCCTCCTAGAAAGACAATTGGTTCAGAGTCATTTTGTTAAAACCAAGGCAGAGTCATGGCTGAAGGACCACCAAAAGGGGTTTTAACAAATGCGAAAAATGTAAGGCATGTCGCATAGGAAGAAATATCCGAGAGCAAATTGATTTCAAAGGAAAAACCTTTACCATAGAGGAAAAGATAACCTGTGAAACCAACTATGAGGTTTATATGCTCGAATGTCAGTGTGGCCTGAGATATATAGGTAGCACTATTTGCCCATTAAGCCCTTGGAAATCGCTCCTTTTGGACTTAGTACTACTGCAAACTCTACTGGCTACCATCAAGTCTGGCTCTCCGCTTGATCCCCTCCTACCATCAAAACTTAGATTGTTGGATGAGGCTGCCCTCACAGTGGTTCTGGATCTCCTTATTTCCTCCTTGACCATGGGTGAGGTACCTCAGCATTGGAAGCATGCCTTGGTACTCTCTCTGCTCAAGAAGAATGACCTTGACCCTTATTATTGGTCAAACTTTAGGCCAATCTCTCTCCTTTCTGTTTTTTCCAAAATTTTGGAAAAACACGTTAACGCTCACCTCTCCTCCTTCGTCACTGCTCATAATCTGCTGTATCCATCCCAGTCTAGGTTTAGGGCAGGCCACAGCACCGAATCTGCCCTACTTGGAGTCACAGAACTCCTTAGGCAAGAACTGCATTCTGATGGGACCGCCGCCCTTATCCTTCTGGATGTAAGTGCAGCTTTCGTTATGGTCTCACACTCCATTCTTCTGGACAGATTGGAGGCATCAGGAATTGTTAGCATTGCTTTGAGGTGGCTTTCGTCCTTTCTGAAAGATCGAACATTTCAGGTCTCATCAGCTAACAATACATCTACGACCCTGACACTGACCTCAGGGGATCCACAGGGATCTATATTGAGTCCCCTGCTTTTCAACATTTACCTTCGCCCCTTCATGGAAGTGATTGAAGAGTCTGGCCTCACCGTATTTTCGTACGCGGATGACTCCCAGATTATTTTTTCACTATCTGATGCTCATAATCAAGATTTTTCTCCACTCAGGCAAGGCCTGTCTAATGTCGCCTTTTGGATGAACAGAAACGCCCTAAAACTTAATGGCACTAAAACCGAAGTTCTGATCCTGGGAAACAATCCCGAACTTTGGGGAGTTAACCACTGGCTCGTTACACTGGGGCCTTTACCCATGCCAGTTAATAAGGTTAAGAACCTCAGCTTCATCATTGATAAGAATCTTTCTGTTAAGCTGCAAGTCTCCAAGCTCACAGCCTCTTGCTTCTCCACTCTCAAAAGGCTCAAGAAAATCCTCTGGCTGAGTCCTCTAAGTGCCCAGAAAACAGTGCTACAGGCCCTGGTAATGTCCAGATTGGACAATGGGAATGTACTGTATCTGGGCGCTGATAAATCCTTGGTTCATCGCTTGCAGATCATCCAAAATGCGCCCGCCTTCTTTTCCGGCTGCTTAGATATGCTTCCGTCTCTCCCTTACTCCACAAATTGCATTGTTTCAAGGTTGACAAGCGTATTAAATTCAAGGCCTTATGTTACATGTTTCGAGCTAGATACAGACTTGCCCTTCTTACACCCAAGATCTGGTGTCTGCTTATGTCCCCACCCGATCGCTGAGATCAGCCAACCTCGCACTGTTTTCCACACCTAGGTTTCTTCGGGCTTGTATTAAGGGGCGCTCTTTCTCCTTTTTAGGACCAAAACTCTGGACTTCTCTTCCATTAGCTCTCAGGAACTGTAACTCATTGCTTACTTTCCGTAAGAACCTAAAAACCATGCTTTTCAATTGCCCTGACTGAGTTTGTGTCACCTGGTATGTTGCTGTGTCTCCAGTTTGCCTTAGCATTCTCTGCTTACTGTCTGCCTTTAGTGCAGGGAGACCCCTTTGGGTAGCTGCGTGCTCTATAAGCTTCTTAAATAAAAACAAATAAATAAATTAAGAAAGAGAGTTCTAGAGCATATCCGGGCGATACAGAATAAAGACATGAACTATGCCATGACAAGACATATGGAAAGACATCAATGATACAGTTGGGAACAAATGAAATATTATGGGATAGCCATGGTACCTATGCATGAGAGAGGTGGACAGAACATTGAAACTGAGACGGCTGGTATCATGCCTAATAATAAGATTCAAAACAAAACAACTATATGGACTGAACGGGGATGAAGAATTGCATGTCCACCTGTAAATGAAATTTGAGCAACTTTATGTAGATTAACACTACCTCTATTGAACAGGATTGAGACCTCCGTAGAAGAAAGATGATTGCGGGTCAGAATATCTTGGGTGAAAAAACATGAAATTAAATGAAAGATAAATATATATTATGAAATTATCATAGATGACACTAGATAGGTCCTGAGCCTGATGTGAAGTTAAAGAGAGGACATCCTAATCCTTTCCATAAGAATTTATTCAGATAAATTGCCTTAATGGGAAAATGGGACACTAAGTCTTTGATAATGGACAAGGATGGACACCTAATTAACCATGTGTCAAACTCACAGAGGAGAATGTAGCCGGCACTGAGCCTATAGGAACTGGTAACAGATTAATTAATTTATAATTTCAAAACAACTTTAATTTGAGTGGATACACAACTAAAAATGATCCACAAATGATGAGAAAAAATCATGTGAACACCTTGTATGTGATAATATGAATTGCAATGTTTTTAAAGAATCGTATCTCCTGACAAACCACATATTCCAGAATGCCCCCTAAAGGGCTCAATGGGCAGTTGTGTATATATATGAAAATAGTAAAAGGACTCACTTAACCGTGATCAAGACCTTGGTGGTCGAAACGCGTTAGTGATGGTGGAATAAAGCGTTGACATTGACAAATTGCAATTCCTAGAGTGCGGCGTATAATTTTCTTTCGGTGGTAAATTGTTGCAGGGCTTGGTTCCACCCTGAACGCCTGCACCGGCCGGGCTGCGCGCTATAATGGAGCCAATTGGTGGTGATATATATATATATATATATATTACCTTCTGGCGGTCGCCAGTAGGTAGTTATAGTTACAACCTAGTTTCCATAGGAAAAGCATTTTTTGATTTGCTAATAACTTTGGCGTCGTTTGACAAATCTTTATGAAATTTTGCAAAAAGTTGCACTTTTTAGGTTAGCTCCTATCTTGAAAGTTTGGGGTGATTTGTCAAGCGGGGGCTGAGAAAAAGGGGGGTCCCAAAACGCGTTTTCTCCATGTTAATTTCCATAGGAAATTTTGCGATGAGCTACAGCCCGAACTGCTGAACGGAATTACTTCAAATTTGGCAGAAAGGTAGAGCTTGGTTCAGGAAGCGACCTTTTTTTTAAATGGGGTAAATCCGTTCAGTAGTTTTTGAGAAATACAAAAAATAAGAGTCAAAAAATCAATTTCCCATAGGAAACTTTGTGCAAGGCTACAGCCGAAACTACTGAACAGAATTACTCCAAATTTGGCAAAAAGGTAGGGCTTGGCTCAGAAAGCGACCTTTTGTAAAATGGTGTAAATCTGTTCAGTGGTTGCTGAGAAATAAGAAAAATAAAAGTTTCGATATCTGGGCGGAGCCTAAGTCCCGTGCACGAGCTTCACTGTGATTGGCTGCGAACACTCCAAACCAGGAAGTGTTGGCAGCCATCTTGTGGCTCGGTAGAAGCGAGTCACTAGAAAACAGAGAAACAAAGGTATAAAACAAGAGAAGGGGGCAGGGTAGAAACACCGTGACCCCCTAGGCCTGCTCAGGGGGTCCCAGAAGGACCCCAGGGCCAGAAAAAGCATTTTTGTATTAAAAAAAAAAAATCGCCGCAATTCGCGCTGGGGTCGCGGGTTCCCGCGTTTTATTTTAATGAGGTCACCGGGTGGGCTAGGTCCCGCGGGCATTTCTTAAAAAATAATAGCTGGGGGTCGCTGGGGCTGCGGGGGCCCGCTGGGGTCCCCGCAGCCCTGGGGCTTCACTCATGTTGGGAAGGGGTTGCGCGGCCCCTCTCCTGGAGCCCTCCATGTGCTTATAACTTTGGCGTCGTTTGACGAATCTTTACGAAATTTTCAAAAAGTTTCTCTTTTTTGATCAGCTCCTATCTTGAAAGTTTGGGGGTGATTGGTCAAGGGGGGCTGAGAAAAAGGGGAGTCCCAAAATGTGTTTTCTCAATGCATTTTCCATAGGAAACTTTAGACAAGGCTACAGGTCAAACTGCTGAACGGAATTACGCCACATTTGTGAGGGAGAAAGGTTGTGGTCCAGAAAGAGCGCTTTTGTTGAAATGGTGTAAATCCGTTCAGTAGTTTTTGAGAAATATCAAATTTTACAGATATCGATATTTGAGAATTCTGACATCTGATTGGCTGAGGGTTACGAGCACGAGCTCACGGCTCATTGGCTGTGAACGGTTGAAACTAGGAAGTGTTGGCAGCCATTTTGTGACTTAGTCCGTCAGCTCGCATCTGTCTGTGTAGAAGCCATCGGGTGTGTAGTTTTACCTCTGCGATGCAACACTGGCATCTGTGTAAGATACTCCTTTCACGCTGCCTCTCCCCACATCACGAGGTCGCGGCTATGCCTTTAGAAGCCAGTCCATTGGCTCGGAGCTCTGTGAGTCTGTCTGTCGGCACGACCCTCTACACAACCCAAACACCACTGCACTACCTAACTAAACACTAAACCACTACTGCCAGCACGACCCCCTACACTACAGAAACACCACTGCACTACCTTAAACCCTAAAACACTACCCCCAGCACGACCCCCTACACTACAGAAACACCACTGCACTACCCAAAACCCTAAAACATTACCCCAGCATGACCCCCTACCCTACCCAAACCCCACTGCACTACGTAACTAAACACTAAACCACTACTGCCAGCATGACCCCCTACACTACAGAAACACCACTGCACTACCTTAAACCCTAAAACACTACCCCCAGCACGACCCCCTACACTACAGAAACACCACTGCACTACCCTAAACCCTAAAACATTACCCCAGCACGACCCCCTACACTACCCAAACACCACTGCACTACGTAACTAAACACTAAACCACTACTGCCAGCACGACCCCTACACTACAGAAACGCCACTGCACTACCTTAAACCCTAAAACACTACCCCAGCACGACCCCCTAAACTACAGAAACACCACTGCACTACCCTAAACCGTAAAACGCTACCCCCAGCACGACCCTCTACACTACCCAAACACCACTGAACTACCCTAAACCCTAAAACACTACTCACAGCAGGACCCCCTACACTAGGTAATGACCACTACCCTACCCTAAACCCTAAATGTACCCCCAGCACCACCCTCTACACTACACAAACACCACTGCACTACCGTAAACCCTAAAACACTACCCACAGCAGGACCCCCTACACTACACAAACACCACTGCACTTCCCTAAACCATAAAACACTACCAGTCCATTGGCTCACAGCTCTGCGTTTGCGAGCCGACGGCCCGTAGCTCTCTCTGTGTGAGCCGAGCCCATGGGCCGTAGCTCTCCCTTTGCGAGGCTGCCCGACGGCCCGCAGGTCTCCCTGTGCTAGCCGGATCGCAGTTGTCAGTCTGCGAACTGATATTGGGAATATACGGCGGCTCTAAAAAGAGCCTTTGTGTTTATTAGTTGGAGCTACATATAAGTGCGGATGCACAGCTTCAGGTTATTCAGAAAAACTCGATTTCCCTGATCTGTGAAGTGTACTCCATCACTTCTGTAGATATCAGCCATATCATAACGTATGTTGTTGTTGTAGATCGACCCCATTCTATGGTCTCTGAGGTATGCAGACACAGCTTTGTTGACATTCTTCCTAGATTTTTCAATCTGAGGACAAAATTTGTTTGACCATTTCCACTTCTGTCTTTGGCATATATTGGAATATACAAAGACAGTTTGAGGCAAAAGCAACATCAATTGTCTAAAGGTGTCCTTCATTTACATTTCCAAACCTACCCCAGTCAATGTGCCTAGGTCATTTCCACCACAGTGCACAATCATGAGGTCAGGGAGTTGGGGATGCAAACAGGTTTTAACCAAAGGGAGTAATTGGTGCCACTTCAATCCTCTCTGTCCAAACCATTTAATGTCCACATTTTGTAAACCTAGGTCTAAGTCAATACGTCTCTGTTCTGCATACCTCTTGCACCAGAAAACATAGCTATTTATTTATTTATTTATTTATTTATAGAGCGCAACATTCATCCCGGAGGATATCACGGCGCTAAATAGCGAGAAATTAAGGTGAGGCTGCCAATCAAGGCATATGGTCTATTAGAAATTTACGTCTTAGGAAACAGATGGGTCTTGAGCTTTCTCCTGAAGGCCAGGTAGTCAATAGTGAGGCGCAAATCTTGGGGAAGTTCATTCCATTTCCTGGCCGCCAGGTATGAGAACGAGCGTCCTCCAGATCTAACTTTTTTATACGCTTTGTCCTGGCCAGGGCTTGGTGGAGTGAACGTAGGCTCCTTGAGGGGACATAGAATTCAATTTTATTCTGTAGAACTCTAGGGCCACGTTGGTGGAGAGCCTTGTGTGCATGACTGAGCAGCTTAAACACTGCTCTTTGTCACATGGGCAGCCAATGAAGATCTTTCATGCACGTAGATGCTGAGCTCAGTCTGCTTTTATTACACACCAGTTTGGCTGCAGCATTTTGAAGTACCTGCAGGCGAGTAAAAAGATAGTCTGCCATGCCAACGAATAAGGCGTTGCCATAGTCAAGCTTGCTTATGAGTAGTGACTGTGTAACGGTTCTTCTGCAGTCCAGAGGGATCCAGGGAAAGAGTCTCCTTAATAATTTCAAAGTTGCAAAACCCCTTCCACACAGGATCCGCACATGGTCCTTCATGGAAAGGGAGTCATCAATAATGATGCATACGTTTTTTACACACCGCTTAGGAGCTGGGGTGTCTCCCAGGGTTTGTGGCCACCACGTGGCATCCCAGATTAAGTTGGCTCCTCCGAAGAGCAGAATCTCTGATTTCCCTGCATTCAGCTTCAGACAATGGTCCGACATCCATTGTGCCATTTCTGAAAGGCAGTTGTTCAGGTTAGCTTTAGAGGTGTCAGGTCTTTCATCAAGGGTTACCATCAGCTGTGTGTCATCCGCGTAGGAGCAAACATCAAGGCCCCATTTCCTGCTAATTTTCAGCCAGGGATGAAACATAGGCGTTAAATAATGTGGGGCTTAGTGATGCTCCCTGCGGGACACCACAGCCGATGGTACTGGGTTTGGAGAAAAAGTGTCCTAATTGTACAGTTTGAGTTCTATTACTCAGAAATGAGCTGAGCCATCCTAGTGCCTTTGAGTGGATCCCTTTTTCGTACAGGATTCCCAGCAGTCTGTTATGTGAGACCGTGTCGACACGCTGCCGACAGGTCCAACAATATCAGTGCTACAGATCCTCCCCGGTCGGTCTGACTTCTGACACTGTCTAGGACGGCCAGCAGCGTTGCCTCTGTGCTGTTGGTAGCCCTGAAACCAGTTTGTGACGGGTCTAGTAAATCATTAGATTCCAGGTAGTCGGATAGTTGTCTGTGTACCAGCCTCTCAAAACTTTGGAGAGGTATGGGAGATTGAGAAATCGGCCGGTAGTTTTCAGGGTTGTGAACATCTGTTCCTGCTTTCTTAAGTAGGGGGATCACTATTGCCTGTTTCCAAATTTCGGGAACGGTGGCAGTGTTAAGGGAGGTGTTGAAAAGCTGTGTGATGTAAGGACAGATCACTGCAGCGATTTGTGCAAAAGTAAAGTGAGGACAGGGGTCTAACGGAGATCCTGACTTAACTTCCCCCATTGTTCTTAGGACCTCAGCTTCTGTAAGAGGAGAGAAATTGCCCAAGTAGGCTGGAGCTTCTGGAAGTGGGGTCCTCTGCTCCCAGTTGACTGCCTCAATAATACTGTTTGTACCGAAAGAGGCATATATTTTGCTTATTTTATCCGAGAAGAAATTGCTTATTTTTTGCATGCTTCTTCTGAAGGGGGCAGTGTTTGGGACATACTTGCGGGTTTGCTGAGTTCCCTTACTATTTTGTAGAGTTCTTTGGCTGAGTTACAGTTTTCGTTAATTACGTAGAGCAAAATAGGTCTTTTTTGCTTTTCTGATGGCGTTGTTATAATTTCTAAGCTCAGACTTGTAGTTCAGTCTAACTGATTCCTGCTTGGACAGTCTCCAACGATGTTCAGATGTTTTGCACTTTCTTTTAAGTGCCCTGAGTTCAGATGTGTACCACTTCTCATTATTGGACCTTTGTGTCTGCCTGTGTATTCTCTTGGGTACAAATAAGTCCAGTGTTTTTGTGATATCTGTATTAAGATTTAGTGCCCCAAGTTCACTGGAGAGGTACTAAGGGTTTTTATATTATTAGGGGTGAAGTGGGATTCGAAGGAGGCTTGGGTAACTAACTTCCAGGCTCTCTTGGTCGCCTGCAAAGGTCTGTAGGCTTTTGAAGGTTTTACAGGCAGATTGAGTGAAAAGAATATTAATGCATGATCGGTCCAGGGAACGGGTTTAATCTCCTGGATAGTTGTGGATTCTATGTTGGAAAAAAGTAAATCTAGTGTATGCATTTTGAAGGTGTAGCTGGAAGATATGGATAGATGTCTGTAGCTCATGCAGTCCGTTCGTAGAATAAGAGATATGTTTAAAGATGGGGAACTACTTTTTTTTCTCATACAAAACGATAACTGATTGGGAGATGAAAAACATTGTTTACTAAAAAGTAGGGTGCATATTAGTTTGTCGAAAAGCATCTTTGTCATTGGTTAATATAAAGCAGTTTCAACGTAGAGTTCATATGATGGGATAACATTTGCTCAGTTCAACCACACCTGCTACTTGCATTTGGAAGGCGCTGTTCGAACTTAAAACAATGGTGAACTTTTAACCTGCACGTGCCCTTAAATGTTCGAGAAAATGTTGCAAAAAAATATCGTTAGGTTTGAAAAAATGATGAACTTTTAACCTGCACGTGTCGTAGAATGTTCTAGAAAGTTTGTTGATAGAATACGTTGAACTTCTCACCTGTATGTGTTCTTAAATTTTTTTTAAACTGTTTATATGGAAAGTTCAAAAATAACCAATAGAGAGACGTTTTGCAATTTGAAAAAATAAAGGAACTATTCTGATTTGTTCTTTACATGTATTTATGTGTGGAGCAACAGGGAAATTGTGCCATTACTGATTCCATTCTTGATGAGAGCGGTGCATTACATGTACTGTGTGACAAAGAAAGAATTGCAAATTTGGCAGGGAGAAAGGTCTTGGTGCAGAAAGCGCTGTTTTGTGTAAATGGTGTAAATCCGTTCAGTAGTTTTTGAGATATTAAAGGAAAAAAGATATATATCTCTGGACAGTGCCTAACTCCCGAGCACGAGCTTGCCTCTGATTGGCTGCTAACAATTCAAACCAGGAAGTGTTAGCAGCCATCTTGTGCCTCGCATCGAGTGAAAATATAAAAGAAAGGTCCCGGGGGCAATTTAATATACCGGAGCTCTGTCTGTGCGAGATACCGCTTTCACGCTGCGTCTCCCTACATTAGCAGGTAACGCACCCTTTTCCACCATCAACAGTATACCTCCAACAATATACTTGGGCCCGCAAGTCTGCCTCTGCGAACCACTTGTCGGCTCACAGCTCTTCGGGTGCGAGTTCTCGGGCCCGCAGTTGTATCTGTGAAGCCAATACTGGAAATATACCGGAGGTGTCTCTCTGCGAGATACGCTCTTCATGCTCCCTCTCCCCACATCAGTGTTCCGCAGCTATCCCTTTGGAAGCCGATGGCCCGCACCTTTCCCTATACTAGTCGGCCCGCAGGTGTTCCTCTGCGAGCTGGCCCGCAGCTCTTCCTCGGCGAACTGACGGGCCGCGGTTCTCCCTCTATGAGCCTGCTAGTCGGCTCGCAGTTCTTCATCTACGAGCCAGACCGCCGGCTCTTAAGTCTCTGAGAACAGATGTCATAGAGGCAACGATCATGCAGGTCGGACACCCAACACTGCTCCGACATCCCCCAGTAGGAGCTCCTTGTCCGCCATCTCCCCTCACCCCCACCCCCCACAAACAAATGTGACAGTGACGTTAGGTTGGAGAAATAAGAATCTTAGTCATGTATGGATTTACATATAAAACATTTTATTAAAACAAAACAACAACAAATAAAACTATGTACAGCCATGTCGTGTCATCGCTGGACCATTTGTGAATCACAGCCTGTAAGACAAAAAGAAAGATAAGATGGTGCGTCATGCGTCCAGCAAAGGAGAAAGAGAAAGAGAGAAAGAGTGAGGGAGAAAGAGAGAAACAAAGAAAGAGTGAGAGAGAGAGGAAGACAAAGAATTAGAGAAAGAGTGAGACAGAGAAAGAGAAATAGTGTGAGAGAGGAAGAGAGAGAGAGAAAGAGTGAGAGAGAGGAAGAGAGAGAGAAAGAGTGAGAGAGAGGAAGAGAGAGGAAGAGTGAGAGAGAGGAGAGAAAGAGTGAGAGAGAGGAAGACAGACAAAGACAGAGAAAGAGAAAGCGTGAGAGAGAGAGAGAAGAGTAAGATACAAGGAAAGAGAGAGAGAGAAACAGTGTGAGAGAGAGGTAGAGAGAAAGAGAGAAGAGAGAGAGAAAGAGTGAGAGAGAGGAAGAGAGAGAAAGAAAGAATGAGAGAGAGGAACAGACAGAGAAAGAGAGAAAGTGTGAGAGAGAGAAAGGAAGAGATGGAGAGGGAGTGTTGACACTGGAGAAAATCTTCGCAGCTTACCTTTGTGCCTCCGGTGTGTCTCCAACCACGTGCCGGGACATAGTGCACCCTTAAGTTTTGTGATCTGAAAGATAGTATAGAATTAGTCATTGCAGAGTACATACAACTGCACACGCCTAATTATCTGTTTCGGCAATGCGCACTCAGGCTGCTGCAGCCCATCCACTCCCACTGCTCGGAGGTGTCTGTGCGCTCTTGTGCGCCCAGGCTGCTGCACACTATCCACTCCCACTGCCCAGAGGTGTATGACAGCCGCTGCGCACCCAGGCTGCTGCACCCCATCCACTCCCACTGCCCGGAGGTGACTGCCCGCCGTTGCGCAAACAAGCCTCTCTGCTCACCTTACACCACCGGCGTGTGTCGAAGAGGGTCCACCACGTGCTGAAGAAACCTCGTCACCCGTTGTCAGGTAGCCACGCAGCATCGCAGCTCGTACACACGTTCAGGTGTGAGTGTTGATTGCAGGATGTCGACTCGTTCATTGCAGGCCTGCAAGACAAAAAGCAAGATAAGATTGTGCGTCATTCGTCCATCATAGGAGAGAGAAAGAGAGAGAGAGAGAGAAAGAATGAGAGGAAGACAGAGAGAAAAAGAAAGAAGGAGTGAGAGGAAGACAGAGAGAAAGAGAGAAACAGTGAGAGTGAGAGGAAGAGAGAGAGAAAAAGAAAGAAGGAGTGAGAGGAAGACAGAGAGAAAGAGTGAGAGAGACGAAGAGAGAGAGAAACAGTGAGAGACAGAAAGAGAGAGAAAGAGTGAGAGAGAGGAAGAGAGAGAGAAAGAGTGAGAGAGAGGAAGAGAGAGAGAGAAAGAGTGAGAGTGAGGAAGAGAGAAAGTGTGATAGAGAGGAAGACAGAGAAAGAGAGAAAGAGTGAGATACAAGGAAGAGACAAAGAGATAAACAGTGTGAGAGAGAGGAAGAGAGAGAGAAACAGTGTGAGAGAGAGGAAGAGAGAGAGAAAGAGTGAGAGAGGAAGAGAGAGAAAGAAAGAATGAGAGAGAGAGAGGAAGAGACAGAGAAAGAGAGAAAGAATGTGAGAGAGAGAAAGGAAGAGATAGAGAGTGAGAGAGAGAGAAAGAGTGTGAGTGACAGAAAGGACGAGATGGAGAGGGAGAGTGAGTGTTGACACTGTGGAGAAAATCCTCACAGCTCACCTTTCTGTCACCGGTGTATCTCCAACCGCGTGCCGGGATATAGGGCAGCCCTCAAGCTTAGTCATCTGAAACATAAAAATGGAATCGGTAATGGATGAGTACATACAACTGCGTATGCCTAAATCGCTGTCCCGCCTTTGTGTATCCAGGCTAGTGTACCCCATCCACTTCCACTGCCCAGAGGTGTCTACCCGCTGCTGTACACCCAGGCTGCTGCACTCCATCCACTCTCACTGCCCAGAGGTGTATGACAGCCGCTGCGCACCCAGGCTGCTGCACCCCATCCACTCCCACTGCCCGGAGGTGACTGCTCGCCGCTGCGCAAACAAGCCTCTCTGCTCACTTTACACCACCGGCGTGTGTCGAAGAGGGTCCACCACGTGCCGAAGAAACCTCCTCACCCGTTGTGTACACGCGGAGAGCGGAGCTCACAATTTAGGTTGAGTGTTGATTGCAGGATGGCCACGCTTCATCGCAGGCCTGCAAGACAAAAAGCAAGATAAGATTTTGCGTCATGCGTCCATCAAAGGAGAGAGAAAGAGAGATAGAGAGAGAAAGAAAGAGTGGGAGGAAGACAGAGAGAAAAAGAAAGAAAGAGTCAGAGGAATACAGAGAGAAAGAGAGAAACAGTGAGAGTGAGAGGAAGAGAGAGAGAGAGAGAAAGAAAGAGTGAGAGGAAGACAAAGAGAAAGAGAGAAAGAGTGAGAGACGAAGAGAGAGAGAAACAGAGAGAGAGAGGAAGAGAGAGAAAGAAAGAATGAGAGAGAGAGAGGAAGAGACAGAGAAAGAGTGTGAGAGAGAGAAAGGAAGAGATAGAGAGTGAGAGAGAGAGAAAGAGTGTGAGTGACAGAAAGGAAGAGATGGAGAGGGAGAGTGAGTGTTGACACTGTGGAGAAAATCCTCACAGCTCACCTTTCTGTCACCGGTGTGTCTCCAACCACGTGCCGGGATATAGGGCAGCCCTCAAGCTTAGTCATCTGAAACATAAAAATGGAATCAGTAATGGATGAGTACATACAACTGCGTATGCCTAAATAGCTGTCCCGCCTTTGTGTATCCAGGCTGGTGTACCCCATCTACTTCCACTGCCCAGAGGTGTCTACCCGCTGCTGTACACCCAGGCTGTTGCACTCCATCCACTCCCACTGCCCAGAGATGTATGACAGCCGCTGCGCACCCAGGCTGCTGCACCCCATGCACTCCCATTGCCCGGAGGTGACTACGTGCCGCTGCGCACCCAGGCTGCTACACCCCATCCACTCCCACTGCCTGGAGGTGACTGACCGCCGTTGTGCAAACAAGCCTCTCTGCTCACCTTACACCACCAGCGTGTGTCGAAGAGGGTCCACCACGTGCCGAAGAAACCTCCTCACCCGTTGTGCACACGTGGAGAGCGGAGCTCACAATTCAGGTTGAGTGTTGATTGCAAGATGGTCACGCTTCATTGCAGGCCTGCAAGACAAAAAGCAAGATAAGAGTGTGCGTCATGCGTCCATCAAAGGAGAGAGAAAGAGAGATAGAGAGAGAAAGAAAGAGTGAGAGGAAGACAGAGAGAAAAAGAAAGAAGGAGTGAGAGGAAGACAGAGAGAAAGAGAGAAACAGTGAGAGTGAGAGGAAGAGAGAGAGAAAAAGAAAGAAAGAGTGAGAGGAAGACAAAGAGAAAGAGAGAAAGAGTGAGAGAAGAAGAGCGAGAGAAAGAGTGTGAAGGAGAGAAAGGAAGAGATGAAGAGGGACAGTGAGTGCTGTGTCTCCAACCACGTGCCGGGACCTAGTGGAGCCCTCAAGCTCCCACATCTAAACATAGTACAGAATTAGTAATGGGAGAGTATATACGATTGCGTACGCCTAAATCGCTGTGCCGCCTTTGTGTATCCACTCCCGCCACCCAGACGTATTTGCCCACCGCTGCGCACCCAAGCCTCACTGCTCACCTTTTCACGGACAGGGCACCCTCCGCATCATGCAGTCCCGCTCCGCAGGCCAACAGGTCTCACATTTGGTGCTGCGTCTTGATTTTGCCATGCCAGAGGACATACTAGTGCACCTATCATCATCGCAGGTTGCACACCCGCTCAGTCCTTGCGGTGCCACTAACTCAGTGAACAGTGAGGCCACGCACGTGGTGGTAGGCCTCCCTGTTCGGTGGCTCAGGCCTACACTGCGGTCCAGCAGGGCACACAAAACCTGAGCTGTCCAGACCGCCGGGAGGGGCCATCATTGCAGGCTGTACACCCGCTCAGCAGTTACAGTACCCGTACCTCAGTGGACCGAAAGTAACCGTCCCGTGCCGGTGTGCCTGTGCCGGACGCACTGCATCCGGTGCGAGCAACTCTGAAATGGCGTCGAGCACGTGCGCCCGGTCTTTTTTATTGGCAGGGTCACGTATCCTGTGACGCCTGTGCTGGATGGGTGTGGTGTGGGTGTATACTAGCCGTGAGGGAGTGGCTGTGGCGTACTGACAACTAGGGTGTGACCAGCAGATCACTGCAATGAAAATCTGGGCCATGCAGCGTTGTTGTCCTTCTCTGTAAGCGTAAGCGGAGTGGGCTGGCCTGGCGTATGCCAGTTCTGCGTGAGGCTGTGAAGAATGACTCTGGAGCTATGGGCGTGGCTCCATCGTGAGCTGTATGAGGAATCAACTGATGCAGCACTGTTGCCAGATTGGGCTAGATCACGCACAATTGGGCTATATTTTTCCCGGTTGTGCGGTAAAATTTAGGTTTGTGCTAGTTGCCAGATTATAAATATATATACAGCGCTCCAGCAAACTAGTATGTTAAAGCGCTTTATTAGACAAATATTTACTTGGCAGCCTGCTGCAACATCAATTACAATCCATTCACCGCCTGTTTGACGATGTCCCTGCCCCTCCTTCCTTAAAGTAGCAATATTGGGCTAGTTTGGGCTACTTTTTGGTTGTCTTTGGGCTAGAGAATGCTTAAAAATCTTGCAACACTGCCATGCCGGTGTTCTTGTTGTAGTGCTGCCGTCACCGGGTCGCAAGCGTCAATGTGTCACTCTGTGAGCCAAGTCCCTGAACATGGCCAACATGGAAGGTACGGGGAATCACTGACCCTACATTCATCCATAGTTCCACACAAGAAAGATGGTGGACATGACACATCTGTGTGGGTGTGAATGTTTATTGCACATTCAGTGGAGTATTGCAGCTGTAGCAATACTGGACCATGCAAAATCCAAATTTCAGTGTTTGGGACATGGAGGGCAGCCAATTAGAGACAAGCTCGTTGTTGGAGTTAGGGTGCGCCAACATATGTACTTATACAATCACTCCGCCAATCCCCACGCACTTATAAATTCACTATACACTCTCCTTGCAGTACTCTAATCATCCAGTCTCTACGTACGTACTTGTACAATGACCGAGACAAAGTTACATAACCAAAGTTTTCTCCCACTGTCAAAGGTAAGTTGGTTGCATACGCTGTCCAGAGCACAATGTAATGTGGTAGGGCCCAGGGGCAGCATGTTGCATACATAATGAACACACGGACACAGATAGATAGTGGAACTGGGTACGAGCACTCGACTCCTTTTTATTACCAGGGTCACATGTCCAGTGACGTCTGTGCTGGATGCGTGTGGGGTGAGTGTAAGCCAGCCCTCCGGGAATGGTTGGTGCTGGTAACAAGTACAACAGTAATCATCAGATCACACACAGAGATTCAATCAAAAGGGTCCATGACTTGTGCTACACTAAGTTAGGGGCACCAGATCTGAAATCATACACAAAATATTCTGTCATAAAGGGTCCATCAGTTGTGGTGGACTGAGGTAGGAGCATCAGAAGCATTCCACGTGTGCACAGCTAGCGATGATGGGTGCGTGGTCCGGGCGGGCCGCACTGGGAGCAATGTGTCATGCCTACTGGACTCCGTCATCTGGAATCGCGACTCAATCTGAATTGTGAGCCCTGCTGTCCGCAGTGTAGATCGAAGGCAGTAGTCAGCACAGACATCGAGGAAAGCTTTTTGTCACTTCCTCTTGAGAACATTCAACGACATAGAGTACAATTCTCTGTCCAATTAATAAATCAAGACTGAATTCAAATTGTGAGCTCTGCTGTCCGCAGTGTAGACTGCCATTCAGTGTTCCTTTGGACTTGCAAGATGAATTTGGTCATTGTACTAAAGCTATAATTGATATCAAAAAAGTTCTTGAAGCAAGGATACTAAAAGGATATTATGTAGGTTTAAGAGTACGTGGCAATGACTTATGGTGCAGTGAGCTAGTGGCACCTGAAGCACTCAGCGTGTGCGCATCCTGCGATGATGCGTGGTCCGTGTGGGCTGCACTGGTAGCAATGTCTTTTGTTTAATGAATTCTGCCTTAATAAGGCCACGTGGCGTTTACTTGTGGTGCACTGAGTTAGTGGTACCTCTGGCGCTCAGCGTGTACGCAGCCTGCGATGATGCGTGGTCTGGGCGGGCAGCACTGGGAGCAATGTGTCATGCCTACTGGACTCCGTCATCTGGAATCGCGACTCAATCTGAATTGTGAGCCCTGCTGTCTGCAGTGTAGATTGAAGGCAGTAGTCTGTACAGACATAACTGTGCAGTGCTGTGCCGCTGTGTTCGCAGGGGGCTTGTGTCGAGGAGGCCCGCGGTCATGGCGGCAGCCACGTGGCAGGGTGAGGGTCGTCGCTCTGGCAGACGCGTTGGCTTTCACACAAGTGAACCACGCCCAAAACCCCGGCCTATTTATTCACAGTTCTACGCTGGAGTGGCGAACGTTGGACCAGCCCACTGCGCTTCCGCTTACAGGGGGCGACGACACAGGTTCATGACGGAGATCTTCCCCACTGCCTGAGGTAACATGGTTGCGTCCACTGTCCATAACACTACAAGCATCAGCTTGTTTTTGGATCGCACAGCAGATATGTTTAATGAACATCATAGTTAGAAATTAGCATTTAAAAACCTTTGAAATTTACTGAAAAAACCATAGGTTTCAGGGACGTTATAGTTACAAATTAGCATTTAAAAAACCATAGAAATTCACTGAAAAACCATAGGTTTCAGGGACGTTATAGTTACTTGCACATTTCACTCGTACAAAACCATAGAAATTCGGCCGTTATAGTTAGTTGAGCTAACTATAACTCACGCCCCCACAATGCACTGCTGATGACGTCACATATTACATCATTCATGACATGGTCAGTGACATCACTGATGACATCACTGATGACATCTCAAATGACACTAAAAATTAATCGCACTAAGCGTAGCCCACTGGGGGCGTACATATAAACAAAGCATGCAACTAATTGGAGCTTTTGTGCCGTAGATCAAAGCTGCCTGTGAAGAAGAGGCTGGAGCCTCGAAACGCGTTGGCAAATAAAGACTTTTAACCTGGAACACAGATGCTGGTTTCCAAATTTGAATTAATACCGGAAGGTGTTCATTGGCTGTCGAGTGCATTCTCAAGCTTTCGGGCGTTTGTTGAATAATTTACCACATGGCTGCCCTGCAGTGGAGAATTGCACCATCCCTGAAGACGAGAGGCTGCGTGGTTTGAAACTGTGTCGAAACAGATCTAGCAGCACAGCTAATGTGGAACAATGAACCTGCGCTGTATCCTGGGGCCCACTGGGGGTATGTGAAAATCTATAAAGAGAAGACTGTGGCACAGAACTCACTGAGAGTAATAACTGATCCAATGTGGACCACATGTCCCAGCATGCTTTAAAAATTAATCGCACTAAGCGTAGCCCACTGGGGGCTTACATATAAACAAAGCATGCAACTAATTGGAACTTTTGTGCCGTAGATCAAAGCTGCCTGTGAAGAAGAGGCTGGAGCCTCGAAACGCGTTGGCAAATAAAGACTTTTAACCGGTAACACAGATGCTGGTTTCCAAATTTGAATTAATACCGGAAGGTGTTCATTGGCTGTTGAGTGCATTCTCAAGCTTTCGGGCGTTTGTTGAATAATATATATATATATATATATATATATATATATATATATATATATATATATATATATATGCTGACATTATACAGGAATTTGACATCCTAGGCATTTCGTATGCGGACGACGCCCAGTTGATCGTCACTCTGCCCCAGGACCACCATCAGGGAGACTCTTTACTGGGCCCGTGCCTGAACAAACTGCCTAAATGGATGTCAAATAGCTTTCTAAAACTGAACGGTGAAAAAACGAATTCATGGTCTTGGGTAACAGGGCCATCCCGAGACCCCTAAATCACTGGCCTCCTTGCATGGGGGACCCCCCAGTTCCTAAACTGGTGGTAAAAGATTTAGGTATGTGGCTTGACAATGCACTCTCAATGAACGTACAGGCAAACAAATTGTCGGGCATATGCTTTGGACTCCTGAGGATGCTCAGAAAGATACTAGAATTCATCCCGAAGCATCTTAGGAAAACCGTCATACAATCTTTGATTGTTTCCTGCCTGGACTATGGGAACTCCCTATACTTGGGCTCTCCCAAGTATGTGATCAAGAGGCTCCAGACTGTGCAGAATGCGGCGGCCAGGCTCTTGCTCAAACTCTATAGACAAGCGCCAGTGAGAGAATCCTTGAAATCACTCCACTGGCTTCCAATAGCGTCAAGGGTAAAATTTAAAGCCCTCTGTATAGCTCACAGGGCAGTAAATAACAAAGGCCCACCCAAACTTAAATCCCTGATCTCGGTCTATGCCCCCTCGAGATCTCTAAGGTCATCTCACTCACACCTCCTCACCACCCCTAGAATTAAAAAATCCAGATGGGGAGGTAGATCTTTCTCCCACTTGGTGCCAAAACTGTGGAATGCTCTCCTGCTTGACCTCAGAGGGCAGCAAAGTGAACTAATTTTCAGGAAAAAGTTGAAGACCTGGTTATTTCCATCTAGCCATTAAGGGGCCTTTTTGTCTTTCACCTCAGCTCTTATCGTCAGCGCGGGGAAGCCTCCGGGTAGCCATGCGCTATATAAATCACTTTCTAATTCTAACTCTAATTCTAATATATATATATGCATCAGGCAGAACGGACAACCACTGTTTTATCTCTGCATGGGGTGTCTATACCATTAAAGGCAAATGAGCTACCACGATGGTCCGAGTGCTTCCTACGCTTTTGGGCAACTTTGGAGCATAATCTATGGGCGGCGGCCCAGCCGCCAGGAGTGCACCACCCCGCTATTCTAAGGGGGCCACGAGGTGAGATATTTATCGAGCCGCACACGTGGGGCCAAAGTGTTGGATTAAGGACGCCCTCATGCGACAGTTTAAATGCAGTGCTTTCATTTGTGAACTGTTCGGGACTATAACTCCCAAGATGCCTTAGCACAGTGCCATATAGGACCGCCCATCTGGGGGCGTGCTATCAAATAGGATACAGCTGGGAGTGACCGAACTTGCACGTTGGGAGTCCGCTGAGCCTCTGAGGAAGTATTCACGAAACGCGTCAGGCAGAACGGACAACCGCTGTTTTATCTCTGCATGTGGTGTCTATACCATTAAAGGCAAATGAGCTACCACGATGGTCCGAGTGCTTCCTACGCTTTTGGGCAACTTTGGAGCATAATATATATATATATATATATATATATATATATATATATATATATATATATATATATATATATATATATATATATATATATATATGTATATATATATATGGACAGGAGTTTTCCGTGTAAACCCTCGATGATTTACGTCAAAGTCCCAGAGGGTCACAGAAAGGCAGCACTTACATCAGCAAGCCCAGGCAAGTTAACGTTGTTCACTTTTTGTTTATTTTTCTTTTCTCATTTTCATTATTTCTCCAGTGTAAGCATGCAAAGTGCAGGGTGCATCAGAAAACAAAAAGACGACCATAGCGTTTCGGCCAGAGGCCTTCGTCCGGGTCATGTGATGACATGTGTGGGGTGTTTTTAAAAAGGGGGTTGGTTAGACCCGCCCCCAATTACAAAAAACAAAATCCCAAATTAAAAACATGTTATTTGAGGGAACAAAGATTCTAAGTATAACATTCAAATACAGTCGATGAATTTAAACTAAATAGACATCCTATATGACCTTGTAAAGTACTTAAGGCAAGATAATCTTATTCAGTCATCAAAGGTTTAAATATACATAAAAAATTATTATTTCCTATTGCAAAAACAATAGCATAAGCCCAACTTCTGGGTTACTCTCCTGACATGTCCATAAGAGGTATGTATATATATATATAGCCCATATTGACTCAATCAAAAAATAGGCGATGTAACAAAACCCAATTCATTGTGAACATATGGGCACTACATATGACATGTGAAATTATTATCAAAATCCGGTAAAATACCAGATTAACAGAAAAAATGTAGGGATTTAACTTTATCAAAACATGGTATATTTTCTATCCATAAGGAAAGAAATTCCAACACATACGGTAAAGTACCTCACTGTGTCCAAATTCTACTATATACCACAATTGATCTACTTTCTCTTGAAAATTCTACATCCTCTTGAATCAACTAGATCAACATATGACAGTTGACATGTATCACCTACAAATAAGCCAGTCATAAGAGAATCCCCTATATCTACACTGGGTTTAATCTATATTTCTATTCTTACAGATGGACATCTGAGAAAGGACACCCCTTTGATAATAAAGTTGACGCTTGATATTACCCGTAAGGTGTAGCTATTGCCTAGATCACAGTACCACTCTAAATTGAGAATAGACTTGTATTTTTAACAAGATAACATTTTTGACTAAGGAACATGGTCTTTAATGCCAGGCTAATCCATAATGTCAATCATAAGAAATTGTGCAGTTCGGCATCTGCGTTCAAGCCCCATGGTATCTCCGTTCCTTTCATGATGATCCATCTAGATTCTGCTTGTCTCAATAATTGATCACGGTCTCCCCTCTGATATTCGAAGGGATATGTTCTACACCATAGTATTTTAATTTATCAAAGTTACCATCATGTACGTTCCAAATGTGTTTGGCGATTGCATAAGCAAAATCTTTATTCTTTATTGCCCTCAAATGTTGTAATATGCGTAGTTTCAATTTATTGACAGTGCTACCTATATATTCCTTCCCGCATTCACATTTCAGGGCATAGACCACATAGGTGGTTTCACAGGTGATTCTTTCTTTAATTACTTTTAGTTCGCCAGACATGATGTTAATTTTCTGTTGATTCATGCCGTGACGGCATGCTTTGCATTTTGGACATTTAAAAAATTCTTTTTTCTCTTAGCAATTGTGCTTTACTTCCATCTTGGTCAATTCTTCGATAGTGACTATGTGTAAGAATTTCTCCCAAGGAGGGTGCCTTTTTATATATGATGTTAAGATGACCCGTTGTCACTTCCTTTAAGTCGTCATCTTTCCTTAGGATTTTCCAATGATCTTGAAGTGTGTCCCTTATTATTTTACTGGATGAGTTAAATTGCGTGATGTATCTTATTTTGTTCCTCTCTGAATCCTCATCCTGTTCCATAGTTGTTCTCTTTGGAAGTAATAGGGCTTCTCTTTTTTCTGTAAAGTTCTTGATTTAGCATTATCTAACACTGTTTCGGGATATCCTCTGATTAGGAATCTCCGATACATCTCATCAAGTTGTAAAAGAAACTCCACTTCCTCCGAGCAATTCCTCCGTGCTCTTAAAAATTCCCCATATGGGACACTATTTTAAACACTTCGGATGAGCACTGTTAGCTGATAAAATGCTGTTACATGCAGTTGTTTTTCGAAAAAGTGTTGTACAGATTTTCTGATCTTTTATGTAAACATGAATGTCCAGATAGTCTATCTCTATTTTACTGATATTGTAAGTGAATTGGAATTGAAAGATGTTGTTATTGAGACTTTTGAAGAAGATTGTAAGATCCTCTGTATCTCCCTCCCAAATTAAAAACAGATCGTCTATATAACGTACCCAAAGTACAATGTGCTCCATCATCGGTTTATTCTTGTCTGACCAAATTTGTTCTGCCTCCCACATGCCCATGGTGAGATTCGCATATGTGGGTGCAAAGGAAGTCCCCATTGCTGTACCTTTGCTTTGCTAATAATATTTATTATCAAAAATAAAGATGTTGTTCGTGAGGCAGAACCGTAGCATTTCCACTAACATATTGGTCTGTTGGAGTACATTTAATGATCTTGATCGAAGAAAGGATTGGCAGGCTTTGATCCCATCTTCATGCCGAATTGAAGTGTACAGTGATACAACATCAATGGTTATCATTGTATACTCATCTTTCCAGGGTATGTTGGCGATTCTGTTTAAAAAGTCCATCGAGTCTCTGATGTAGGACGGTAGATCTTGTACAAATGGAAATAGGAAAATATCCAGGAATCTTGAGGTGTTCTCTAATAAGGAACCACAGGAACTGACGATTGGACGTCCCGGTGGATTATCTAAGCTTTTATGTACCTTGGGTAGTACATAAATTGTTGGTGTTACCGGATGTTTTATCAAAAGATAGTCCAACTCATTCTCATCAAGTAAACCATCCTGATGCCAGTCCTGAAGCATCTTATGGAACTTGCTCATGATCATAGGCGTCGGATCTTCCTTTAATTTTTCATAATTAGACAGATCGTTCAATTGTCGCTTGATTTCAGTGTAGTATTTTTGAGCATCCATAACTACAATATTACCCCCTTTGTCGGAGGATTTTATAACGATCTTGTCATCCGATCTTAAGTCATTCAAGGCCCACCTATCGTGATGAGACATGTTTCCAAATTTATTTTGGTTCCTCTTCTTTTCTTTGATGTAAATAGTACGTAATTCCTCTGTCATTAATTCCTGGAATATATCAATTCTATTGCCCGCTGGTAGTTGTGGGGAAAATCTCGACCTGGATTTACATTCGCTGCTGATGGTTAAATTCGTTGTAATTGCCATTGCTTCACAAATTTGTGTGTTCGTCATATCCTCTGTTTCCAGTGGTGCATTCATATCACTTTCAGACAATAAGCTATGTGCTGTTGTTAATGGCACAAGGTCATTGAGGGTAAGTGGTGTTAGAGGTTCTTGGTTTTGCTGTCCCACAGTTCTTGTTGGCATTGACGCAAAATATTTTTTCAATTTGAGTTTATGGCAGAAGAGGTATAGATCTACCCTGGACATTGCTAAGTCCATACTGTTGGAAGGGCAGAACGTTAGTCCTTTGTTTAGTAGATTGAGGTGTTTTTTTGTCAGCTTTTTTGAGGAGAGGTTAACAACCAGGTTATTTTCTTGATGTTGAAGCGAGTCGAGCAGTGATGGAGTCTCTATTTCTTTGAATCTCTCATTTTTTTGGGTTTGTTTTTTGCGCCCCCGTCTGGTTCTTTTGATTGGTTTTCCGTTTTTTGGGGGATACCTCTTCCTCTTCCTCGCGTCGTCATTCTCACGAGACGCATTTCCCCGGAAAAATCCAATGCACATCTGTTCGTTGGTAGTCCTTCATCTCCTGAGCTTACTTCTGAGCTCTCCGCACTTGATATCCTGGCAACTTCCACATGTGCTGTTGTCTGGTCTAAAGCTCGATCCATTGCTTGTTTCTTATAATTCGTATCATATCTCCTAGCAAAGGTGTAAACTCTTCCTGTAGCGTAATCTATTTTGTCACGCTGAAACTTTTGTATTTTTTTGTTTTGTACCTCCTCCTCATGTTTATTCAATTTCTTTTCCATGTCTTCAAATGCTTTATTACCCTCTGGTGTCTCTTTGAAATTTTCCAGTGTTTTTTCCAAATCTTTTATCTTATCCATTGTTTGTGACAGTCTCCTTTCTGCATGTATAATCAGGGTATCAATTAATTTCATAGAACATTCATTAGTATCTGACTGCCATTTCAACAATAGGTCTGGGTCCAAGTCACTCAGAGTAGGTAGAACAAAAATTCGTAGGCCTCTAGGGACTCTCTTGCAGTCGATATTTTTTTTTAGAGTGACACTTTCCCACCATTTGTTAATCTCTACTATTCTCGCTTGTTCCAATTCTTTTAACAGTTGTTTTGGTGAATTCATTGACCCCGTTTTTTTAGTGCCATGCTGGCTATGTGCCGCTGTTAATTCTCCTTCATCATCAAACATATCCTTTAAGAGTTGTTCTCGTTTGGTCCAGCGGTCCGCCATTATTTTAATAGTTTCTTATCGTTCGTGTAAACTGCAACTTTATTCAAAGAATGGTATCTGATGCCTACGCAATACTTGCGTCCTATTTCACAGATCGATTTAAAAAGCGTCCTTGTTTAGCTGTTGCAACTGTTTCAATAGAAATTCAATTTCAAATTGTTCCCTCAAAAAACAAACACATTGTTTCTGACGCACAGTTCATCTTAGAAGGAGAGACAAAGCGTGAACACTGTGGCTGTTTGCCGCGTTGCCGATGTTGTACAGAGAAAAGAATCACACACTCTGTTGTTACGGGAGCCGCTTCGACCTCATCAGCAGTCCCCTCGTGATTCCACTCAAACCGAACTACAAGGACCAATAACCCCTTCGTTTATCTGAGCAGTACGGCATCATTGGGTTGGAATCTCGGTACATCTACGTTTAGCAATCGAGTACGGACTGAGTGGACAGAACTCCCGGTGTCCCCCCTCCGGAGAAACCACCTCGCTGCCCCCAGCCCTTACCCCAAAAGCCTCCCACTTAAAAACCTAAAGGTTACAGGGACATTATAGTTAGAAAGTAGAATTAAAATAACATTAGAAATTCACTGAAAAAAACACAGGCTACAGGGACGTTATAGTTAGGCTCAGATTTCACACGCACAAAACCATAGGAATTCAGCAGTTAACTATAACCTACGGCCCGCAATGCACTGCTTATTACCTCACATAATACATCACTCATTGCATGGTGTTGGACATTGCCTTTTTAAGGGAACATCCCTGAAACCTTTTGCTTTTTTGTGCTCCTAGTCTTCGCCTACTATCTGATCGTGACCCTAGAACTCGGGGCATGTTCCTACTGTACTGCAGTGGGAAGGTACGAGCACCCTCCTGACACTGGTTAGTAACAAGGTGCTTGCGTGATTGGGTTAAGTGTTGTACCCGGAAGTGCCCTAAGGAAGGGTGCACCAGATACCCAGGGTGGGTACGGCACTGGTGAGTAGGGGAACGTGGCACGGATCATGCCCTACTGTACTCGCCTACCAATCATGCCTTCTACTCAGGTTGGCTTCTCCAACCCTGGGGAGGTCTCCTCTACTGCCAGAGTGGCCCTAGAGTATGACCCGAGGGGAGAAGGTCAGGCTAGGTGAGGGGCCGGGAAAGGACACGGGCATTTTCGCTGCTAGAGCATGGGAGTACCCCAGGGGGGGTTCCCCCTACTACAGACGTAAGCTCTCCTTACTGCGACACCTTTAGAGGTCACGGAGGTCTCCAAAGTGGCCATAGGGCCCGGAGCACTCCCCCACTGTTGGTGCAATGTAGGAGTGCACGCACCCTTTCTTCCCCAGTAGGGAGTGGTGCATAGTTGAGGTGGTAAAACGGATGTTTGTGGAGGTTGTGCTGGGCCTGGGCCTGTGCCTGGCCTGCTAGTGCCGGTCCGCATGAGCCCTTGCACCAGTGATGTTTTTCGGCCCCCGCCACCAGCCTGCTAAGATTGGCCGGTGTGTGCTTTGGCACCAAGGATGTGCTTAGAATGAATCCGGACCGACAGTGTCGGCTGGATTGTGTCCGGACACCATGGGTGTCCTGGAGACCCAGGCTGCCGGCCTCTCCCTGCAAACTGGTGTGCATACTGGTTCTTGTGTGGAGCCTAAGGCTCTGGGCTCTTTCACACTGTACTGCAGTGTGAAAGTGTGCGCACCCTTCTGACGCATGCTAGGAAATGGTGCAGACATGATGTTGGTAAACATAGGTCAGGCCTGCCGTTGCCAATTGCACATATGGGGTGGTTTCCCTACCTGCTGTGTGCGCTCGCACGGACTGTGTGTTTAAACATGTGTCCAACCTGCCACAGCAAGTCTGTGAGAACGCCCTTGTGCGCGTACTCTGGCTGACCTGTAACAAACACAGTCCATCCGGAGGGGGCCTTTCACCTCCCCTCGGATGGAAGGTGAAGGGTTGAGCAGGCACCCACGGGTGTTCACTGCCCAGGTGGTACGGAAGACCCACAAGGTTTTCCCTACTGAGGAGGCTTGCTTTTCACTAAAGTTAGAATGGGGAATGGGTTGCCTATAGTTCAAGCTGCAATACTGGATTGCAGCGGCGCAGCCTTGTGATATTTCCTATCAATGGATTCGCTAGGTCAAACCCATTCCAATCGTAACAGTGGGCTTGGCATATCTTGCGTGGAAATGCCACTTATGGAAAATAAGACATTTCTATGTATCAAACTCTTTGTGTGCCATGGTGTTTGGCGCCGGTCAGCACCGAAGGCCAGGGGAGCACATCTGGGCATTTGCAATTGAGATAGTCAACCTCTGCCATTTGCAGGTCTGGCGGAATATATGGGGGCAGAGATTGTGACACCTGGTCTCTGGGGCCAGATCACAGCCTGCATAAAGATAGAGATCTGCATTCCACAGCCTCATCGCAGACAGGACAGACATTTAGGGGGCACATCTTTGGTTCAAAGGAATACCCTTTGAACCTTCCTTCAACTTCAAAGCCCAATGGGGTATAACTACCCTGTGCCACCCCACCAAGAGGTGAGATCCGCTTGTGGGGACACAGGACTGGAGAACCTAGACTACGTGGTGCACATTGCCAGAGGACTCTGTTGTGCACATTGAGTATGACTGCCTGTGGTAAGGACCTTCCTGAATAGTGGCTGGCCTGGGCCAACTACCTGCTGATGTGTCGCACCCTGAAGTGGGCTTCCAAGGACCAGTTGGCAAGAGACTGCATGACCCCCCTGAGCTTTGCAGAACTGGGCGGGTGCCAGAAGGCCCTGGTGGACCACTGTTTGTAATGAATTGTTACTCTTTGCCCGTTTCTGCTTCACAACTTGTTGGTAAACTTCCTGAGTGGCGCCAAGACCTCCTTTGTTTACATCTACCTCTTGTTTATGCTTACTGTCTATCTCCACCTGCTTTCCGGGGACTCAGACGAGGTGTGACCTCAGCCATGAGTGTCCTTGTGTCCGGAGGGAGGGGCTGGTGAACTTCCATCTGGGGTGTCTGGAACAGTGGGGGTGAATTGGAGGGTGGCGTGAGACTTGAAGCCACTGTGTCTGCTGAGTGTTACATATTGACCTGTTTGGTATCAGTGGTACCGCATTAAGGTGTTGGGTGCGCATGTGGGTGAAAGTGCCCATACGGACCGGGCTGGTATCTGTCACATTGCGTAGAGGTGCAAAGTGAGTGTTCAAGAGTGACCATCTGTGGACCACCTATGCTGCATGACACTGGTCGGCAGTGTTGGATTATACATTGTTCTCTTGCCAAAAGCACTTTACCTCTCAACAGTGGGTTTAACCGCATTGCCTCGTCCAGTGGTGCAGCTAAAAGAGTTATAATTCTGTGTATGTTCATAATCCTGATATTGTTGTAGCCCAGGGTGCACCCTATAGCCGTGTGAAATTGCATTATTAGCATTGTGAGGGTGGGCCGAGGGCTGACAACGTGTCGCACCGCATAAGGGTGCTGAGTGGGGTTTCGATTAGGACTTTTCCCATGTGTGCATATTATCGAGATCAGATCAACACGAATTGGGCCTAGTATTGCTAGTAATATTGTCAGGTGTGATTTATGCCCAGAATTGCATGATATTCATGTTGTATTGTGTAATGTGTGTGTTGAATATAAAGGACATTTCTCGATGTCAAGTGTGAAGTCTCTCCTTTGTGTTGTGCAGAATATTTAATGTGTTTGCGTGCCGTGCTCTTGCTTTACACATTGCTTCTGAGAGACACCTGACTGATCAATGCCAAGGTACCCAAGGGTGAGCACAGGTTGTAAAGTGTGTGTAATCACCTGCCATTAACAAGATCGGTGTGTTCTGCCTGGCTAGGGCAGCCCTTCAGCCAACCAAACAGTGTCGGTTGCAACACATGTTCAGTGACATCACTGATGATGGTACTTTGAACAATGAATTTAACTGTCTTTCTTTTTTGAGTGTTTACCTGAAACTCAGCTATAGTAATGTAATGAACCATAAAAAGCTTATGTACTAAAACTGTTCTTTAGAGACGCGCTCTAGGTGGGTCGAGCTCACACTGTATAAACATGCAAAAATATAATAAACCAATTATATTTGTTTTTTATTTGTTGTAGTTCTATATACAGCATGATTAACCAAAGTATCTCGATGATGTAAACTGTTTACAGTGTCCCATGTGTGAAACTCTACAAATAAACAAGAGTTATTTAGAGTCTCACGGAGTGGTAGACCCAACATAATTTTGTCAGGATGGGGGTAACAGAGGGCGGCTCCAACTCTTAAGTCGTGGTTCTTCTGCACAATTTAGCGTTGGCAATCTGCCAAGTTTCTCCACCAACTGAAAACTTTGACTTGGTGACCCAGCAGCCAGAGAACCACTACGTCAAAGTACAGGACAAGACAAACACCTAGGATTTTCCTTGCACAGGTGCGCCATGCGAGTCATGGCATATTCTGCCATGGAAAACCAACAGTGGTAAATAAACAATAGCGTGACATGCAGGGAGAAAACTCCTGGCACTACAGGGCCACTATTGATTTGCTTTTCAGAAACAAATCCCTGCTTTGGGGATACTGAACAGCAAAATAAAATGACTTCCTGAGTTGGGATGAAAATGCATCTGAAATTGTAGATATACTGGGGTCACAGAGAGTCCATCAGCAGGTGGGGATCTCCATGTAGGACAGGCACATTTCTGCAGGCCTATCAGTCTTGCATGCCACCAGCCTATCAATACATGCCCGTAACACATTATTTTATTGTAGTTTGTTGAGCCTGGAAATGAAAGCAGAGCAAAATAGTCCTTTGTGAGAAATATACACAAGTGCAAGGAGTGGGCATTAAAATATGAATAACTGTGCACCACAGAGCAAGGGTTCTTGAACTCTTCAGAACCCATGACATTATATGTGTAAGAAGAGACAAATTGCAAATTGGGCTTTATGTTGGAAAACCTCTGAATTTTGTAGCCAGTTGAGAACTGATGGCATTAGGCACCTAGCTAGAAGCTCTTTGGGTGCCATAACAGTCCTATCTCCTTCTAACACTGTGAGATCTGCCATTTTTATTAAAGAACTGCCTTCTTTCCATTTCATATTCTTTCGAGGATAGACTACTTGCTTTGCAAACAGTTTATGATACTCAGGCTGATCTCCTTTTGTGTTGTTTGAGGTAGGTCTTTTTAATTCCTTTTATTATATCTCTTTTCTATGGATACATAATATGAGTTATTATACCCCACCAATTTAATTATGATGAATACTCCCACCCCCACCTTTGGGAAGTCCAGAAGTAGTCATCAGTCAATTCTTTCCGACTGCATCTAATCAACAGAAGCTCTAGCAGAATTAAGGTAAAGAGATAGAAACCATAACTCACGGTGACATGCACACCTTTTCAACGCAAAGGTCTGCGCGAAGTCTGACCACGAATAATGGTCACACGTGCATATCACACACACAATTCTTGGTGATCCACTGTGAGCTTCTGGAAGTAAACGAGGTGACATTGTGTTTTCTTTTCTTTTGGCAGCTTGTTCTAGGACAAAAGCGGGGCAGTGGGGTAAATCTTTGGAACATTTTGGTAACCTAATTGTGGGCACATTTTGGAAACAAAAGTATTGGGCAAATTTTGCAAACAAAAGCATTGGTGTATTATTGTGAAAGTGTATATCTTTCTATTTTAACAACCTCTTTGTGGACACATTCTGAAAACGAAAACTATTGGAGTATTATTGCTGAATTGTTGGTTATATCTTCAAGCCTAAACTTGTTGTTTTACCACTAATACTGCCACCACTGTTGGGCGTAATTTCTTATTAGTCACAAACGTTAAGGGTTCTGTGGTCATGTAAAATGTTACCACCCCACCATTTTTTCTGGCCTCACCAGGTGAACCACCTATACAGTGGATCAAGTGGAAAAAGGTTTTCACCCATTATGCAAAGATGTGTGGGCTTCCCTAAGTGCAGACAGAAGGACCTCATTACTTTTACACTGTCTGGGTCCCGAAGGGCAAGATGTATTTGAGCATCTTCCTGAGTTGTCAGGTAATGAAGTGGCTGATCTGAATGACTACAAGGTATGTCTAAAGAAACTTGACTAGCATTATCTTTTCAAATTAAGCAATGTTCTTTAACGCCACCTCTCTGGGAGGAGAATGCAATGCTAAGATGAGACAGTAGAGCAATACATAACTGAGTTGGGCAGGTTGGCTTCCACATGTGGGTTTGCTGGCTCAAATAAGGAGCGTTAAAGGGACCAGTTTATGCTGGGTTGTACGTTGGAAAATGCCAAAGAAACCATGTGGCAAAAGGACAATCCCTCTCTGCATGAAGTTTTGATGATTGCTAAGACTCATGGGCACTCAAAGGCTTGTGTCAAAATAATTTGCAATGATGTGTCACATGCAAACAAGGATGAAGAGGTTTCTGTTAAGATTTTACGCGAGAAATCTAATGCAGGTAAGACATCTCAAGACAAAGGGGATGCTTGTAGTAAAACGGGCAGGACCTTTTATGGCAAATGCTTTTGTTGTGGTAATGTAGGCACATGGCAAACAACAAAGATTGCCCGGGGTGGAAGACTCTAGGCTACAATTGTGGAAGGAATAGGCACTTCACAAAATGTTGAAGTCCACTTTGAAGAAAGTAAGGGAGGGTGAATGCGATGATGAGCTAGAAGAGGTTGTAGTTCTTCACACTAAGGTATGTGGGTCCGAAGGCCCCCTAGAGGGTGTGCAGGTTAATGGGGAGCCAATCAAGATATTATTTGACTCAGGAGCCAAGATAATCTTGACACCAAAAATAATTTACGAGCAAAGGCTGAAGGGTAAAGCAAGACTTTTGAAACCCGACATCAACCCAGAGGATATGCTGGTGAACCAATCAAGTTATCAGGGTACTTTTGGGGAACAAAAGAATTCAAAAATAGGATAATCCCAGGAAAGATTTCGTTTTGGTTAAAGGAGATTCTCTGATAAGTTGGTTACTTCAGTGAGACCTGTATGTGTTTCTTGATCCGAATGAGAATCCTGCGGTCTGAGTGAAAGATTTGGGCATATTTCTGTAATTGGAGTACCTACAGATCAATGTGTTTTGGCTTCATATCTATTTCTTTTCCGACTATCCTTATGTTGTAGCAGATATGACAGTGAGCACTCATGTTCTTCGATATTGTATGTTTCAAAATGGTAAATAAAGTTAAAAAAAAAAAAAAGATGTATCAGTGGTCAGCAGTGTTGGCTGTGATGGGTAGCTGAATAAGTTCCCTGATGTTTTCAAAAAGGAGTTAGGGTGTCTTAGGAATTATGTGCATATGATTAAACTTCAGGCCAATACACAACCAAAAATTGCAACGGTTAGGAGTGTTCCTTTGGCAGTCAAAGAGAGTATGAAGAGAGAATCAGAGAAGTTAATTGATAATGGCATAATTCAGGAAGTGGAAGTAGTCACCTCGGCTCCGGCACCCAAGAGCTGTTCGAAGTGCTCTCACTGCGCGTTCTCGACCCTAAACCGTAGCGGAGTGCAAGGGTAGACAGGCGATAAGGTAGATACCTGATCGAGAGGGTGAGCGGTACGGGAACTGAGGCATCGGGCAAATTCGGAGCACAAGAAGGGAGTTGCACGATCCTCAAAATGGCGGCGGCACTCGGGCGCACTTTAATATTTGCTGTCTCGGCCGCCGACTGCCCCGACTTGCGAGGTGGGTCCCCTCTACAGATTTGGAATAGCGGTGGAGGGCGGCGAGGAGAAATCGAAGAATCCGGAGGTGCGGGTGGCAGAACAACTGTGTTGGTGTTCGCGCCCGCCTGATGCCTCGTGACCGCTGCTGGTAGGAGCTTGCAGATTGCCAGTGTGAGCGACCCCCCTTTTAGTGAAGAGGACAGCCTGGAGGCAAAACGCCCATAATTGATGTTTAGGAGCCTGGGGGGCTGAGAAGTGCAGCGGGGGCACCCAGACATGATCTGCCTGACTTAAACATGGTGCCCGCCGCATACAATGCCTATACGCGGTTTTGGTGCGCTGGGCCTGCCGGGGCCTCACTGCGGGTGCTTGAGCCAGGCGGGAGACCTGACTTTGTGGCACAATTCCACCTGCCCTTGAGCGCCCTTCTCTATCCACAAGATGGAGCCCAGCATGTCCTCAAGATCAGCCCGGGGATCCAGCATGCTGCTTCCCCCACCACCATCCGGCCTTCTACCCCTATGGACATCTCCAACTCGGGGATCCCTCCAGACCCTAGACCACCACCCTTGAGTGCAACACCACCTGAACACCTGGCTGAACGATGGCAAGAATTTCCTGCTCTGTAAATATGTAATATATAATTGTCCAAGCCTAATCGTTGTTAAATGTAATCCTGAGTGAATTTGCAATTTGTATATATATAACTCAAACCACTAGTATATGTAGTAGACCTTTGCACTTACTACCATTCCTATGTGATTTTAGAGTTTATCTGTTTGTATCTCTTCCTTGAGTGACTTTACAACTTGTACATTTGCAATTTTTTCTGTTTGTATCTCTTATGTAACTCATGTAATCCAAAGTCCTTATGTAACGCAACTGGTTCTTTTGTAAAGCGCTCTGACACCTTCGGGTAATGTTCGCGCTATATAAAATCGCATTAAATAAAAAAAAAAACATCAGAATAGCTTGCACCAGTAGTGATGGCGCGTAAGGTTAATGGTGAGGCTAGGTTATGTATTGATTTAAGGGAGCTCAATAAGCTTGTGGTCGTGGACCAATGTCCTCTACCTAATATCAGTGAAATGCTGAGCTCTCACAATGGGGCTAAGCATTTTTTGTCGCTGGACCTTTGTTCAGCATATCACCCAATAAAGTTAGATGCGGGATCACAGGAATTGACTACCTTCGCCACTCTCTTTGGTACTCATAAATTTTTGAAGATGCCATTTGGACTCATCTCAGCTGCCTCTGTTTTGCAGAGAGCAATTGAAAGGCTATTGCAAGGAGTGGAAGGGGTGAAAGTGTATCAGGACAATGTGCTGGTGATAGGATCCAACATAGGTGAACACAATGGCAGGTTACAAGAGGTGCTAGCGAGGCTGCAGAAAAGAGGGTAAACATTGAAATGAGGGAGGTGTAGATTCAATGTCCCAGAAATATGATGCTTTGGGACATTTGATCACTGGGTCTGGAATACAGTCAAAAAGTAGATTGGTGAATACCATTATGAATCTACCATCTCCCAAGAGTAAAGAAGAATTGGTGAAATTTCTAGGCATGAAGGAATTCTACAATAAATTTGTTCCCAAGTTCGCTGAAAGGACGGTTTGCATGAGGTTGCTTATGAAGAAGGGCAAGGAATTTGAGTGGTGTGATAGATGTGAAAAGAAATTTAATGTTGTGAAATCCAGTTTGTATAACGCCTCAGACCTTAAAGTTTTGACACAAATGATACACTATTGTCATGACTGATGCTAGTTCCAAAGTGTTAGGGGCTGTCATGTTGCAGAAGTCTGTTGGTAAGTGTAGAACCATTTTGTTCATATCCTGTGGCTTAAGGAAGCTGAAACCAATTATTCAGTCATTCACAAAGAGGCTTTAGGAGTTTTCTGGGCAGTAAGAAGACTGAAGAATTTTCTTTGTGGATGCAAATTAGAAGTAAAAACAGACCATAAGCGTCTCAAGGAGGTTTTCATGAAGAAAGGGTCTGAGCAAATTTCGAGTCGCATTCACCGATGGGTAGTGGGGCTACAGAAATTTGACTTTGAGCTATCTCATGTGCCTGGTGCTTGTAATTTGCAAGTAAATTGTCTCTCACAGTTGTGCTCCGATTATGAGACTGATGTTTCCGTATGAGAAGAGCATTTTGGAAGGGAAGATTTTGACGAGGAAGTGAATGTCTGTGTGGCTACGGAAGGAGTGGCTCAGGAAGAGGAGTGGAAGAAGGATGGGTGAGCAAAAACGGATGTGATGAGGATACCTTAGCATATTTGCAGGTACGAGTTGAATTGACTGTTGTAGATGGATTATTGTTGAGAGAACCAAACTGGTGCCTCCTTTGAGGTTATGAGGGAAATTGTCAGGGAGTGCCCATGCCAGCCACATGGGTATTTCAAAAACCAAAGAAAGAATCAGAGAATGTTACTGGTGGCCCGCGAAACTGTCTCTACCAGTCAAAGAGGAACCTCTACTATTAGTCAATACCTACATACATCCATCTGCGAAAGAGAAGAAAGCTCACATTGCTTTACTAACAACCATAATCAATGATATACGAAACATCAATCCCTTCTGGGAAATCATTATAACAGGAGATTTCAATTCAAATTTAATCTACACACCAGAAGAGGATTAGAAATTAGCAGCAGATAATAAGTCCTGGATGTACAACCCCAATATCAGCTCAAATCGGTTCGTCCCGACCTAGTAGGAGAACAACTGGTGAAAACACTTGAATACCTGGGTTTGAGAATAATAAACGGTAGAACACCAGAAGACCACCCGCCAATGCATACCTACCTCGGAGGGAAATCGCAATCAAGGCTTCACTATACAGCAATATCATTACCATTAATGCCCTTTCTCACCCGGTTTGCTATCGAATTTACCACCAAAAGCGATCACTCGTATCAACACATTCACTTTAGTCTAAAGCTTCCTAAGCACCAAACTAGCGCGACAACTGCAGAAAGCACGTTCTCAATCGATCTGAAATGGCTGAAATGGACAACAGGGAACATTGACCAACTTCAAGTCAAATTGCAGAGATTTAAAATGGAAAGTGCAACTAGTGAATTGAATAAGATACAAGAGTGGGCAAGTTTCATTGACAAAATAATAACAATCATGTCTGGCAAATCAAAACAGGCCCCGAAATTTAAAAATACCATGTCAACATCAATTGAAGCGGTTAAGCTTAAGCGAGAACTAAGAAAAAATCTAAGGAAACTGGAAAGAACTGAGCTGACCCGCTCAGACTGGGAACTAATACGGAATCTTAGGAAAGAATACAAAAAAAAATTGTGGGAACACAAAAGAAGACGAGAGGATAACTTTTGGGCTAAATTACTATACACCGCGAAGAAAATTAACTCAAGCACATTTTGGGAAATAATAAATGGTCTGAATCGGCCTGTCAACTCTATCACCTCAAGTGTACAAGAAAATGATTGGGCCACGCTATTAACAAAAAGATTCACTGATATCGAATCTTCAAACCATCTGGTAGGTACAGAGAAGGAGCATGTAAACATCGAGGAGCAAGAGGAACAAATGATCAATGACAGGATCGTTACACAAAACACAAACAGCACCCTAACCTGTCATCAGACCAAAGTGCCAAATGCAGACGAAGTACAAAGGAAAGGAGCCGTAATGAGCGCCTGCAGTTTAGGGACTACATCTGGAAACTCAGGCTACCAACTAGAAGATGTAAAAAGAATAATCCTGAAGGTCGCGGAAATGGGGCCCCAGGACGAAATGGTATCCCCCCAATAATCTTCAAATCGGCACCAGACTTCTGGAGCGGGAGACTAAAAAATCTATTTGAAGAAGTGGAGAATGAAAGGCAAATTCCGCCAAGCTGGCAAGGATCAGTAATTACACTGATCTTTAAAGGAGGCGACAGAACGTCCCCGTCCAATTACAGGTTAATTGCGCTTCTGGACGTAGACGCAAAGTACTACGCCTCACTGATATTGGAAGAACTGATTACCTGGTCTGATAAGTCAAAACTGATACCATTCAATCACACAGGGTTTAGAAAAGGGACCGGGACAATTACAAACATTCTATTGCTCTCGTTGATTACCGACAAATACATACGGAGGAATCAAAAACTGCACCTCTGCTTTGTTGATTTAAAGGCGGCTTTCGATAGCGTGGACCGTCACATTCTATGGGAAAAACTGCGCGCGTGGAATTTCCCAGAAAATACACTCAGAGGAATATTGCTTCTTCATTCCAATACATGGATGAGAGTAAAGCTGGGAGACGGCTCAAGACTATCAAGGAAGGTCACAACCACTAAAGGGCTGAAACAAGGGTGCGTTCTGGCACCGCATCTCTTTAATCTCTTCATGGCAGACCTGGCACAAAAACTCAACAAGATCATTTCCCATCCACCCCAATTGGGTACTCTGTCATTATCCCACCTATCATACGCGGATGACGTAGTCCTGATGAGCTTAACAAAGATCGGCCTACGAAGGTCGCTCGCAGGAATGCTGGAATACATAGCCGACAATAAGTTAGAGATAAACACAGCATAAAGCAAAACAATGCTGATCAGTAGACACCAGACAGCTAAACAGCACTTTCAACTAGATGGCAAAAAGCTAGAGGCAGTCTCTAATTACATGTACCTGGGTTTTTACATCGATAACAGGCATAACCATCGGGAACAAAAAGCACATATGATTCAGAGGACAAAAGCCCTATCATTTGCCTTCAGGTCCTTAGCAAAAAAATTGAAGGGGCCATCATTTAAACCCTTACTAGCAGTAATAACAGCTAAAATGCTACCGACTTTATCATATGGCAGTACGGCATTACATGGGAAAGACGCCGACCTCTTAAATAAATTACAAGTCTCAATATATAACAGGGTCTTTCAAATCCATCAGTCCGCGTCCCCAGCACAGGTGAGATTAGAATTTGGGGTAACCAACGAAACGTTGGGGAGAATGTACGCAACCATTAAGCAATGGTACAGATTGAAACAAAATGCAGCAGAATCTGAACTGAATAAGGCTCTGTGGGAGGAACTAGAGAAGGATGAAAAGTCTCCCTATAACCAATACTTAAAAAAAGCTGTATCAGCAACATGTACAGGTGAGCTTTGGAAAACCAGCCTGTCCTACCCATCCTTCAAACAAGCCATAAATAAATCAGCAAAATTTCACTCTTTGCTAGTAGACAAAAACATCCTCAGTAAGAGAAAACACGCCTGGATGGTAATCACCAACTATAAGACACTCACCCCAGCGCCATATCTAAATATCACATTCTCGGCCTATCGAAGGTTTCAACTAATGGCCCTGTGTTTGGGCAAACTGCCGTCCATCGCGGATCAGCCAACATGGGTCCACAAAGGGCCGAAAGAATGTAGATTATGTGGAAGCAGTAAAGAGGATTTCATTCATCTAGTCTGCACATGTCCTAAACTGTTAAAAGCACGAGTCACTTTATTAAAAAACGCTATGAACATCAGAAGAATAAGGACGTGCAGATCTGCAATCATAGCTGGCTTGGACCCAACTGACACCTTATTGAACTGTCAATTAATAAAGTTCCTTACCGTACATGAGCAAGCTTTAAAAATTGAATCTCAAGCCATTGCCCGGTAATGTTGAACAAGACTGATTGGTCTTTGAGAGTGAATACTGTATACTGAAAATACTGGAAAGTATATTGAGAACGTTTGAATAGTACTCTCTTTTGTAAAGCGGATTATGGGCTAACCAATGCTTCTGATCTACTAATTGTTAATCACGTATTTTTGTAAACATCTGAATATTATTAAGTGATCAACTAATTGTTTAACGGACATCTTTACATATATTTGAGTATTAATAATTGCTAACAAAAGACTTTTATGATTTATGATTTTAAGGAATTTACCCCAAAAATTTTTACTGTCCTTTTCTGCTTTTAGAATTTATATTGTCATGGTTTTAATTAACTGAAACAATAAATATTTGAACTTGGTGGCCCGCGATGGATGTAATGGGAGAGAGAGAGAGAGAGAGAAGGGATTGTGTTGAATGTATATGGAGTGATAAGGTTTTGAAGTGCATAACTCAGCCCATGGTAATAAGGGAACAGGCTTCAGGACTGTGGGTGGATATTGCACTGGACATTCTTGGGCAGGTTTGAGTGAAAACTTGTGAGAAGTATGTTCTGGTGTGTGCTGACATGTACTCTCACTGGCCGGAAATTAATGTGGTAAACTCAATTGAGTCGAAGGCTTTCGTCTAGCATACTTATTGACAATGGGAGTTCAACTTACATCTGGGGTGGTTATTATTATTATTAAACATCATTTATTAAGCGCGTAGCTACCATGAGGCATCCCAGCGCTAGCAGCAGAGGCAAGGAAGAACTAGATGGATTATAGGGTGGCATTTTGGAACAACCAAGTTTTGAGGAGTTTTCGAAAAAGAAGATGGCCAGACTCTGAGCGAAGATATAGGGGAAGGGTATTCCAGAGTTTAGCTGTGTTGTAAGAAAAGGACCTGCCTCCACATCTTACCCTTTCTGTTTTAGGGATTACGGCTAAGTTTAGGTTAGCCGAGCGAAGGCATTTCCTGGGGTGGCAGAAAGTAATGAGGGATCCATTGATTAAAGGACCCTTCCCCCATAAGGTCTTGTGGGCTATACATTGAGACTTAAATTTTATTCTTTCCAAAATTGGAAGCCAATGTAAGATCTTCAAAGCCAGCTTAGCCGACTGAGTTTTGGGAGTACTGAGCAGCAGCCGAGCAGCACAGTTCTGAACGACTTGGATTTTCCTTATCGTTGATTTAGGGGCTCCCAAATAAAGGGAGTTCCCGTAGTCCAAACGAGAAAGGACCAAAGCCTGGACCATAATTCTCCTTGCCCTTATGGGAAGGAGGGGTAAAACTTTCCGCAGCAGTCTAAGGGTGCCATCGCAGGCTCCTGCCAGCTGTACTGCTTGATGGTCAAATTTGAGGGACTTGTCCAACCAAATACCCAGGCTTTTAATTTTGGGATTGGGAGTCGGAGCAGGGCCATGACAGATTGGCCATGCATGTTTAAGATCCATATTCGGCGAATTGCCCAAGAGCATTTATTCTGTTTTTTCTCCATTGAGTCTAAGACAGGATTGTTCCATCCATAATGCAACTTTCTCTAAACAGGATTCCAAATTGGATGGAGAATTCTGAGGGTGGTTAAGAGCAACCACCAGTTGCGTATCATCAGCATATGTGACGATTTTAATCCCGTATGGCAAAATAATATCTGCAAGCGGTCTCATGTACACATTAAATAATGTGGGGCTCAAGGACAAGCCCTAGGGCACTCCAAAGCTGAGCAATAAGCTCCTAGATGTGGTGTCTCCTGAAAAAACCTGGAACGTTCTACCATCTAAATAGGACCTGAGCCATGTAATAGCGCCGCCTGAGACTCTGGCCCCACTAAGTCTATTTAAAAGAATATCATAATTGACCGCGTTGAATGCAGAACTTAGATCAAGGATCAATGATAGCTACTGCTCCTCCTTGATCAATAATTCTCTTCAATTCTTCGACTACGGCAAGAAGAGCAGTTTCTGTTCCATGCTGAGGGTGAAAACCAGTCTGGAAGTAGTGCAGGAGATTGTGGGTTTCTAAAAATTCGGAGAGGATCGTATTAACATACTTCTCTAAGATTTTACAGATCCCAGGAAGCAGGAGGATGGGATGGTAGTTACCCAGAACATCTGGATTTACGCTGGGCTGTTTAAGCAAAGCCTTCACCATGGCGTGCTTCCAGGGAGCTGGGACTTGGCCGGAAGAGATGGATAGATTTATCACCTCTAGTATAACTGGGAGTACTACCTCTTTAGCTTTGCGTAGGAAGTGAGGGGATACTGGATCAAGAGGAGAGCCAGATTTTATTTGGGAGAACATTTCCGATAAAGTATCCAGATTCATGATTGGGAATTCCTCCAGTAAATGCTCATTGGGTGGGGGGGCGCTATCCATTATTAGACGATCACTAGGACAAGGGGAGCCAGGAAAAGCATTATATATATCTTGAATTTTTTCCACTGAAAAATTCCGCAAGTTCATTACAGTGCACTGAAGAGACATCGTGTAGTGTACCTGAAGATGGGAGCTCTAGGAGATTCTTCGCAATGCGGAAAATTTCCTGAGGGGTGTTAGCTGCTGAATTAATTTTTCATCATAATAAAGTGCTTGTGCTTTTTTTTTATCTCAGTTTGATAAAGTTTTATAGACTTTCTATATTTCTGTTTACCCATTTCATTGTAGTCTTTCCTCCATTTCCTCTCCAGTGTTTTACAAGCTTGTTTGAGTGATCGAAGCTTAGGCGAGTACCACTGTGACAATCTCACTCTCACCCTTTTAAAGCTGGATTTAACAGGAATAACTGTGTCCAACGAGGATCCGATCCAATAAGTAATTTTTTCAGAGGCTGAAATAGGGTTAGGGTCTAACTTAGGCTTTGAATTTTCAAGGGCTGAGATCCAAGATTCTACAGAAAGTTTGGACCATGGGCGATCTCTCCTATTAATAGGTTCGATAGCGGTGGGTTGAGATAATGAGTTCAGAGAGATGGGGATTAAAAAATGATCCGACCAAGGCAGGGGAAGAGGGTCACCCACCAACAGCTCATTGTTGTTGGAAAAAACAGGGTCTAAAATATTACCTTTCTTATGAGTGGGGCCTTTAACTTTTTGTGTTAGCTGGATAGCTAATAGGTCTTGGGTGATATTTAAGGCATCAATTTTTTTGGGGGTCGTCAAAATGCAGGTTGAAATCCCCTAGAAGGGTAATATTGGGGGAAGAACTTACTAAGATGGCCGCCATTTCGGGAAGAGTATTAAGAAATTGCCCACAGATGCCCGGGCAGCGATAGATTAAGATTCCTGAAAAGGTATGTGTGGCGGAAAGTGAGATAGGTTGAAGAATTTTTGAGGAAGAGAGGGATTAAGCATAAGAGAGCTGCGCTTTACCATTCTGAGTGGAACGCTTTATTAAGGTCTTGAAAGAGAGCTTGCAACAGTCCCTATTATGTGGAATAAAATCGGAGGAAAACATGGTAGGTAGATGAGAATTTTGGTAATTTAGAGGGATGGAGAGAGAGAGAAACGAGAAGAAGTTGAAAACTAAGGAACTCTATGAGAAAAAAGAAGATGTTCAACAGACTGTTGTGTGGGTGGGAGATTGGATTAAAATCCAAGTATGGGAGAGTGTTTAAATTAAGGATGGGAGAGTATACTAGCTCAGTCAACCCATTAGAGTAAAACGTTTGTTTAAAAATGCTGTGCGAAGACTGATGATAATAAAATTTGGAAACACAACTGCGTGGCTAAATGCAGCTCTGTATTAGGTGAAGATTTGCCTTCTCTGGATAAAGACTCTGGAAGCACACTACAACCTGAGAAGAGGGGACCGGCCCGGTTATAGGACTATGCTTAACCAAGGTCATTCCATGGGTGATGTTAGATTTTATGTATCCTTTACATAGTTCGATCTTGAGGGTACATTTCTCTTTTATTGATTACAGGACACTGCAAACCTCAGTCGTACCATGGGTGATGTTATTTCCCACATATTTTGTTTATAGTTCTATCTTGAGGCTACATTTCTCTTTTATTGTGTATAGTTGTGTTTTGTTTTTATTTGTTTTTGTTGTATGTAAAATGAGTAAAGTGATGTGGTATCTTAGGTTACAGAATCTGCAGGATATAGGGTTCTGTAACCATGTTATGATGTGCTGTTCTGAAACCTGCACATCTTCACTGGAATGTAGAGGGTGGAATTCAGAGTTGATGAAAGTCTTTATTGGAGCTGCAACACTCCCTGGCTGTGGATGGGGTCTCTGTTCCATTATACTTGAATCAAGGAGTTTATTCATTTCCTAAAAGTTGTTGTGGCGATTTGCCAATCTTAACAAGATGTTATCCAAATGGTCAGAATACGAGAGTGATTGGGATATGAGGCGTGGATTTTCAGCAATTTGTTATGCTGCTATCCAACACTTTTTCTTTTTACTAGATGGGAACTCAATATAAGCCACAATATATCAAGAAAGAAATTAAAAGATAAATCAGACACATACCTATATCTGGGACTACCGGAAACAGAGTATTCAGCTGCAGAAGAAGTGAGAACATCACCGACCAACTGACTTAGCTGTAGCAAGGAATATTTATGAGACAGAAAGTGAAGGAAGGAGGCACAATTTGAAAACCTGATTAACAACTGGAAATCTCTCCTTTGATTAAAAAGAAAATGCAGTTAGGAAAAGAAACCGGATACCATGCTTCCTGAATATAAACACAGGCTAAGACTACACATATTAGTGAGAGAGAAATAGTTTTGCACTTTGTAATTTGAGCTAGCCTGCAAGCAGCAGAGTTTACCAAAGGTGGATAGTTCATTGATGACCCCATCCTTACAGACAGAACATCATGTAGACCCTTGCCTCTGGTTCCTTGTTCTTTCTGGATGCCAGAATGACAGATACTTTCAGTGAACCATCCTCCCTTCCCCACATTGAGGGCTGCAGAATGAGAATAGACCTTGATCGCATTAAACCCCACGTGGATGTACAACATTGTTATAGATTGGGAATATTGAGTAAAGAATATCAAGTGGCCACAATATTGTGACCAAAATATGGAGGACAAAATTATTGACAGGTAAGTAAGTATAGATTCTCTATCCCTAACTCCACATCTGTGTATCCTGATGATATACATACACGAAGATTTAGATTTAAGAATAGTAAATCTATACTTACGTATATGCATTTACCTCCTAAAATATTTTAGTTTTCAATACCTTGGCCACTCGATATTCCAGATTAGAACCTACAGTTTTAATAAGGAGAGGTGTTTCTCTTTTCTGATTTTAACAGTTGCTAGTCACACCGAACTGAGAGCACGTGAAGGGTGGGCGTATTGTGTAGGGTGGTTGAGAGTAGCCACAGAAATAAGTAACCCTTATCATAGAGAGCAGATAAGAAAGACAGTGAACTTTAAACTCAAAACCGGTTCCTATAACTAGGCAGAACAGTCACCCACAATATAGTGATTTAAGTTGTGTGGGGAAACAACAGACTACATTGCAGTCAGAAACAATCACTTTGAATTCAACAAATGCTAGTATGGAGATAACTCGATGCACTACATACCACGTTTATTTTCCAGATTCACTGTTAATTTAGATACTAACTCAGACCGAGATGTCCTCTTTAATTGTCCGACTATATTTTAAATATTCAAAAGTCATTAAGAAAGAAAAATTTGGCAGCACAAATTAGCAAGTGAAATTGCCAAGCATGAGGTGAAGTCTTTGATCACACGATCAGTGCGAATGGAATTAGACCAAAAGAGAAATTGGTGAATGCTTAAAAGAGGCCCTAGCATCCAAATCTAAGGATGATGTTGTATTCACATAGGCATTGCGGTATATATTTATATCGCAATGCCTATACCTTTAAGTGAATTGTTCCATGGTTGTCATGGCATGTTTGTAGTGTTCCAGGTGTTACGTACGAGCATTCCTGGAAGGTGAGTTATCGCTGGCTGGAGAGGGATTACCAGCGTGTTACTCGCACTCAAAATAAATACCTACTATTTACCAAACCGGACTTAAGAGAAGTTATTGGATACATTACAACAGATGACCTCAGGCCCTTTCTGTGAATTGTTGAGTTCTGTTCTAAGTTTGTAGTAATTTCTCAGAAAACACTAATTTAAAGCAGAATCTATTGAAAAATAAGGTGAATTCCAGTGGCGGCCGGCATGACTCGGGGGTGGTGAGCCAGGGGCGGGCGCGCGGGGGGGGGCGGGGGGGCGAGGGGGAGTGGGGGCGCGAGGTAGCAATGAAAAACCATTTTTCTAAAAAATTACACACTTACCTTGCCGCCGGTTCCGCTGCTGTGTCTCTGTTCCTTGCTCCTGCTCTCCTCGTGGGACAGGAAGCCAGTCTCCCCTGACCAATCACAATGCTGCAATGCAGCGTTGTGATTGGTTAGCACCCAGGCTCCCCTGACCAATCACAATGCTGCAATGTGTGATTGGTTTTGAGCATCGTGGTTCAACGCTCAACCAGGGAATGGGGGCTGGGCTTGTTCTCCATGCAGGCTGTAATGCAGCCTGCATGGAGAACGGGGAAAGTGCACATGATTGATTTGGGCGTCCGAGAGGGCCGACCAAACAGTCATTGCGCACTTAGAAGTGGGCAAACCACTCCTCTCCTGCCCTGCACCGAGAGCAAAGCAAGTCCGCCCACCCGCAAAGGAAGGAAACATGAAATGATAACTTAAAGTTATTATCATTTTATATTTCCTTTCCTTTACACTGCTCAAAGCATTGGGGCGACACTCCTCCTTAGCGAAGGAGCCGCCACTGATTCCGAGTGGGCTGATGGCTGGCAGGCATCTTTTGAAATCATTCAGAATATCATCTGTAGGGCAACACGTTTGCAGGGTTTTGATCACAAGGATGGCTCTGTAGTGACAACTGCCAGCGGTAAAGTTCTTGAAGTTTCCATCCCGCAGTTGACTGACATAAGGAAGGAACACATATTTTTGCCTCATAATCTTTATGACCGAAAGAGGAAAAGTTCTCAGTGATAGAGAGAGAGAGACTTTGGCCTACGTTTGGGTTGTGGAACATTTTTGGAAATATATATAGGGGAAGACATTCATTCTAAGAAGTAATCATAAGTTGGGGAGAGGAGTTTGGCCTAACGGCTAGGGCGTCCGACCTCGAACCTGGGGAACTGGGTTCGAGTCTCGGCAATGACGCTGAACATCCTGTGATTCTGGGCAAATCACTTAATCTCCCCGTGCCTAACAACATGAATGCGTGTCCTAATGTAACGTAACTGGTGCTATGTAAAGAGCTCTGATACCCGATTCGGCGCAAGTTCACGCTATGTAAAACTCTGCAAAAAAAAAAAAAGTCTTAAAATAAATTATTGACAATGGAAAGAATGCTGAGAATACTATCCATGAGTTACTAGAGATTGGACGTAGGTGTGAACATGGTCACTGCCAGTACTCTGGATATGACCAGGTGGACACCAGAATGCTCAAGGCAAGATCAGCGTTCACATCTAAACCATGCCTAGGGCCATCCATAAAATACAGGCTTATACCAAATGGAGCAAATTACGTGGTTGGCTAATTAGTCAAAAGGCCTTCTGATAAAGCAAACAAAATCAATGGAAGAGAAACATCCAACACATCCCTACTCAGGTACAGAATCACTTCACGAAGGAGCTTTGATAGCAATGGTCCTGGTTTCAATTCACATATAGTTCCAGGCATAGTATTATTGCACACAAATAGAACCAAGCAGTATAATGCAATACAACAGAAGGCAAGGCTTCACATCTCAATAGGAGCACCAAATATTGACGGAATTAGTTGCATGTACTCTATAGTTTTAAGACTTTTAACCGCTTATTTGCTGAAGTAAGGGCCAATCGTCTTCATCTGGGCTTCATTCCTTATAGGTAATAAGTATGAAATAAGAGATGTTGCATTTTGCTTGCCTCCATACATTTATTTTAAGATTACAGTCTAGGTATCCCATGGCAGCGGCAGCCAACACTGTACAGCATGGAACGTGGAAGACTAGAACCCAATCTCTGTCCATAGTCACGTTACCACAGCAACAGTGAGACCAGAGCTAGTCAATAATAAACCAAGCAGGTGTCACACTCCATGCTCTTGTGACCTCACTGGACCTGTGTAGTGTGGTCCTGAGGTTAGATCATTTAAGTTGAGGAGTTATAACACACCTAGAATGAAAACAGGGACGCCCCTGTTCGAGGCACTGAGATGCTATTTCCGTTGGGACAACTGAAACGACTCCCATGGATGGGTCGGGGAGAAGTGAGCAGATGGGCCGGTTCTGCAGATTCCTAGCAGCCGCCTTTCACTGCGTCAGCAGAAATGAGCGGTGAGTGCAGTAGCCAATGGAAGCCTACGGATGGGAAAAGACAATTCGCTTGAGAAGGAGTGAGACTGTATGATCCATAGACAACCTGTATGCTGCTACAGCACGCGCAGCATTGATGCAATACATTGAGCTCTGCCGACAAACTCACAGCATGGCATTGAACACATATCTGTCCGTCACTCAAAATATGTAGTTCGTATGTATCTCCAAGTGTTTCAAAACAAGATCTTATCAAATGGTTGTTGTTTCTCTTCCTCAAATCAGAGCTTAATTTAAGCCTGAGGTTTCCGGTGCTCGGCACTGGCACTTAATTGTCAACACCGAGGCTTGTAAAAGTCTGCCACATGGTGGCGCTGTCTGTCTAATTTAAAAATGAGCACAACAACAGTTGTTTATAAATCAATATACATTACAAATGACTATTGACTGCCGCCCAAGCCATTCTTATAGTTTGTGCATTATTTCTTTTTCTTCTCACTAGTCTATCTATCTCTCCAATTCTAGATAATCTTTATTTTATTTTTACCTTCTTGCTTTTTTTTGGATCGTATTTGTATATTGTGATATTTATATTTGTGACTTACTCTGACTTGAAAATAATTTTAAAAAGTTACAAAAAAAAGAATGTCATAAAAGATAGTGCACCTCTTCATCCTCAAAGTCAAGAGACCTGAAAGGTGATAGTCTATGTTTGAAGCAGAAAATAGCATAATATAACTTTTGCACCAAATTAAAATACCCCTCTGAATTTTATCTTGGATTCATATAAAGATTAAGCAGTGAATGCTGCTGTATATTGGACCCTTACTGTAATAGCCCTCTGTTACATGTGTTACCAGTTGTTGACTACCCTGTGTTACAGGTATTACCAGCAGAATGAGGTCCATTAATGCAGCTGCATGTAGCTACTGACCTCCTCCCCCTTCACACACCCTCCCTTCGATTGCTCTTAGAAAATGCTTAGGACATCACTGACTTGCTCAACCCCTCCCCCCCCTCCCCCCCCCAAGTTGCTTGCTGGTGGGTGAGTCCGAACAAAGAGATTATTCTCTGTGTGATAGCACTGACGCAAATATGGCTGAATCATATTTATGTCACATTTGAAGAAGTATGAGAAAATCACGGTCTTACCCGACTTAAGACAATCTATATTCAGAATTATCCACAGTACCAGCAATCCAACCATTAGCAATCTAGAATTGCAAGACTGCAGGTGAGGGGTAAGAAAAAAAGCAAGGCATCACAGTCTGCTCCTGCCTAACTAACAACACTGTATACTCTTCACACATGATAATCTCCGAAACTGGTCCACCCCTTCACCCAGACCACCCTCAAGAGACCTCCTTTCTTTTGATGGTCAATTATAGTTCTCCCTCTATTTTTATGAAAGTATATTAATTATTTCTCCGGCAAGACATGCCTGCCTTTTTGTGGTGAACGTTTCCTCTTCACTGTATAGTGCTTTTCAGCTTCTAGCATACAGGTCCAACTTTATAAATATCCCAAATAAAGTAAACAAATACTTTAACAAATTATATGCTGAATATTTTCTGTTATATTGTGTTACATGGTATTCACACAGCACAGTATTCACCAATCACTTGGCCTCTTGGCACTTTGTGCAGACACCAGCCTCTATTTGTATTGCATCCAGTGAACGTTGTTCACCGGATTTTTGTAGGGGTGGGCAGAACCTGAGGAGTTTCACTCCGTGGAATTCTGCAGGTTTACTTAAAAACTCTGCAAAATTCCACAGAGGTCCACAGGTGACGCTGATTTTTAGCGTTGTGAGCTTGTCCTGAGCTGTAAAATCAGCGCAAACGGCACCACACGGCACACCACAGTGTGCCGCGACTGCCCGTGACCGAAATCTCACGAGAGGCGGTCAAGTTCTTGATTTTCTCGCTCATACTCCTAAAATAACATTGGCGAGCAGCACGCAAGTAAAAACTCTACCACACGGTGGTTGGCTGAGGTTTTCCAAAGCTCTGCGCTCCAAGCATAGCGGGCAAAACTCCACAAACTCTGCAGTAGGAGCGGAGTTTACTCCCCACACCTAGTTTTTGGATTCTTGAACCACACGTGTGAGTTGTGTGTGTGTGTGTAGGTGGGGCTGTAGGGAGCTGGCTCTGTATATACTATACCAAAGTAAGTTATAGTGTGCACAGAGTCCAGGGAGTCCCCAGAGGTATAGCAGAGGCTAAATTAGACAAGTACTAACAGCTCTGTCTGTGGTAGTGTGAGCGCGCAGTTATGCTTATCAGAAGGGTGTGTATTGGGTGAGTATTAAAAAGGTACACTTATGTTTTATTTCTAGAACCAAGCAGGACTTGCTATAGGTAGGTAAAATGTACTTGCAATTGTAAAACTTTACAAGGTAATGCAATTGGGAATGGATTTGCAATCGTTACAGGTTTGTATAGGCTTCAAAAACAGTTTAAATTAAATAGAAGTTACTTTTGATTAATTTTGCATTACTTTTGGATTACATTGACTACTCTGGATGGTATGCCTAGATACCACACCATGGATCCTACAATACAAGGTAAGTAAGACTTTTTCAGGTTTGCTATATAGTTACTTTCCATTCCATACAAAAGTTCAGCTCGACAGAGAACATTTTTGGGAACAAAACTCGTAACATTGGTTCCTATGGGAGAAAAAGGATTAACGGTTCTCAGGTAAGTACATGACTTACGAGTGGGAGTTTTGGAGGTTAGGACCAACGTTCCCCAAGGTCCAGTTGGGCATTCAAGTTGCACCACTAGCGGCACTGGGGCGGCCGGGTGCAGAGTGCAGGGGCCAAATGTTAGCCAATGGGGCTAAGTGGGCCTTCGGTCAGGGGCTGCTTACGGTCAGGCCAATCGGGTATGGGAGCAACGCTCCTGGGGTTAAGATTAGCACTGCAGGCGCCAACAACCAGCACTGGAGCTGCACCAACAGCGGCACAGGGGCAGCCGGGTGCAGAGTGCCAATGTGACGTTGGGGTGCCTGCGGATTCCAACAGAGATATTCGGTTCGGCAAAGATGCTGCAGGCTCAGGCCCAGAGACTTCCTGAAGGCGACCACCAGCTGGAGAGGTAAGTTGGGTTCTTGGGGGATTCCTGGACACCATCGGTTGGGCCACGCAAGGCCATGTGGCGTCTGGTGCAGGGGTGTTACTTAGCATCGGGTCTTCTTACCAGCTCCGGTTGCGGTTGGGGGACCCTTCAGGTTGAAGCTACAGGCATCGACTTGAAGCCTGAGGGAGGTCAGGGATCACTAGATCCCAGGTCCGGTTCGCTGGTGACACCTCCTTGTGGTGTTGGGCCACTTGAACTGCAAAATTGCAGAGTCACCTGGATCCGGATTCTATGAGTGAGTCTTTGTAGAGCAAGCCCGATGCTCATGGGAGACAGAGTCTTTAAGATGGTTGCAGGGCAGGTCCTCCGGGCTGTGGGGGGCTGTGGGCTGCTGGACATGCCAGGGTTCCACTGTAAAAGACACACAATTGATGGACGGAATGCAGAACAAATCAAAACATTCACCCCCAGTCAAGAGATCTGGGTTAAATCCATCATTCGTTTGCTCACCATGCCACCCCAGTTTAGACCTGGCCATATGCAAATCAGTCTTGACCCTGTGCCCCATGGGAACAGTCCACTGTAAGCAGGTCAGAGTTGGGGCAGGCCAGTAGGGCTGGGTCCAAAGCTGGTGGTTTCCTCTTCTTCCTGGGTCAGCACGGTCTTTCTTCTTTCTTCCTTGAATCTGAGGAGGCAAGGTTCAGGGTTGCCCCTAAATACTAAGTTTAGGGGCGTTTACAGGGGTGCGCAGATTGGGACCAATGGGTCCCTTTCTTGGGGTGGGTACATCCCCTATTATGCCACCCTCCAGTGGGAGGGGGGCATGAGTCTCTTCCTAATTGGCTAGGTCTCTTCATCTTCAAGATGGAGGGGACTGAGATGAGTGATTCACCTCGCCTCCCCCACCTGAGGGGTGGGATTGGCAAAGGTGGGCACACCTCTCCTCCTAACTTGGTTTTCTCGCCGATCCTCCTGCCCAAAGTGGGGAGCAGAACCGGTGGGAGCCAGTTGCTGGGGGCAGCAAAAGGTAGGAACAGTTTGCAAAGGCGGCATGTCTTTGAAGCTTCCCCTTTGTGGATCCAGCCCATCATGGTGGTGGAGGCATGACACCTCTGCCCAGGATGGGCTTTGTTTCTGCACCCAGAGAGTGGAGGCCCTCTACCCATGGTTCCAGAAACCTGTCTGGTGGTGGCAAATGGCAGGCAGCCATTCACGAACCACACCAGGGTAGAAGTTTTTCAGGGAGCATCTCTACGATGCCCGCTGAGTGCAGTTTACATTAAATCCCACACTGGTATCAGTGTGGGTTTAATGTGCTGAGACGTTTGCTAACAAACTTCCCAGGTTTTAGTAAAGCCATTATGGAGCTGTGGAGTTCGTAATGACCAACTCCCAGACCATATACTCCTTATGGCTTTACTACACTTACAATGTCTAAGAATGGACTTAGACACTGTAGTGGTACAGGGCTCATGCCACTGTACCCTAACTCGAGGGCTAGTGCACCCTGCTAGAGAGTGACCTACCTAGTCTCCAGGCAGTGGGTTGCAGGCATGGCACACAGGGATGTGTGCCATGTCCACTCTTCACTTTTCTCTGCACCAAAAAATGCAGCCTGCAATGGCAGTGTGTGGGTGTTAAGGTACCCGGCCTCTAAGGGTGGCAAAATAGGTGTTGCAGCCCTTAGAGGCCTTCCCTGGTCACAGTGCCCCTGGTACCCATGTTACCTTTTACAAGGGGCTTATCTATGGCCAGAGATGTGCCAATTGTGGGTACAACAGTACAGCTTTGGGAAAGAACACAGGCCTTGTAAACTTGATTGGCAGGGACCCAGGAAACACCAAGTAAAAAAGCATCATGTGTCAGGCAAAACGTATGGGGGGGGAGGGGGAACCATGCAAAAAGAGCACTTTCCTTTAGGAGGTGGGTATTTCTTGAGACCTTCCTATCTAATCCATGTGAATGTTTAGAATAGAGTGGATTGTCTGCACAGTGGCTCTGGGCTTAAGGCACTCATCCCAACCTGTGCCAGGTGCACAGACAGAATATCGAGTTTTTAATATCGATATACAAAAATATTGAGTTGTAAATATCGTGATACAGGAATATCGACAGCAAGAATATCGTGGTCCAGAATATCGACTTTAAGGTAAGAAATATCGTTTTTTTAAATATCGAAGTCAGTAATATCGTTTGCAAAAATATCGTTGTTTAAAATATCGATTTTTATATTAGTGTTATGTATTTTAGTATGTATTTTAAAAGTATGTGATCTAATTTTTTAAAATAAGTATTGCTTTAGTTTTTAAATATATGTGTTAAATTTTTAGTAGTGATTAATTTTATGTTAATTAAATTTTGCGTTTTTTAGTTCTGTAGCGGGTTGTGGGTTTATAGGGGAATAGGGTGGAAAGTAATTTAATTATAATAAATTAATTAATATTTTCTATTTATTAGTATTTATTTAATTTAGATTTTATAGTGTTAATTGTGGTAATTCATTTATTATTAATTAATTATTAATTGGTTGTTAATTTTTATTAATTAATTAATTGATAATTATGTTAATTGTGCTATTTTCTTTAGGAGTAGGTTGTGGGTTTATAGGGGAATAGGGTGGGAAGTAATTTAATTATAATAAATTAATTAATATTTTTTATTTATTAGTATTTATTTAATTTAGATTTTATAGTGTTAATTGTGGTAATTAATTTTTTTATTAATTAATTATTAATTGGTTGTTAATTTTTAATAATTAATTAATTGATAATTATATTAATTGTGTTATTTTTTTAGGAGTGGGTTGTGGGTTTATAGGGGAATAGGGTGGAAAGTAATTTAATTATAATAAATTAATTTATATTTTTTATTTATTAGTATTTATTTAATTTAGATTTTATAATGTTAATTGTGGGCATTTATGTATTATTAGTTAATTATGAATTGGTTGATAATTATTATTAATTAATTGGTAATTATGTTAATTGTGTCCATTTTGTAGGAGCGGGTTGTGGGTTTATAGGGGAATAGGGTGTGAAGTAATTTATTTAAAAATAATTAATAATTAATTGTTAATTAATGGTAATTAAATAATAAAAAATTAATGATGGAAATTGTGTAATTAATTTGAGATGTGAGTTGTGGGATTTATAGTGGTAAAGGGTGGGAAGTAAATTATTTTCAATTAATTAATAAGTTGTTGATTGATAATATATTAATAATGTAAAATTAGTTATGGAAATTGTGTAATTATTTTTATGTGTGTGTTGTGGTGTTTGTTGGGGTGGAGGGAGGAACGTTTTTTAAGTTTTATTAATTAATAATTATTTACTCATTATTATTAATTTATTAATTGATACATTTTTATGGTAATTGTTTACTTTTATTTTGTGTGTGGATTTTGGTTTTATAGGGGTAATGTTTGGTGAGTAAATTAATTTTTATATGTTTTAATTTAATTTTTAATTAGTAATATTTGTTTATTTGATAATTAATTATAATAATTATGGAGGTACAGTTTTTAGAAATTTAGATGTGTATTGTGAAATGTGTGGTGTTATAGGGAAGAAAAAAATATTGATTTTGTGTAATAATTAATGTTTTAGATTATAATAAATTTATATTAAATATAGTTATTTCTTTGTAAAATCTTTTTAAATTTTAATAAAATAATGTTTGTAGGTCATTTTTAGATTTGTTTAACATTATAATATGTTTCTATCTTTTGTAATTTTTAATATTTTTATATAATTGTTATTTTTGAGTTATTAACAATTTTTGTATTGTAGTTGATATTTTGTTTCTTTTATATTTTGAATAGACTTTGTTGGGAATAGTAATTTTGGCCATTCCAACAGACTTTATATCGGTCAATGTAGACCTTAAAAAGTAAACAGTACAGACAATGACAAAAAAGTACATACAATAGTCAATAAATATCAATATAATAAAAACAACACTTAATTACATTAATAGGTTTATAGTGCAACTAATCAAGACCAGGAGTTACCCCAAATCAATTGGCATTGTCAATGTTGTTTTCGTCTAAAATAATGGACTCTAAGATGTGGAATATTAAAAATAGATATAAATGATTAAAAAAAAAAAAAAACTGGTTAAAATGAATGGACTGTGGCAATGAGGAGACTAAGGATAAATTATACTTGTAATGCTACTTTTGTCCATGTCCTCCGTTTATGCCACATGGAGTTCAGGAAACGGGAGACTGCAAAAACAGTAGGTAAATGGGCATCCGTCCGCAGTATTCTAAACGCCTCCACATGCTGCCTACACCCCATGTTTTTACATAGTGGGACTAGCCAGGTCCGTCTTGCAATTTTATACCCTGGGCAGAAAAAGAAAACATGTACATCAGTCTCCTCGGCACAGTAACAAGCAGGACACCCCCGGGGAGGAGCATTTGACCATTTATTGGTAAAAGCACGGAACGGCAAGGTCCCTATTCTAAACTGGAAATATAGTTTCCTTGCCATAATCGGTTGAATAACGCCCATAAAGTACTCAAAAAAATAGTCCGCTTTAATATTTAAAAAATCAGCTGTTAGATGACCAAGTTGGGAATTCCCCTGGACTGCGTCTAGCTTGTACGATCTATATGCTCTAACCAATGCTATGCGTGGGGTAACCAGGCACTCAGTCTCAGGATGGATCCATATATTTGGGAGACCTAGCTTATAACACATATCCCTTATATATGAGAGCCACGGAAGGTTGCCCACCTTCGGAAGGCCCAAGATCGCCTTAAGTTCTACCTGGTAAGCAGCGAGTTCCGGGGTCGCCCACAATCTCCTCCAAAAGATTAAAGGACGGAGGCCATACTCCTCAGCTATAGGTCTACTACCCAGGTCCATGCGCAATGGGATGAGAGGGGTACTTGATGGGAGACCCAACAACTGTCTCATAAATGTTTTCTCTATTTTGGGCAGACCACCAGAGGGACAGTGGCCCCACAACTCAGCCCCATACAATACAGCACTCCTGATTTGGACTTTGTATATCTCAGCCACCGAGGCAGCCGGTTTACAAAAGGAGTTCCTATAGGTTTTTAATAATCCCCCCACCGTCTGGGGGGGGGGAGTTTAAGGCTTGCTTTTGCAATTTGAGGCTGCCTCGTTGGCTGAGATTTACAAAGTCCAAATAGTAATTTTTAGCTCTCCGCTATCCAACACTTTCCCTACTGTTGCACTCACTGGAGTGGGAATAGTAATTTTTTCCCCTCCGCTATCCAACACTTTCCCTACTGTTGCAGTAGTTGGAGTGGGAATAGTAATTTTTACCTCTCCGCTATCTAACACTTTCCCTACTGTTGCACTCACTGGAGTTGGAATAGTAAATTTTTCCCCTCCGCTATCCAACACTTTCCCTACTGTTGCAGTCACTGGAGTGGGAATAGTAATTTTTTTCCTGTCTGCTATTCAACACTTTCCCTACTGTTGCACTCACTGGAGTGGGAATAGTAATTTTTACCTCTACGCTATCCAACACTTTTCCTACTGTTGCACTCAATGGAGTGCAAAATGTAAGTTTTAAAATTATTAAATATTTTAATAATTTAATTTATATGTTTTTTTAATTAGATTTTATGTTATAGGTGTATGTATATATACATATATTTGTATTTGTTAATTTTTATATATTTATAATATTTAAAAATAAATTAAAGTTATTAGTTTATTAATTGTTTTACAGTAAATATACATTTATATATTATATTTTATATATGTACATTTACATTTTTTAAATTTCATTTTTTATCATATTTGTTAAAATGTACATTACATCTAAATAATTTTTTTAAAGGTAATTTTATTATTTAATTTATTTAACATTATTTTTGATATGTAAAAAAAATCGATATTTTGTACATCGATATTTTTAGCATCTATATTGTTTTTTCGATATTTTTGTATTTTACATTTTAAATTTAAAGATGGGTTGTCGATATTTTGGATATCGATATTTTTGTATCGATATTTGTGTATGGGGATATTTATGTAGTCGATATTATGTCAGTGATCCCCTGTGTCAGCTATGGTGGGGTTGTTGTATAAGCACAATGGACATTGTACCCTTTGAAACAATGTGGGTGGTTGAATATCAGAGTCTTTATAGTGCAGTATTTGTGGACCTTCTTTTTCTCATTTGGTGTGTATTGTTATCGGTCTAGGGTCTGATAGAAACATGATGGTCCGAATTTTGGTTTCCCTGCCTCCTTGTAACTGGAAAAGTTATCTTCCTCTTGCATAGTTTGTGTTGTTTTTGTATGCATCACCCCTGTTTTGTTATGTCTTTGGTTTTTATGCAAAATGTCCTTAAGCTTGAGACACTTTCATTTTCTTAAATCCACGTCTCCCTGTTCACTTGTTTTGCCCATCCTACTGGATTCTTGTGTCATTCGAAAACCTCACTACTGTCCCGTGAGAAATCATATTCTTTGTGCTCCAGGTCAAATGTTTTCTAGTACAGATGGATGGGTGTTGACAAACAGGCAGGACAGACAGGTAGAAATACAAATATTCAGACAGTCAGACATGCACCTATCCAGAAGTAGCTCAGCGGAGCAAGGTGTATCTCAGCTATCTGTAATTAATGAGGGACAACTCTGTGGTCTGAACTGAGCAAAACTGTAATCAAATGAATAAGGGACTCACAGAGCACTTTGAAATTCTGCTTTTTCGTGAAAGTGTGATTATGTGCCCCTTCTTCCTTTTCTGTCCATCAACCTTTATTTTCTTCAAGGACAGTTTTGTGCTGTGTGTTAAGTGAGGGATAGCAGTGCTGACTGACCCAGGTGAGAAATAAGTTAGCTGAGCCAGATATGGATCTGTGATATGTACAAGTGACCATGTAGTCTATTATACAAGTCTGTGGACGGTTGACATAATATGTTCTGCAAAGGTAGACGGCAGGTACAGACAAATCTAGATCTACTAAATGTACTTTTTGTGGTGTGTAAAATTATGCAGCAGTTTGTTGTACCTGCTGCTCAGCCAGTGTGAGTGTGGTGTGGAATGTTGGTGTGGATGATGCTGTGGAATGTTGGGTGAGTGAGGTTGGCAGTTGGAGGATGGGCTGAGCAGCAGGAGGGCTGCTCCTGGTGGGGCTCACTGTATCTTTATCTTGAACCTACTATCTTAATAAATAGCATCCTAAGTTTACCATGGAACTGGACCCTGTCTTCATTACAACATTTTGGCAACTTTTCCTGGAAAGAACCTACGTGTGCCACCTGTATGGATATGTACTATGAAGCCTAAAGTAACTGGAAACCAAAGAAGCGTAACTTGAAGAAACTCCTTTTGTAATCTAGTTTGGCACAGCAAGCTGGCAGCCCAGAGCCCCACCAGTGACCTCAAGACCGGCCGGCCCCAACTAGGGCGTGCCAATTCTTGCTGTGTTCTCCTGTGCAGTGGAGCTGTGTTGTGTAATGGAGCTATGGTGATCAATTACCGGTCTGCCGCAGCCTCTATTTGGGACATTCTGCTGTGGTTACTCCTGTTGTGCCACTTTCGCCACTTATGCTGCGTGCTGCCTGCTGTCTTTCCCTCTGTTGATGTAGGGAAGACTGTCGGGGGAGCTGTTACTGGAAGAGGTGTCCCTGGTGAGAAGAGCGACTAGCCCCAGAACCCCCATGTGGAAGCATCAATGGCAAGCCCACAGAGCGACTAGTGAGTGAAGTCCCCGCAGTTCCTGTTTTGTGGACTGAGGAGTCTCCTTTGTTCGTGCCTAGAGGAGGAGCATCGGGTGAAGGGCTCTTAGTCCGTGTTATGGAGGTGCGTCTGGACTCAAATGTCCGTGTTATGGAGGTGCGTCTGGACTCAAATGTCTCCTGTGTCCGTGTCATCTGGAGCAGCAGGTGTTTGGGCCCCAAGGGTTCCCTGTGTCCATGCCAAGTTGAGCTACAGGCGTGAGAAGTGAGTCGAGGGAGGAGTGTTTCTTTTTACGCGCCATTGCCACTGTTCTCTGGTAAGACTTGGTACTTTTTTTATTGTGCCTGCGCGCTTACCGTTAAGATCTCTGCGGTGGCGTTGGAATTTGAATTTTGAATCCGGCACGAGAGCTGCGCTGTTGGCGTGTCTGCAGCTGTGAGGGTGGCGCTCGTGCTCCGTTGCTGTTGTCCCTCACGCGCAGCCTTTGAGGACATGAAAGCGGTAGCAGGTTCCTGTTCAGTGTTCTGCTTGGCCCCACATCACCACATCTTCACCAGCAGTACGGCAGCTAGAACGTGACTGGAGCCACCCGGCGCTACGTAAGTCTGCGTGCCGCCATTTTTTTGTCGACTTTTGCCGAGGAGGTTTCTGTGCTCTGTGGTTTCCTGTTGCCGGACGACGCCAACTCGTTTCGTGAAGTTGCTTGAGACATTTTCAAGTTCTGCATTGCGTTTTCATGCGATTTTTGGAGTGACTCCCTGGGAACTTTGGCTTATGCAGACATTTGGTGAAAGACGCTGCGTTGTTTTTTTTTTTCATGTCTTGCAATTTCTTTGTTTCCGGTATCTATTTATTTTTTCTTTATAGGAAATGTATAATTTTTGTATGTTGAAACGTTGAGACACATCATTGAAGGGTGTCTTTCACCATCATAGTGTTCATTTATTTTAAAAGTGGGGTGAAGTGGGCTGTCATTTAGAGGTTTAACCCCTTTGGTCTTCCACATTTTGGTGGGCATTGTTTGTTGTGAGTTGGTCACTCTGTTGGTGGTGTGTGTGAGTGACTTTTGGGTGGTTTTGGACACTCTGGGGCCGATTTCGATTCAGGCCGGAAATCTCTCCGACCGAGCCGGACCCGGAGAGATTTCCAACCGAACCGGACTCTTGCAGTCCGACCGAACGAGTACGATGCGGCCGTATGCTATCGGACTCGATTCGGTCGGACTCCCATTGAAGTCAATGGGAGCCGGTCGTACAACGCGTACACAGGCTCCCATTGACTGAATGGGCACGTCTCGAACAGGGGGGCCCCCTACAGTGGGTACGCGTCGGTGCGACTCGCACCTTACATGCATGTGTAGGGGGGACCCTTGGGTCCCCCCTGTGTGCGACTCGCGCGGCTACGCGTGCAGGGGGGTCCGACACGGACCCCCAAAGTCCGGCTCCGACAGCTCTTTGGAGCCGGACGGCGCGAGTCGGTCGGACTGTTTGAAGCGCGCATCGTACTTGTTCGGTCGGGGAACGTCTCCATTGCGTGGTGCGAGTTGTGTCCGTACGAGTCGGTCGGAGCGGTTCGGACCCGGGAACGAGTCGGTCGGCGATTTCGCGTACGCTCGCATCGTACTTGCTCGTGCGGATGCCCGTACGAATCGGTCGGGAAATGGGCCTCCGAATCGGATCCGGTAAAGCCGAATCCGATTCGGTGCCCTACCGGCCGAGATCGGAATCGGCCCCCCTGTTACCACCTGTGAATGTTTTGCTGGGCTGATTTTCACGCATGAATTCACTCTGGTTTACCCCCTAGTCGTTGTTCTGAGAGTGTGTGTATCTCTCTGTTGGGAGTGTGTAGGAGTTGGCTCTTAGGTTTTGAGCCTCTCTAGCCTACCACTATTTTGGTGGTTGTGGGTGACATTGGTCTGTTACCTTTGTGGGCAGCCTACCACTATTTTGGTGGTTGTGGGTGACATTGGTCTGTTACCTTTGTGGGCAGCCTACCACTATTTTTTGTGGTTGTGGGTGACATTGGTGTGTTACCTTTGTGGGCAATGTTTGTAATTGACCCCTTGTGGTTGTTGTGGGAGTGTGTCTCACTGTTGGGGGTGTGTATGTGAGAAGGCTCTGGAGCCTCTCTGGCCTACCGCTGTTTTGTGGTTGCGGGTGGACATAGGTTTGTCTCCCTTGTGGGCGTTGGTTAGAGTTGACTATGTTTTTGAGTCACTCGTGTCTACCACTTTTGTGTGGTTGGTTGTTGAAGTTCTCTTCACCTGTAGCTTTGCGTTTTCGCTGAGTATTTTCTGTGTGCTTGTCCTCCCTTTTCCTTTCTCCCTTAAAGCTCGGGCGTTTTTGTCCTTGTTGAGCTTGTGTGTCCTGTGGTGTGTTTTCTTCTGCACCGTTGTGGTTTGTTCCCCTGGTGTTCACGTTCATTTTCGGCCTGGCCAGCTGATATGTTTGTGTCTCAGGGGTTGGTTGGTTGTGCGTGGTGTAGGAGTTTGTAGGTTTGTTTGGTTTTGCGTGGTAAGGTGGGAGTTTTGTGTGTAAAGGGAGTGGATGTGTGTAAAGGTTGTCTTTCTGCCTTAAGATTGATTTACCTGTCTTGTTTGTTTGTAGGTACATGGGTGGGCATTGACGTTTTACTGTTGCTTTGCCTTTTGTTGACATTCATGCATATTACCATTTTCTCCTCAGCTTTCTTGCATTTTTGGATGTTAACTTGTAGCCCATAGTACTGTGTTTTCCTTACTTTTCATCCTTTCTGGTTTGCCCTCAACCATTCTCAGGTCTATGCAATGGTACATTTCCAGATTTTATGTGCATGTTATTATCTCTTTGATGTGCTTTTCACTTGTATCATTGCATTGTATTTTTGTTTAATATGAGGAAGGGAGAAGTGTTGTACCTGCTGCTCAGCCAGTGTGAGTGTGGTGTGGAATGTTGGTGTGGATGATGCTGTGGAATGTTGGGTGAGTGAGGTTGGCAGTTGGAGGATGGGCTGAGCAGCAGGAGGGCTGCTCCTGGTGGGGCTCACTGTATCTTTATCTTGAACCTACTATCTTAATAAATACCATCCTAAGTTTACCATGGAACCGGACCCTGTCTTCATTACAACACAGTTAATGGAATGACAGGGACTTGTTTGAGTATGGCAGCCTTTGGGTAAGCAAACACTTCACTTATTCGAGGCTTACCCCAACACTGCAACAAAGCTTAACACACTACACTGTGGACAATGTTGTCCCTTGTCTGCTGAAGCATTTGTATCTGTAATCTAGTTGAATGGCTATAGGTCTGCAGTCAGGTGAAAGTACATATGTGGTTACAATACAATGCATCAGATACTATTCTTGTATGATCTCCACTGCTGGTTGGTCATTTAGGAAGGGCAGCAGTTTCTGAAACAGTTTTTTTCTCTGAAGAGTAGTTAGAACAGCATATTTTCAAATCATTCCAAACCTACCAAACACATGGAATAAATGTGCATGCCAATACATAATCTGAGGATTTTGATTAGGGCTGGGCGAAATTCTAATTACGCCAGAGTAATTGGAGTGATTTCAGTAATTATGATTACTGTTGTGATGTGAAATTACTGAAGTTACGCAATTATGCTAGCTTGAGTAATTTAGAGTAATTCTGGCCACAAATCCTACCGCAGGAGCTCAGGAACAACGATCTAAGAGAGTGAGTGCCTGCTGGCTACTGCTGTTCATGTCCTGTAGCCTTTAGTGCTATTTTCTTAGTGCAAAATGCATCCTCGGACCCACGTTGGACGCAAGGGGGCATTTTGCACTAAGAATGTAGCTCTAAATGCTGGATTACGCTTCTCATGCAATTACACATAATAACGAGTAATTGTGCTGTAATTACGAATAATTATGCTAGAGAGAACTACGCCAGTTACGCCCATCTATAATTTTGACTTGATACCAATTTGTGACAGCTTCTCCATTAGTCCAATAAGGAATACAGAATAGTTTACCAATTACCACAGAACCTGCCTGTGACAATTTTTCAGGAATTCTGGATTACTGTACAGTTTCCGAGACCATGTGCATGTATGACTAGTTGACCACAGCTTCTCCAGTAGTGTTGTGATAGAATCACATATATCTCAGTAGTCTCTATGTGCTACTTTGTTCTCTAATCCTGGGTTTAAATTGCTTACCTATCAATACTAGATTGCTGATGAGATTATCTGAGAGCCTGAGTTTGTCATATACTTTAATGTTTTGTAACAATCTATTAGAGTGGACTACATTTTCTTCCCAGCGGCTTTGGGTTCTACATATAATCTGCACGGTGTACGGATTAAAGTTCGTAAATTTAAAGCCTACCTATTGTGGGAACGGTCCAGGGCCGGCCCTAGGCATTGGCAGTGTGGGCAGCCGATCATAACTAAGGGGCCACGCACTGCCTTTAAAAAAACTTCGGGGCAGATTTACAAGGAACTGACGCATCTGCATAGATGCGTCAGTTTCCTTGCGCCACCGGCAAATGCCCTTGCGCCACCATGGATGCACTGTATTTACAATACAGTGCTCCATGGCACAAGGATTAACAGATGCGTCAGAAATTCTGACGCATCTGTTGGCCCAAAAGTCACGCATTGCTGGAGTTGTGTCGCAAGCTCGACGCAACTCCAGCAATGTATTTTGAGGCCTATACTTACTGTACTGCGTCACTCCTTACGCCTGCTTCAAGCAGGCGTAAGGTTTTGACGCAGTGGCGTCCTAAAAGTGGCGCAGTGAAATCTTGTAGATTTCACTGCGTCACTTTTACGAGGCCTTCCTGCGTGGGAACGCCCACCCTGCATACATTATACCTGAAACAGGTATAATGTGACGCAGGGCTTTACAACGTGACGCATCTCCCTAGATGCGTCACGTTGTAAATAGGCCGCATTGTTTGCACCGCCGTTGCGTCAAAAAAAGTGACGCAATGACAGCGCAAGAAGGCGCAAGGGGCTTGTAAATCTGCCCCTTCGTTGCTAGGAGGCCCAGGGAGCAGCAGTGGTGCAGAGCTGCGTGGCCTAAGGGAGGGGACCCCTTACCCTGGGCCTTGCAGCCATGGGATGACAGAGCTTCAGAGATCTAATCGCAGCATCTGCATGATAAAAGCGATTAGATAGGTACTATGAGTGGTGTTAGGTGTGAAGTGAGCCCTGCACCTGCGTGAATGAAAGGCAGGGTGTCCTGCAGGGCTCATAACAAAAGAAAGAATCATGTCAAATCACCAAGAATGGAGGAATGAGAGACAAGCGTCATCAAAATTTAAAAAAGCACATTTATTTAAAACACTGTAGCGTTTTACCTCAGTACAGGGCATTATATCAATGGATTGAGATGTGTTTAGTAAAAGTGAGGGTTTTAAACATTAACTGAGAAACATTGCTGCCCCTACCCTGATGATCATGGTATTAGTAGACTAAGAGCAGGGCCACTGGAATTATGTGGCAAGAAAGGACCAAATTAGGTGGCAGGGTTTACTAATTTACGAGACAAGAAAAGACAAATTATGTGGCAAAATGCAGCACATTTTGTGATAGTATTACCGCACAATTTTGTATTTCACCCCAAATACTGCAATCAGACCCTCCAGTTTTTCGTGATTTTGCGTTTCGCAAAATTACAGCGAAATTTGCTGTGAAGCTTAATCTTCGTGATTTTCAAGACACAGGCCACAATAAAAGCAAATAAACTTTGTCACCTGTTTACACTGTGGCAAAGGCCAAGGATGTGTGCTGTAAATCTGTCAGCACATTTGGTTCTTGAAAAAATAAAGCATTGGTAAATTCAATAGGGCTTGCCTCTGCATGGTTTTGACTTTATTCAATGCTTTTTTAACCATGTTGCACATGTAGCATGGCTGAATGTTAAAAAAGAAAGGGCTATGACGCTGCCAATACTGGGTGTGTCATAAAGCTTTTTTTTATTTTCATTGCTGGCGGAAGGGAGGGCAGGGCAGAGGCAACACTGTGGCAGCAAGGGATTGAGGGTGGTATGTATCATAAAAGAGCTTGGGCTATAGGGTGACATGTATGCTGTGTGACAGCAAGGGACATGAGGGTGATGAGTGCTTCTATAATGCTGCAGCCACTACTCAGTGCTTATGGGTGGAGTGTGCAGCTGACAGTCCATATGTTGTGTTCACGAGGGTGCCCCGGATTGGTGTGCTGAGCAGAGTGCACATGGTATGTATAGAAGGGTTCCCTTCATGGTGTGTGCAGCAGGCTCTACCTGAGAGGTGTGTTCAGCAGGGAGTTCCTGGGTTGTTGTGTTCTCAGCATGGAATTGAGTGAGTAGTGTGCAACATGGTGTTCTTCTTTGGTGCGTGCGGCAGGGTAAACTTCTGTGGCATACTCAGCCAGGTGTTCCTTGTTGGTGTGCCGCAGGAGTCCCATTGTTGCGTGCTCTGCAGGGTGTCCCTTGATGGTGATGTCCTCTGCATCAGTTTTTACGGGTGGTGTGCTCAACTGGAATTCCATTTCTGGTGTGTGCAGCAGGGTGTCCCTTGGTGGTGTGTACAGCTGGGCGTAACTGGGTAGCCTGCTCATCTAGGAGACTCTGGGTGGTGTGCTCATCAAGGTGTCCCTGGGTGGCGTGCTTAGCAGGGTGTCCATGTGTGAACTGGTCAGCAGTGTTTCCATAGGGTGTTTTGAGTGGCAGGGTCTTTCACGGAGGTGTGTACAGCAATCAGATCACGGGGAGGGGATGCACAATGGAACTCTTTTCTGGTGTGTGGAGAAAGGATGCACTTCTTGATGTGTGCAACAGATAGTGCTTATGTGACATATGCAAGTTAACAGTGGCCTGTTTGTGTTGTACAGCAGAGAGGTGGAGGTCCCAATGTGGCGTCAGAAATAGAGGGATGGCAGCTGGGTGACATGTACAGCAGGTTTCACTAGTGTGAAGGTAACAGTAGTGGTATGTGGTATACAGTTAGGGGTCGCTAGCTGATATGTGCAGCAATGGATCCCTCTGATGCATGCAGCAGGGAGTCCATGTGTGAAGGTCACAGATTGAATCTCTGAGGGACATGTGCTGCAGCGACCACCTGCATGACATGTGAAGCAGGGATTGGCAAGCAGTGTTTTCAGCAGTGAATTTTAGGTAGTGTGTGCAGAAGGGGATCTCTAGGTCGTGAGTGATAAACTGCGGGCCCTTGGGTGGTGTGTGTGGGGCAAGGTCTGTCTGTGGTGAGTGTAGCAACAGATCCCTCAATAGTGTGTGGTTCTAACAGAGGTTTTTGGAGTATATGTTCAGCAGCAAATGTCTGGGTCTGTACGTGCAGCAGGGGGTCCCTGTATAGTGTATGCATCAGCTAGTTCAAACGAGGTATTTGCAGATGGAGCACCTACATGTGTGCAGAAGAATGTCCTAGTGTGGTGTGCAAATAGGGGGTCTTGTATGTTGTGGGCAGTGCAGATTCTGTGGGTGATTATATGCACAGCAGTGAGACACTTGTGCTGTGGTCACCTGTGGCTCCCATGCAGTGTGTGCTGCTGGGATTCCTTTGCGGTATGCGAAAACCTGAAGCCGCAAGGTTTGTAGCATCGGGTATCTATCAGAGTGGTGTGCGCAGCAGAGTATTCCTGTGTGATATGTGCAACAGGGAGCCCTTATGTGGTGCACGCAGTGAGCAAACACCTGCATGGTCTGAGCATCATCTAATATCTATCTCTCAGTTAACACGAGCAGCAGCTGGAATCCATTCTGTATGATTGATATGTTCAGCATTGTATTTCTTCACGGTGTGTTCAGCAGGGAGTTGCTGAGTGGTATGCACTACATGCATACAGTGGAGATGTCTATTCTACTTGGTGGTGCCCACAACAGGGTATTATTGGGTGCTATGTGCAGCGTTAAATTCACCCAGGTTTGTCCTGCCAACATTTTATAGAGTGTAATTTTATAGCACCTTTTAATTATCGTGTGTGATAAACGTCAAGCCACTTCTAATTGCAATGTCTGCGCAAACAGATGTTTACACAGGGATTGCAATTTAAAAGCTCACTTGTAGTCATGCTCTATGTGTCTTGCGAAACAAAGGGCACATCGAATACGCCACTTTAATGATATACCAGAGAAACAGAATCATTCTAATCACTACATGTGCTGCAAAACTGCAGGAATAAATTCAGATGTATGCCCCAAAATTCCCTTTTTTATGCCACAAAATTTTCAAATCCGCAATATCCTGGGGCGGTCGGAGCAATAAGCAACACAAAGATGACCTGTTAACTTTTGCGAAGGGCTTTCTACTGTGCAGCAACAAGTCTGTGTCTTTAGTAACGTTTGATCCGTTAGAGCTAGAAACAATATTATTTTTTTGTTAAAAGCTGCAGATTATGCAGCTGGTGGCCTATGTGGCAAATCCATAATTATGTGGAAAATACAGCGACCACAAAATCATAAAATTTCAGTGGCCCTAGCTAAGAAGCATGTCAGGGCTCATGTGTACCCTATGTGGGCTACAGTCTTATTAAACATGTAGCAAACTTATAGTCTATTACCTCAAACCCAAGAGTAGTTGTACAGCACACACCCTGACTGCACATATTTGAATGTGCTCTGAAGTGCATTAATGAAGAAAATGGAGGTTGGTGAAATAAAGCATTTGCCTAGGGTCACACAATTTGGTCAAACCACGGAAGCCAGGATTGATCCTAGATTTTCTAGTTTCTCACTGTGCAATTCGGCTACTACATGGGTACCTCTTTATGGCATTAAAACTTAATGTTTCATCTTTAATTCTTGGAGCATTTGACTAGAATCTGGGTGACAGGCATGGTCTACATTGTATTTTTGGCAGTTTCACATAGCATGAACGTTGGCCATGGACATAAAAGCGCTTAAAAACAGACACAGACTACAGTCATGTTTTTCCATCACAGAGATTTATCTAGATTCACAGGATGATGAGCTAAAACACGGATTGAAGCCTGGTTAACCTTGATGTATGGTGGGCAGCTGTAACCACTAGGCCATGTCACCTAATGTGAAAGATTGGCTCATTTTGTGCTTGAGGTTCGAAGAGGATCTTTGAGCTGAGCAGAGCTAGGTCTCTGGCTCAATTTCCAATGGTTTCCCCACATTTAATAGCATGCAAAAGAGAGTAATGTTAGGAGGGGCAGAATCCATGCAAAAATGTAAAAACCATTTGTAGAGTGTGAGTCTCGAAGGGGAGAGCTAGATGTAAAGGAAGAGAACAGCTGAAATAAGGTAAGAGGCTAGTGGGAGAAGAGGGGGAAAGATCAGCATATGGGGGAAGTAAGAGGGTCAAAAGCAGCAGGAAGAGGCTGGGGAAACGGAGAGATTGATGTAAAGGGGGCAGAACCAGCAATAAAGTTGAAACAAGAGAAGGTGAGAGGCTGGGTGGGATGATGAGAGGAAAGGAGTAGAGCATTGAGGGGAAAGCTGGATGTAAGAGTGTCAGAATCAAAAAGGGATGGTAAGATGCTTGGGGATAGATAAGTGAACAGCAGCTAATGCAGGGGTAAAGTGGATATCAGAGGGGGCTGAAGCATCAAGAGTAGGTAATAGGCTGAGCAAGAGACGATGTGAAAAGTAGAGCATGGAGGGGTGAGGTGAATGGTAGTGGGCAGAATCAACAAAATAAGTAAGAGGTTGGAGAAGAGATAAACATGTTGTTGAACCAGTGTGTGCTGCTAAGTCCGTTGAGCATTCTGACAAAGTTTGCAATTCCCTAGCTCTTTATTTTCCTGTTAAAAAATCTAAAACATATTGTGTTAGTTTTGAGATGAATGTCATCCTTCAAAAAGGGTTGTGATCCTGAACCATCCTCAGTGTGCCTGCTGAATTTCAGTCTGCTCTCTGTGTACTCTATTACCCCGCTTGACCTTTCTATTAAATCACAATCCCAGTGAGTACCTTTCCTACCCATGTCCTGACTGGAGATCTAGAGATCATAGCTCCGGTCCTGAACTCCCTTTGCAACATCTAGCTTGCCTCCTCATCATTTCTACCAATGTAAAGAATAAACAAGCTATGGTTGTTTCTCTGCTCAAAAACCTTCAGTAGGCTCAAAACATCGACGCATCTTCTGACATTTCTTTGCCACCTTTTTCTCAAATGTCCCACAATATTTTTCTGTAAAAGGAAAAATAGGTGAAGAATATTGTAAGACCTTTTCTTTGGGTCAGGGGCTATAAGTGATTAACTGGCAGCATCAGTGAAGGATACTGTTGTTTATGATTGCTGTTTCAGAACGTACTATTTAATTTAATTTGTTTACAAGTTATTTCTTTTAGAAACGTCTCTGAAACTGTGGCAATAACGAGCAGTCAAAGCTTACTTCCAGATGTGATTAAAGGTATTGGAAGTCAAATATGTATGTCCTAATATTCATACCTGATTAGCACCTTATCCAGCCAGCCTAGCTATGTCTTTTAAAAGAGACTGATTTAGATCAGGTAGTTATGGAATGAGACAACAAAAAATGTGTCCTGTGACTACTAGTCCTCCAATTCCCAACAAACATCTTACAATATCTGTGTGTGTGCAAAGTGATAATGGAGAATAGTCCATCCTGCAAGATTTAAGTGCTGTGAGGCCCTAGAAAGGGGCTGGATTCAAGTAGGAAAGACAGAGAATTCGCATTTAACTGGCGGGCCTATGGCCAGGCCACTTGATGAGGTGATTTTTTTTATTTCTGTGGATAAACTGGGCTCCTTGCTTGGGCTGGTGTGGCCAATGGTGCACAACCCAAAATGATGCTACAGCTTTAGGGTTGGTATTCGTAGAGTCAATCTGACCGTGCCCCCATAGTCAGCCTGCTCATGTTATGTACAGAATGAGTGGGCTGGCCTCGGAAAGCACAAGTATGATGTGCACCTCCTCCCACAACAAATAATCCCAAACCTCAGGGAGTGATACTGAGGCCTAAGGAAATGGCTTCTTTTCAGGAGCACAGTTAGAACTGACCTCCTGTGGAAAGTGAGGAGAATGGAGAGTGTACAAGCGATGGGGGCTGCGGGGGAGAAGGGCAGCTGAGATGCAAGGGGCCTTCCATAGAGATCTTCATTGCACATGGCGTGATCTGCCAAACTCTGAGCCTGTGCAAGTAGGTAGCCAGTAGGTTCAGGGAGGCAGATCTTGCATTGGAGGTTGGAAGACAAAAAGTGTTTGGTCAGGTACCTGGGAGTGACTGGAGTGACTTGTGGATGAGGGAAATGGTTTTGCAAGGGTCTTGTTTTCGATTATCTCTCTAACCAAGATCCAATGGATTTACCTCAGGGCAGGCACAATTTGGCTATTTCTTCTTAAGCTAAACGAGTTGAGGCACATGGTTCTGGTCCCTCTGCAAATTGGGAAGTGTCTTCTCAGATATTAAGGACATCTGACTTAATTATTTTCAAACTGTAAGTCTCTGGTATTATTTTTGTGATATTTTTCAAGTCAAGCATCGCCCCTCCAACCTACCTATCCCACGCTGCTACATTGCCTTTCCATAAAGCTGTAAACTGCACAGATTCTACTATAGTAAGCCCTTTTTGTTTTGTTGCTTTAATGTTTCTTTTTATGGACTGGCTACCAGTATAGCTTAGGCAGTCTTTTTTTCCCCTGCCACAAACTGTTTTCCCTTTTAGCCATCTCTTCTGTATATCTTTGTTAGTTCAGTACTTTTCACCTCTGAAAAATTGAGTTTGAGACTAATTGCTGTGTTTAGGCGCTCGGTGTGCAGGTGTGGGCCAGCCTTTGGTGCTTCTGCCTGCCAATATATTAGGCAGCCCACCTCTGAATGACATCTGTGCTGTATCCTCTTCTTATCTTTTGAAATCAGTGCTTTCTGTTGTTTGCTGCAACTCTTGCACCCAATCTCGCATTTATCTATTTATGTTGATCCCTCATGCATGCTGGAAATGAATTGTCTTATCTTAAACTTCACTTGAAGTCCCGCTGCATAGTTCAGGGACAATCTGATCTGGAATGTTAATCATGTCATAATCTGGAAACAATTAGTGAACATTGTAGCAATTATATTCGTTTTTGAGCGACCTAGACTAGCTTTTTTAGTCAGTTTGATTCATGTAATGTATTTTCACATAATACAGCTTTAAAATATATGAACGTATTTTATTAGGATTATTATTTATATATGTTTAGCCATTTTAGTGATATCCACACTAGGTAATCCATTTCTTGCAAAGCTGCATCAACAAATCTAGAACATTGATGTTCAATTGATGTCTCTTCCTGGGATGTCACTTCCTGCTATGTCACATCTTATAGGGGCCTCGCATGTCCCTATTCTGCCCGGGGCTCCACAAACCCTGTGACCGGCTCTGTGGGAACCACCTACCTTTTGAGGGAACTTCACTTGTGAAGGGGGCCCACAAAGCTATAAATATCAAGCATTTTTTTCTTATATCTGCATATGCTTTGGATTACATATGTTAACTGTTACTCCCCTTTTTCTTTATGGGGGTCATGGGAGAGATAGTGTACGGGCGGATTCCAAATCTCTGTTGCAGTTTAAGATTTGCTACTATTTCTGCATCGAAATCTTCCTTTGACCAGCCGCAGTCCCTGCAGGTAACAGCAGTGGGGCTGTGTGTGTGTGGGGCGGGGGGGGTGGATTTCGAGGGACGATGCCGAGGGAAAATGAAATAATTCATTTTCCCTCAGCATCGTTCCTCGAAATCCCCCCGACGCGGCCCCACCGCTGTTACCTGCACAGACCGTGGCTGCCTTTGACCCAAGATCAGCTGTTGTTCGCTCCCTTTTACAGCAGACAATCTGAGCTGCTGAATGATAGTCCAGATATCCAGGAGTGCAAGGCCTCCAGCAGGAATCCTTACTGCCTCCTGATAAATGTAGAAAATGTGTTGTTGATGACACTGAAGTCTTTTTCTTGGTACTCTTCTGATTTCATTTAGTAAGATAGAGTAATTTAGACATCATTTACTTTAATGAAGTTTATTCCCCCTGTCAGAGTCAATGAAAGGACACTCTAGTAGGTCCTGCTTTTTCGTCTTGGCTTTGACTGGGTAGACGTTTACATTGATTGATTACATTGAAAAGTTTTGTCAAAATTATAAGTGTTCAAGTTCTAAGAGTTTTCACTTGTTACCCCTCTATTTGAACACAAGCAAGATGTGTTGCGTCTTCAGAGTCAGGAGTTGTTTAGGAATAATCAGCAACAGAGGACATTTAAGAACACTGGGGCTTATTTGCAAGCCCATTGTGGCACTGGTGCTATTTGTACTCTGATGTATCAATGGTTTGTGACACTAATTCCAGTCACAAACCATTTGTCAGTTACAGACTCCCAAGTTGGGGTGGTAACTGATTTGCAAATGAGAAGGGGTCTACTTTGGATCCTTTTGCCTTTGTAAATGTTGAAAAATGTTTTAGGGACAGTAGCCAGTTTCCTCAGAAATACTGCCTACACTCAGCGAAACTATTTAAAAAAAAATTTTTTTTTTTTAATACAGTCCTGTTTCCTCAAAGGAAAATGGGCAGCATTTAAAAAAAAAAATGTTTTCTTCATTTAAACGCAATCACAGACATGGTGGTCTGCTAACCCTTGCAGCCCACCATCCCTGTGATTTTGACCCATAGCATGGGGCTCAACCCTGGGTAGCTGTGGCTTCCAACTGTCAGGCTTTAACAAAGGAACCAGAGCAACACATTTAGAAGTACCTACACAATTCAACAAGAAAGAAACAACACCAAGAAAATCAGATATCTGATATCATGAGATAGATCGTATTTCTATGAATTTGTAGTCACAAAAACAAAACAAATCCTCCAGAGGGTTCCAGAGATATTGGCAAGCCTGTGCACACGCTAAAAATCCAATACTTGTTTCGACATAGTATACAATCCTTATAGAAATCAAGAGTACATGTATCATGCAGATAACATTAAAAAAAACACAGTGGTCATAATTGTGTTGTCTCCTTTAATCCGAACAGTTGCCCAGCCAACATGTGTTTCGTCTGGGGATGTACCCCACGACTTCTTCAGGGCTGAAAAGATGTACAATGGGACACAATATATCATGGAATCATAATACAGCACAATATGATATGTTCGCCACATACCATACTCCGAAAAGGGGGAACCCTAAGTGAAAGTTGTGCACCTACATCACAGTGCCAAGATATTTCATAGAAGCATCATCTTGTTATTATTCTTAACAACTAAACATAGTGGGGTCAGCAGAAAGTTCACAAGACTCCCTTTAATAACCATACATACAATCCCATGAACGCCAATAGTTGGTATAAGTAAACAAATAAAATCGTCAAGCCAGTAAAGAGAAAGGGAGAAAAGCAAAGACCTGGAAGAGAAAGAACACTCACTTCCAGTTGCAAATAATATGGGGGAAAACGGCACTTAAGGGTGAGTAGGGGTCCAAACATAGCCCCCACATGTCGTAAATTACAGGGGTGAGGGAAGTGGTACTCACGCCTGGTGTTTGTATGCATGCATATGAGTGAACATGCATCGGAACGGCAGGGAGAATATTCCCTGAAAGTGATCTGAACTGGCTCAGACTGTTGTGTAGTTCCTATAGTAACCCTGCAGGACCTGCGCGTTTGGATAACATATACTGCGGGCTTGGTGGCAAACTGACTCCGTGCACCCCCACCGTATATGTTAGCCTAGTTTGCATTAGCTAGCTCGCAGTGCCACTAGTATCTCCTCTTATCGGGGAGAAATTAGTTTCTGGCAACCTTAGAACATGACAACCCTGATTCCCTCAGAATCGTCGAAACAATGTACTACCTTTCGCTCAGTCACTCGTGCTCACTTATTCGGTTTGTCTCAGAGAGTTACACAGAATAAACAGTCGGGCGTTTCAATAAGTATTTATTGAACAGTTGTTATTGTAGTGTAAAATATATGTGCTGCGGTAACCAGCAGACAATAGCAGAGATATATTATCAGCAGTACAATAAAAGCAAAGGGATAGAACAGTTCTACCATATTGCGATAATCATGAATACATACATGAATATGAAAGCATTATGCAAGTGTGCGTACTCCTACGATGCCTAACTAGATGTACCTGAGTGTACCTAGCATATGTGTGTAGGTCTAAAAGCTAAGAGCCAAGAATCCTTCTAGGATTTAGTCGAACCCCCATACCTGAATAGAGAGAGTGTGGGACCCCGTCCTGGTCTCGAGTTGGACACCCCATCAGGGCTGTGTCAGACCACTGTCAGCTGGAGCAACTGCATGCAGGAGCCTCAGCGTCTCTGGTCAGTGTGTCAGCATGGAAGTCTCGTTTCCCTCTGCCTTACCGGGGCAAGATGTGTTGTATTTACACCCTAAGAGTCTCGGTCCTCAGTATGGTTTGTATTGGACATGAGGAAGACGTCAGGGGTGAACTTTGTACATACATATTGTGCACGTGGTGTATTCCTAGAAAGCCATGCATAATTAATGAGTACAGTGTGGGCCTGTGTTTGGGAAAAACCCTGCTGTATTCAAAACCACAGGATAGATAACGTTCAGCCCTCAGAGCTCGTTGTGTACTAGCTGGGACCAATGTAGGTGATAGATCATGCCTATATAAGGACCCATGACTATAATAGGACATGTACAGTTATGACCATAATTGGGCATATGCGGCTATGACCATAATAGGGCAAGTACGAATATGACCATATTAGGGTAAATATGAATACGTCCATTTTAGGGCATGTACGAACGGGTCTACATTAGGGCCTCTATGCGGGATATAACAAGACTGAACATGCAAGAATTACAAGATCATGCGAAAATGTAGTTGTGAGAAAATGTGACAGAGTTTCTTAATTTTGGATTCTGACATAGACTATTGTTAATTCTGTTTCAGATACTCGTACGTGGCATCTGAAGTTTCATTCATTTCCCATTTGAACACCGCGTACAAGAATACTCACCTAATGAGGTGAGATTCTGGGGCATGCCCTGTGGACTTTTTTGATATACATACAACGGATACTCATTTAGTCTGATTAACTTGTAGATTTATAGCGCCACCTTCTTTCTATTTAGGACTACGTCCACTACCTGGACGTCACTTAAGAAAATTTAGTTTTACTCACCAGCCGGGACGGAAGTATAACCGGCGGAGAGGTGAGAGTTTGGTCTCACCTTCTTATTTGTCAGCCCAGACCGCCATATCTGTGGTCTCCCAATTGACATAATTTCTTTGTCTTTTTTACCTTTGTCCAACTCAGCTCTTCAGATTTGCGTTTTTGCCAGAAGGTAGGGTACTCCCTTCTCCATCTATTGCACTCTTACACCATTTAATGCGACTCACCCAGGATACTGTCCATAGATCTTTCTCCGATATACGCTCATAGCTACTCAGGGAATTTTCTCACAACTACATTTTCGCATGATCTTGTAATTCCTGCATGTTCAGTCTGAGCCGGTTCAGATCACATATCGACTTTCAGGCAATATTCTCCCTGCCGTTCCGATGCATGTTCACTCGTATGCATGCATACAACCACCAGGCGTGAGTGCCACTTCCCTCACTCCTGTAATTTACGACATGTGGGGGGCTATGTTTGGACCCCTACCCACCCTTAAGTGCAGTTTTTCCCCATATTATTTGCAACTGGATGTGAGTGTTATTTCTCTTCCAGGTCTTTGCTTTTCTCCCTTTCTCTTTACCGGCTTGACGATTTTATTAGTTTACTCATACCAACTATTAGCATTCATGGGATTGTATGTATGGTTATTAAAGGGAGTCTTGTGAACTTTCTGCTGACCCCACTATGTTTAGTGTGTTAATAATAATAACAAGATTATGCTTCTATGAAATATCTTGGCACTGTGATGTAGGTGCACAACTTTCACTTAGGGTTCTCACTTTTCGAAGTATGGTATGTGGCGAACATATCATATTGTGCTGTATTATGATTCCATGATATATTATGTCCCATTGCACATCTTTTCAGCCCTGAAGAAGTCGTGGGGTACATCCCCAGATGAAACACGTGTTGGTTGGGCAACTGTTCGGATCAAAGAAGACAGCACAATTATGACCACACTGTTTTTTGATGTTATCTGCATGATACATGTACTCTTGATTTGTATAAGGATTGTATACTATGTCGAAACAAGTATTGGATTTTTAGCGTGTGCACAGGCTTGCCAAAATCATATGTTGACCTTAGGGTCTCTTTCTTGGAGGGCTTAGGGGTTCCCCCTCACCTGTTTGCACAGCTTCACTTGCATCTGACAAACTTTACGCACACTTGAGTGGCGCCATTTCCTACCACACTTAAGAACCCCCCCCTCTTTTGCGTCTGTTTTATTATATGAAAGTGTTAGGGGCAGCCTCAGCGTAGCATACTTCTTCTATTACTTGAATTTTTGTATTGACTATGGACAGAGACAAAATTGTGGAGGAGCTGTTCAAAGCTTGGCCGAAGGCAACACAGTGGCCGCATCTACAAAAAGTGGGAACCCTTTACGTAATGAAGGACTCAGAGAAAGATTTATGAAATTAGAGAGATTATAGAAAAATGAAAACGCCAAATGGTGGGATGGGGTGACGCTTAAGCCCTACCTCAGACTGAACAGAATTCCGAGGGGCCTGAGGGCCCAAATCTTCCCAACATATGATGATCTCGTTGATGATCTGCTTAAACAATGGGAGGAGGCACTAACATCAAACTCAAACACCTTAATGGGCATTTTAATTGAAAATGCTGATCGCAAAGTAGCTAGATTGCAGGTAGAAATCAATACCTTAGACGGGGAAATCAGGAATTTAGGCTTACAAAAAGCCACAGAGAAGAATTACACCACTCTGAATGAGGTCCTACAAAACATCAGGAAGATATAAAACAAGGAAGGCAAGGATATTAAAGAGGGACGAGATTGACTACAAAGAGAGCAGAGTATTTACTTTTGCTAAAAAATACGATCAATTGTTAATGAGTGATCAGGAGAGAGGTAGATTGTCAAAACCGGATACTATCTCTATCTCTTCGAGCTCAACATCCATCAGTGCCCCTCCAACCGGTGACAGTGAGGTAGAAAATGTAGCAGGTACATCAGGAGAGAACAGACCAGGGAACTCTTTTTTAAGGGAGGTGCAGAGAATAAAAAAGGGCAACAAGACACAACCCAGAAGTGGGGATCAAATAAGAAAACCTTAGAGGGAAAAGAGCAGGGACAAGACGACTTCAGAATGAACCTGAGATCAGGAGACAAGAGGAACTAGTAGATTCCAAAGAGAGTGGGGTGGATGTAATTAACCTATCATCCAAGGTACTCACTAATGACATGATTTCACTTCTAAAGAAAGGTTTGGGTTTCAGTCCAGCTGAAGGAGGAGATCTTTGTAAAGTTAAAATTGATCTTTTCAAATATGTCAGAAGTTTGAAACTAAAACAATTCTTTATGAACAACCCTACATTGAATAAAAGCAGTAAAAATATTCCGTTGTGTCTTACGTCAGATGTTCTAAGTATTCAGGATATCTATGATACTCAACTTCTGTTATCCATCACAGACCTAGAACAATCACCAAGTAATATGGACAATCTTTTAAAAGAACTGATTGTGAACATGGACTACTCAATAGCTAGCGGACTTAAGACTAAATCCAAATGGACTCCGACTTTACCAGGAGGCAACACGATATACACATTTCACAAACTGGTGTTGGAAGACCTAGACAGATATGACCAGAAACTGAGGCACAAGAGGACGAGAGGTTCTGACAATCTAGAGAGCGGTGAATGGGAAGCGATGGAACTTCTGACCGCTGATAATCAGATCATTATCAGCGAAGCAGACAAAAGGGGCAACATTGTGGTCAGGAATAGGGAGGATTACAATCTAGAAATATTAACACAACTTAATGACACCATGTGCTATGAGAGATTGGAAATTAACCCCATTGGCCCCCTCACCATTCAGATTAACAGACATCTGAGAGATTGGTACTCTGAGGGATTATTAGACGAGGGCGAACACCTGTACCTCAAGGTGTTTAGACCCATTTTCCCCTGCCTTTATACCTTGCCCAAGGTTCACAAGCATCTTCCATTCCCACCAGGCAGACCTACAGTGTCTAGCATAGGAGGTCCCATAGAGAGATTGGCTGAATATGTGGACCTGTTCCTTCAACCGATGGTACAGAACCTCCCCTCCTATATTAGGGACATGAAACATATCTTAAGTATCCTATCTGATCTAACATGGGAGGAGGACATAATTCTGGCAACATTAGAAGTGGTACCCCTCTACACCAGTATAAAACCCACACTAGGCATGAAGGCTGTCGAATGGCATTTACGTAAAAGACCGGCAACACAATGGCAACATACCAGGATGTTGCTGACAATGATGGAGCTGATCCTTAATAACAATTGCTTTATTTTTGAGGGTCAATGGTACAAACAAAAGCAAGGGGTTGCAATGGGCTCTAAATTTTCCCCATCTTTTACCAACCTCTTCATAGGGAGTTTGGAAGATGATTGGATATGGAGCCAAAGAGGCAGTCCTTGGAATGAAAACATTGTATACTGGGGGCGATATATCGATGATTGCTTACTACTTTGGTCAGGTACTGAGGAGAAGTTGTTTGAATTTTATGAGTACATGAACACCAACACATGGAACATTAAATTCATACACCATCATAGTAGGACACGTATAATTTTCTTGGACGTAGAATTATACATAAGAGATGGAAGACTGCACAGCAAATTACATCACAAGCCGACGGCTTGTAACACTATTCTACACGCTGACAGCTCTCATCCACCCCATCAGATCAAGGCAATAACCTATGGAGAATTTACTAGAGCAAGGAGGAACTGCAGTGAAGACAAAGAGTACCTTTCATGCTTGGGTAAAATGAAAACTAGATTCAAAGCGAGAGGCTATAACACAAAACACATAAGAAAAGCTGAACAGCGAGTTTTGAAATTATCAAGGACAGAGACACTAATGGTAAAGAGTAGAACGAACACATCCAATCAACCAGTTAGACTAGTCACTAACTACAGTGGTATGGCGAATATCCTAGTGAAAAGCTTGAACAAGCGCTGGGGTATCCTAAGAGCAGACAAATCACTAGAGGAGTTTACCACTCACAGACCTCAAATCACGTACAGAAGAGGGAAGACTCTGAGGACTATCCTTAGTCCCACCATACGAAATGGCAAAAGAGACCGGAATTGGCTCACCCAACACTCACTAGGTTTCCATAAATGTGGATCATGTGGAGTATGTAGATGGGCGTCAGACAACAATAAAGTGTTTGCTGGACAGGATGGACATGAATTTGTGATCAGACACAACATCAATTGCACTTCTAAATATGTAGTTTACATTATTGAATGCAAGCGCAAGAAACTATATGTGGGCAGCACCATTAGAATGTTGAAGGAGCGAATCAGCGAACATGCTAGGGTGCTGAAACAATGCAATGATAAATATCCCATGGCGTTCATGCTATGGATGCAAAGCTCAGAGACCTCATAAACAATTCTCGTTCTATGGGATAGAAATAATTCTGCCGAATTTGAGGGGGGGAAATAGGGAGCTGAAATTACGTCACATAGAGGCAACTTGGATTATGCATCTCAGAACAGTGGAATGCGGTTTGAACACGGACCACAAGATGCAGTATTTTCTAGGGGACTAAGTTTCCAGACGTTACCTCTCCACTTATAACAACTGTATTTTTCTCATCCATATGTTTTAGATATGCCTAGAACATAGGATGTGTGATGAAATTTTGGGTTCGTTTGGCCTGGACTCATTACATCTGCACAGGGACATATGTTTTGTACTCTAACATATGGTTTCTAACTGTTTTTTACCATCGACACTCAATTCAGACCGATAAACATATGTTGACTCAATAATATAAGTTGCGTATTTTCATTTTGTAAATGTACTCTTATCTGTGTTACATGTTAGATATAAGCAATAACTGTTCACCGAATATACATGTACGTTATCATAAATTTTATGTGCTAGATAGTGAGGCCGTGATTCCGGTGATCTACATTCTTACTCCATCTATCTCTACTCTTTTACTTCTGCATGCTTTCTCTATGTCGGCTTCATGCCAACCACATGTATTTCGTTTCATACCATCACAATAGTTTCACTTTGGTACATGCACAAGCAAGACCCTCTATGCGCACTCATGTTCTTGAAATATTTCATATTTTACACTTGCTCATCTTCCGTTTCCACTCCCCTGTATTAATTGCGGATTAGATTGCCGACCCTCCCGATGTGACCATCTACAAGACGTATCTGTCCTTACTTCACACATTTTCAGTTTTTAGAGTTTGATCTTATATTCTGTTTCTCTGTGCCGAAATAGTCTTTACACTGATAGTCATTGTAGAACTTAGCACCTTACATATACTTTAATGATGTGCACAGTTTCTGATTTTAACCATTTACTACTCTCTCCACGTATATGTTTAAATCTGAGGACTCATCCGCTTGATGGTATCCTGGGGATTGTTTGCGTAGCGGGCTACTTCCGTTAGACATAAAGGGACGCTACCGCTCCCGAGTTAACGGTCTAGTGTGCAGAGAGTCTCTGCCTACATAGAGACTTCCCCGCTGTCGGGGAACTGCTTCTGGGTTGACTAAGGAACCTCGGAGTGGCGTGGCCAGCATACTCGCTGATCAAAGTAAGTGGATTATGAGACGGGGACGTGTGAGGGGGCACCTCTGTGACAGAGTTTCTTAATTTTGGGTTCTGACATAGACTATTGTTAATTCTGTTTCAGATACCCGAACATGGCATCTGAAGTTTCATTCATTTCCCATTTGAACACCGCGTACAAGAATACTCACCTAATGAGGTGAGATTCCGGGGCATGCCCTGTGGACTTTTTTGATATACATACAACGGATAATCATTTAGTCTGATTAACTCGTAGATTTATAGCGCCCCCTTCTTTCTATTTAGGACTACGTCCACTACCTGGACGTCACTTAAGAAAATTTTGTTTTACTCACCAGCCGGGACGGAAGTATAACCGGCGGAGAGGTGAGAGTTTGGTCTCACCTTCTTATTTGTCAGCCCAGACCGCCATATCTGTGGTCTCCCAATTGACATAATTTCTTTGTCTTTTTACCTTTGTCCAACTCAGCTCTTCAGATTTGCGTTTTTGCCAGAAGGTAGGGTACTCCCTTCTCCATCTATTGCACTCTTACACCATTTAATGCATGACTCACCCAGGATACTGTCCATAGATCTTTCTCCAATATACGCTCATAGCTACTCAGGGAATTTTCTCACAACTACATTTTCGCATGATCTTGTAATTCTTGCATGTTCAGTCTGAGCCACTTCAGATCACATATCGACTTTCAGGGAATATTCTCCCTGCCGTTCCGATGCATGTTCACTCGTATGCATGCATACAACCACCAGGCGTGAATGCCACTTCCCTCACTCCTGTAATTTACGACATGTGGGGGCTACGTTTGGACCCCTACTCACCCTTAAGTGCCGTTTTTCCCCATATTATTTGCAACTATAAGTGAGTGTTCTTTCTCTTCCAGGTTTTGCTTTTCTCCCTGTCTCTTTACCGGCTTGACGATTTTATTAGTTTACTCATACCAACTATTAGCGTTCATGGTGATCCAGCGGATTACTAGCAACAAGCATTCATACGCTAAATACTCACCTGGGCCCATTCATTCATACTAGCTAATAATCACCGCTGGTGGGAATCAGTTGTACTCTTTATCAATATCCCTGCTACCAATTACCTTTTCTGATTGAAGAGTAATGACTTACCAATGGACCTTTGATAACTGGGGTTGAAATGAGATCATACAAAACATAATTTTCATTAACCACCTGAAATAACCACTGACTCAGGAAGTTTTAAAATGTTTATCTAAATTCTTTAGCAGAGTAAATTACAATCCACATAATACTTAATCGCATATCAAGGAGGAAGCATACTATTGTCACCTATTGATCACATATGACGGTCCCTCAGAAAGGAGAAGATAGAGACAGCAGTACGAACTAAAGATTTCACATTTATAGTTACCTAAAGGTGTGAGAACCAAACCCCTTGGACAGGGAGTTGGAAAGGGTCCCCAGGATAGAATGAAGACCAAGACCTCCGGACCGGACCAAGACCTCCGGACAGGATTCAAGACAGGATAGATGACCTCTCTACCAACGACACCTGCGTCGTTCCCCTCTCTGACACTTGGTTCCTCCTCGGTTCTTCCGCGTCTTCCTCTAATAGAGTCCGCCGCCCCCACCTCAGGACTTCTTTGGACAGCATTTCAGTCTGTAATCGATCAGCTCTCGTCTTTGGCAGCATCTGAGCCTAAGTGCCTCCAGCTCTCTCTGCGTTCCTAAGCTAACTAATTAGCTAATTATAATTCTATTATACCCTTCTATGCCCATGTACCTCCCATTAATGTTTCAAAATTATGGGCCCACTATTTCTGATTGGACAGGAACAGGGGGTTGATCCTCACACCACGTTATTTTAACTCAATTTTCTTAAGCCCATTGTTTTTAAAATACCGCCCCTCTCAATTAATAAATTTGCTTTATTTCCCACCCGTTTCACAACAATTTAATACAAAGTATATACAAAATGTATCTTTTCGTGGGACATTTCAAATGAACTCTGAAGGTGATCAGCGGGTCATGTCCTTGGACGTCTTCCAAGTTGACTTCATCCCTTTGCTTTGTTAGTTTTCAGGGCGCATGCGCAGGTCACATGTTTCTTGAGCTGCCGTTTAGTCAACCCAGGCCCATTTTACGAACTAATAGAAATCAAAGAAGAAACATATTAATATCAAAAATAAAAGTTTTCACTGTATACCTCCTATTTCTACCCTAATCCCATTAAATTATAAATGTCTATCCCGCATTAGTAGCGTTAGAATACCACATTATTAATTGCAGCAACGCAAAAGCCTTAGCATGTGAGAACATTAAGTGGCCATTTTAGCATACACTGCGCAGAAGCAAAAAGTTTCCCTCCAAGCAAAGAAAGACGTCATACCACGTGACATGGTTGACACAAGCGCAGTAGAATTCCCGTGTTTTCACGGCCATTTTGGATTAGACAAGGATTACTTATTAGTGGAAAACACATAGGCAAGCATCTTCTAGATAAAATGTTGTGTTTGCACATTATTAATAAAGACATTACAAGGTTTTAGTACAAATTCATTAATACTGTGAGAAGATTGCTTTCGAGCAAGTCTCATTGTGAGTCCTTGCTCCATCAATCCCCTCTCTGATGGCGTTTCTCAGCCATCAAATTACCTACAACCAGATGCCAAATTCACATATTTCCGTCACATTTTCATTTTTACATTGTCTATTCTTATTCTTTCCTTTCAGTTTCTTATATATTTCACTTCTCAGGTCTTCTAATTCAATCTCCTCAAATTTCCTTTTCTTTCCTCTTCCTGTCACCCTATATGTTTCCTTCTTTCTACAACATTTGCACCATATCATTATTGACAATACTGTTATTGCTATCCCTACTAAGGGTACTATTATTTGACCTATAAGTCCTTTCCCTACATTAGTAAACCAGGTACCAATTGACGCAATGCTATTTGTCAATCTTTCCCATACACTATCAACTTCCAGTGTTTTCAGTTCATTCTCAAGTTTTGTTATATTCTTTATACATGTTCCGATTTCTGCACTTTTGTCCGGAATATACGTGCAACAATGTTTCGTTTTCAACATTTTACAAACTCCGCCCTCTTTTGCCAATATTATATCAAGAGCAAGTCGATTTTGCATAACCAAAGATCTAATCGCAACCATCTCCGCATTAATCATTAGAAATCCTCCACCAGTATCCGTTGATAAACGATCAACCACTGTAGACAATTTACGTATTCTCCTTGAGTTCAGAATTACTCCCACTGAAGGTATCAATGCACCAAATATATCACCTACAATTTCTGAAAAACTAGCTCTTTTACTACGTGTTAATTCACTATTATTTTCATTGCTCCCAGTGTTTCTTTTTACGTGGTATACCTTTGAAAAAACTATTCCTAAATAACAACTTCCATACCACCGTGCAGGAAGCCTAAAATAAGCCTTATTCCCACACACATAATAAATTCCAGGAAAAACTGAATCTGTTCCTCCTTTTAGTCCCCAACCTCCAAGAATTAAAAAATGATGTTCACATTCACTGGTACCAATAAAAACATTGTTATATTCAGTCTTTAATCTATGAAGACAAATTTTCCCAGTCTTTACAAAATCTAGAGCCATAGCAGCTTGAGCCTTGCCAGGTGTATAAGTACCCTCTTTCTCAGCCCAAGGTGGAAGATGAGTTTTATGCTCAGACGCTTTCTTTTGGAAATTCTGTCTTCTATTTTCAACTAAGTTTAAAAATATCTTTTCTTCTTCACGTAATAAACATGTTAGATTGCTTCTATGTGCATATGTTATGTCTATCGACTTCATTGTTAAGAAAAATTCTCCCATAAATTGTGCATCTTGACTACTAAGCACTGGGTTCAGATTCTTCCGAATAGGAACCTCTGAAAATATCACATCTATATTTGAATAATAATACTGAAGTTTCCCTATTCTATAAAATAAACTAGTTAGTACACTACATGATATACCATAAGTTAAAGGCAAATGATGATATGTTAAACCTTCTGCTACTGATTCAGGTAACTTCATACAGACATAACAGTCACTAACATCCATTGTATCTACGTACTGAAACAATAATTTAGTAAAAACATTTAAACTAGTATCGTTATCTGTTACAATGTGATGAAAATCTGGTTCATCCTCTGCTTCTATTTCTACTCTATCACTTTTCAGGTTATCTATCCCTCCCTTGGTATCGTTGTTATTCTTTTTGTCCATCATCATAAGGTAAGGAATTGCTACAATCACAACTAACCACACTATAAGCACCACTACCAGACTACATATGCATATAGCACAGCATCTTTTACAACCTTTCCGTTTCGGTCTCCCAGAAACTCTGTCCTCAGCCATTTTGACTAAGAAGATTTCTCTTCTTTCCTTTTCCTTCAAAATTTTACGTTTATCAAGGTGGTTTTACTTCTTTTTCATAAGTCAGTTCTGCACTTGTTCCTTCGTCACCACTTTCACTTGTCTCTGAACTTTCGCAGTCTTCAAGAATTATATAAGTCCAATCAGGACCTTTAAACTTATTGTTCACGACTTTCAATCTTTTGCTTTTTCGTTTTTCAGCCCCACTTGTTTGTCCAGATAAGCTTGTTACTTCATCTACTTGTTCTGGGTCTTCACTTCGTGTTACTATATGGTATTTTACTCTTTTAATGACACTCGGCCAATGATCACCCTTTCTGACTTTCTTGGTTTGCACTGTATCTTCACTTTCCGAGTCTTTTCCAAAACCTCCTTTATTCTCAAAGTGTGGCACAAATTGTTTGTCCTTGATTTCACTTTCCCACTCTATCTGCTCTTGTTCAGGTCTTATTGATGTTTCTTCAGTTGCCTGAATATGAGTCTCTGCTAACTGGCCCTGTTCAGGATTGACGTTTTCGTGCTTGACGCTTTCTTGTTCAATGTTTTCTTGGTTTTCTTCTCCCTGAACGTGTTTTTCTTGTCCTAACTGGTTCTGATCAGGGCTTATTGCACTCTGTACTTCTGCAGCCTGACCGCGGTCTTCTGAACCTGTCTGTTCCTGCTCAAACCCTGTTGTTTCATTGTCAAGTTGAGCCCAATTTCCTTTCCCTATCTGGGCCTGCTCAGGTTCTCTTGTAGTTTCAATCTCCCTATCCTGAGCTTGTTCTTCTTCACCTATCTGGTCCTCTCTAATTTCCTCTAATCTAGCTCTGCTCCTTGTTTTGATAAAGACTTCAGGTATATCCACCACTGGTATCCAGTCCTGACTTGTGCTCGGTTGTTCTTCTTCAGCTACTCTCGAATCTATCACTTGGGATTCTTCAGCTGTCCAACCTTCAGCTTCCTCAGCTATTGATGCTGACTGAGAATCTCTTTCTTTAGGAGCTGGCACCCTTTTGGTGTGGCTTACATGAATCCAATTAGGTAAGCCTGCACATTTCACTGCTGTGTTTGTAACCAATGTAACCTGACAAGGTTCTCCCCACCTGGGTGATAAACACGTTTCTCTGGTGTGATGCTTCACTACCACCCAGTCTCCGGGGTTCAGATCATGCTCTTGTTCAGGCTGCCTGGAAACTGCGTCTTCTCCAACCTGGTGAGAGACAGAACGCACTAGGTCAGCCAATGCTTTGCAATAATCTAGAACCATATCATCAGTTATGTTCAGCAGTTTATTTCCAGGTACATGGGCTTGTCTCACTGCTCTTCCCATGATGATTTCATCTGGACTCAATCCTGTATTTCTATCAGGAATGCTTCTGAGTCCCATTAAGACAAGAGGCAATGCATCTGGCCAATCCAACGATATGGATGCACACATTTTTGACAATCTTGATTTTATTGTGCCATTCATTTGTTCAACCACTCCAGAAGCCTCTGGGCGGTACGCACAGTGCAATTTTTGTTCAATTTTAAATGCTTCACAGATTATTCGAATTACATCATTATTAAAGTGACTTCCTCTATCTGATTCCAAAGTTACTGGGAAACCGAACCGTGGAATGAGTTCTCGTAACAACAGTTTTGCAACTGTTATGCTGTCATTCCTCCTGGTAGGGTAAGCCTCCACCCACCTTGAAAACAGACACACTATGACAAGTATATATTTCAGTCCTTTACATGGTGGTAACTGAATGAAATCTAACTGCAATCTCACAAATGGACCCTCTGCCTTTCCAAATTTTCCCAGACCAATTACTGTTCTCCTTCCTGGATTATTCATTTGGCAAGTTAAGCACCTCTCGCAAAGACTCTCTGCTGCAACCCTAAATTTTGGATTGTACCAATTTTATCTGAAAAGTCTAATCATGGCATCTCTCCCTACATGTGTGTCTCCGTGATACATTCTGGCCATTTGTGAAATCAGGCAATCAGGCATGACTGGTCTGCCATCTGAATAAACCCACACATCGTCATCTGTTCTTCGTGTACACCCTATTTTTATCCAAACATCCTTTTCACTCTCTTCAGCATCATCCTGCAATCGTCTCACATCATTCCAGTTTTCAGGTGTTGAACATAGCATAAGTTGGCAGCTGATTCCCATTCTTTCGACTTTTCTGTTTACTGCCATTTGATTTCTGGCACAGTGTTGAGCGATTAGGTCTGCGTATCTGTTACCGGCTACCACCCAGTCATCTCCTGACTGGTGTGCGGCACATTTCACCACCGCTAATTCTTTTGGTAATTGTATTGCCTCCAATAATTCCTTTACAAACTGCCCATTTTTGATTGGGGTTCCTGAAGAAGTCATGAAATCCCTCTGCATCCACAGTTGGCCAAAATCATGCACAACCCCGTACCCATATTGACTGTCCGTAAATATGGTTACTTTTAAATTTTTCCCAATTTTGGAGGCTTTGATTAAAGCAATTAATTCAGCTACTTGTGCAGATTTGACTCCTGGGTAAATAGGATGCTTCGACTATTTCAGAAAGTTCACATACAGCATAGGCTGCACTCAATTTGCCATCCTCATGCCTTAGGCATGAGCCGTCCACAAACATCTCCCTGTCTGGGTTTTTAAGAGGCATTTCCTGTATGTCAGTACGCGGTTTGGTACACAACTCTGTGACTTGCAAACAGTCATGTTCTGTGTCATCCTTAACTTCTTCACAATATGGATCTGGTAATAATGTAGCAGGATTTACAACTGTGCACCTAGCTATGGTCACATTTTCAGCTCCTAGAATTATTCACTCATATCTTGTCATCCGACTAGGCGTGAAATGCTGAGTTCTAGTTCTTGTCAACAGGATCACAACTGCATGTGGGACGAACACTTTAACAGGATGTCCCATTACTATTGACTCACTTTGTTCAATGCTCATACAGGTAGCAGCTACTGCTTTTAAGCAGCCTGGCAATGCTGCAGCCACTGGGTCCAATGTAGCAGAAAAATATGCTATAGGACGCCTGTCTAGTCCATGTCTTTGGGTTAGGACTGAAAGTGCACAACTTTCTCTTTCATAGCAAAATAATGTAAATTCTTTTCTTTAGTCAGGCATGCCCAGGGCAGGTGCCTCACACAAAGCATTTCTTAATTTAACAAATGCACTGGCACTTTCATCATCCCATTCAACTGGATCTTTTGCCTTCTTTTTGGTTAACTGAATTAAAGGCTTCGCTAGTAGTGAAAACCCTACAATCCATTGTCGACAGTATCCTACTATTCCAAGAAACATTCTCACCTCTCTTTGTGTTACTGGCATTTTCATTTGCTTAATTATTTTTAGTCTCTCAGACGTTATTCTTCTCTTTCCTCTTTCAATTTGGTGCCCCAAATATTTAACTGCCGTTGTACAAAATTGTAACTTCTCAGGTGACACTTTGTGTCCTTCCTCAGCCAAATGATTGAGTAATGCAATTGAATCGGCGACACAATCGTCATGGGTTCTTGATGCGACTAACAAGTTGTCTATATATTGCACCAAGACTGAGTTCCTGGGCATTACTAATTTTTCTAGGCACCTTTTCAGTATCTGATTAAAAATGGAGGGACTTTCTGTGTACCCCTGAGGAACACGATTCCACACATAAACATGATTTTCGAATTTGAACGAAAACAAATACTGACTATCTGGATGCAATGGAATTGAGAAAAATGCTTGGCACAAATCAATTACGGTAAACCATTCTGCGTTCCATGGTATTTGGTATAGGATTACTGCAGGATTTGGTACTATAGGACAACAAGGTACCACAATTTTATTAATTTTCCGCAAGTCCTGAACGATTCTATATTTTCCACTAGGCTTTTTCAACCCCATGATTGGCGAATTACAAGGGCTACTCATGACTTCTTTTAATATACCTTGTTTTACCATTCTGCCAATTTCCTCAGTAACTCCTGCTTTTACTTCAGCACTCATTTTATACTGTCAGGTATTTGGGAAAATTGCGCCTTCTTTTACGGTTATTTTTCCTGGGTCTATATTTGCCATCAGACCTACTTCTTTTCCAGTAAAATCCCATACTTTTGAGCTCACTGTAGTTTTTAACTCTTCTGGTAATTCATCTTTGGTTATCAAGGAGAACATTTCATCTACTTCCGTACCTTGTTTGGCTATCATGAATTTGTAAACATGATCTTCATCTGGGGTCTGTATTGCAACACCATCCGGCGTGCAGAAAATAGTGCAGTTCATTTTGCACAGTAAGGGGCCGATTCCAATCTCGGTCGGAAGCTCTCCGAACGGGATCCGGCCGGAAAAAGTACGAGCCGTACACGTTTTTTCCGACCGACTCGTACAGCTGTCTGACCGAGCGAGTACGATGCGAATGTACGCGTGTGTTCCGACCGAACCGTTTCCGGATCCGAACCGCTCCGACCGACTCGTACGGAAACGAATCGCACCACGCAATGGAGACGTAATCCGACCGAGCGAGTACGATGGACGCGTCGGACAGCCAGATCGAGTCGGAGCGTCCGGCTCGAAAAAGCTCCCAGAGCCGGACTTGGGGGGTCCGTGCCGGACCCCCCTTCACCCGTAGCCGTACGAGTCGAACACAGGGGGGACCCAAGGGTCCCCCCTAAACATGCATGTACGGTGCGAGTTGCACCGACGCGTACACACTGTAGGAGGTGCACTTGTTTGTGACGTACCCATTCAGTCACTGTGAGCCCATGTACGCGTCGTACGACCGGCTCCCATTGACTTCAATGGGAGTCCGACCGAATCGAGTCCGGCAGCATGCGGCCGCATCGTACTCGCTCGGTCGGACTGCAGGAGTCCGGCTCGGTCGGAAATCTCTCCGGATCCGGCTCGGTCGGAGAGTTTTCCGACCCAGATCGGAATCGGCCCCTAAGTCTCTGCCCAGTAAATTTACTGGACTGGAATCACACACCACAAATTGGTGCATTTCTCGTAAGTTTCCTATTCTTACTTCCATGGGCTCAGTAAGGGGTGTTCTAATCTTTTGATTTGCTACACCTACAACTTGGATAGCTTCTCCAGAGAGAGGGAGGTCTGGGATGTCTGCTGTTCTCACAGTAGGACGGGTAGCACCAGTGTCCAACAGAAAAGTGATTTCATTACCTTTTACTTTCCCTTCAACATATGGACCTGACTGATCTACCGACAAGGATGCGCCAAGTACGCATTCCTTTTCCCCCTCTCTTAGGCACCGTCATTGATAATCATATGGATTAAAATCATCCTGAAAAAGAAACTGTGAAGTTACATATTCATTCTTACCACTTCCTCCTTGATATCCGACGTCTGTACCGTGCTTTGCTCTGCTTCCATTACCCTGTATAGGGGCAGGTGGCAACTGACTCTGAGGATTTACACCCTCCTGTGAGTCATTCTGCGTCTGTGGATTTAAATTATGATTTGGGCCATTATTATTTTGAATCTTTTTACATTCATTCTTCCAATGTCCCAACTTTCCGTATCCATGACACGGAAATTTCTTTTTAGCCTCTTCTCTACTCATTCGTCCTCTTACCTTTCCACCATTACCTGTGTCACCATTCGTTCCAGATTCTTTTCCCTGACTTTCAGATGGATTATCCAAATTAATTCCCTGTCGCTCAGCCATTTTCACTTGAGCCCACATCACCTTTTCTTGTAGTTTCTTGTGTCTATCGTCAATGTCATCCCCACAATATTTAGCATATTTCAAAATCTCATCAATAGGCTTTCCCTGCCAGCATAACATGTGTTGCTTAATCATTTGGTTTTAGACCATAAACAAATCGATAGACAAACTGACTCATATTTTTGTCTCCAATATCCTCAAAACCGCTATACTGTTTGAACACCTGTAATAGATGTTCATAGTACGCATGTACTGACTCATTTGCTTCTTGGGTAGTTCTGTCTATTTTCACCCAATCTGTTTCTTTTGGTGGTATTTTCCCCTTCAAAGTTATTACCTGGTGATACTTTTTCATCACATCATTTGATGGAGCACCTGTCTTTGGGTCTCTAGGATATTCTTCACTAGGCCAGTCGATTGTAATTTTACAGTCTGTCCATAAATCGGCAGGTACCACTATGTCAAACAAACCATCTAGGTCCTTTAACAAAACCTTTGAAACCTTCACAAACCTCTCAACCTGCTTGTACCATTCAATTGGTTTTTCTCTCAATTTTGGAAAATCATTTGTAAATGACAAAATGTCTTGCCTGCTCCATGGAACATGGACGTAGCCTCCTCCTGGAACCTCCCGCATCGGGTACATCTGTTCTACCTTTCCTGTTTCCTTCAATAAATACTCAGATGTCATTCTATTTGAAAGTGCTTCTTCCTTTTTCTTTGACCATCTAGTCTTCCATCTATCCAATTCTCCCCATTTCTGTAAGACTGTCATTAATTCTTTAACTTGTAATTTTCTACCAGATATATTCATATTTTCTAAGTCTTTGTCCATAAATTCTGCTCTATATGGTTTCTGCAATACTTTTGACTTCCTTATTTCAATTCCCATCTCTGAGGCCAAATCTGTTAACTTTTCATGGAATATTTTTACATTTCTGGTTATGCTCCTACATACGAACAATAGCTCTTCTTCACTGTAGGTATTTAAACGATCTACTCCTACATTGCCTGCTATCATTTCTTCTAATTTATAAATGTCCAAGATCTTTGGGGGTGAACTCTGTCTGTCTATTCCTTGTGCCCATCTTTCTAAGTCTTCTGGAGTTACTACTGTTGCACTTTTAGTTCCTGAAGATGTGATTATATTTACATCCTTTGAGCAACCAGGTGTGACTCTTCTGGGGGTGCTATTTGCGGATTCTCGAATAGTTAAATCCATTAGTGAAATCATAGATTCACAATCACTGATATGATCATCAATTATTACAGCTTCATGTTTAGGGATATCCACAGGTGTAGTCATAACTAGAGGTTTCGGACAATTTACTTTGTCTCCATATAAAGGGACCACAGGACCAATGGTTACGGGTATAGTCAGAGATTCAGGATGTACATTCAACTGGGTTATTTTCTGTATTAATTCTGTTCTGTTTCTGTCTAAAGCCTCTCTTTCCTTATCCTGAAGTACCCTATTAACTGGTGGATTATGCAGTACTTGAGGTACCAATGGTGTGCTCAAAATTGGTGCACTTGGGGTACATCCACCCAGCCTTTCCTGGTATGGTGGAGGGTTCTTTAATATTTCTTCCATAAATTCATCTTCAGATTCTCCAAACCCTGTCAAGTGTTTAGTCTTTTCTTTGCATTTACTCCCTAACGGCTCATCTGCCATGAATACTGGATACAAAACCTCGGTAAGCATCCCTCGTCTCCACTGTTTCATCTGACTTTCTCTTGTCTCATTTTGGTGTCTAGGGAAAAATCCCCTATAACCCCTATTGCTCCTAGGTCTATCACGTTCAAATGCCTCTGTTTCCCATTCTTCTAGGGCTTCGTATTGCGTTAATCTTGGTCTGGGTTCTAATTCATTCATTCTCATTCTTAAATTTTGAAGAATTCTCCCATTGAAAGTACCATTCTCGGGGAAAGCTAATACTCTGTCATCTTTTGTATATTCTATCCAATTTTCTAACCATACACAAGTATGATAACCCCTCTCCATCATCATGAATGAGGCTGGCGTTTTTGCTGGTGGAATGAGAATTCCTTCCCTAGTTTTGATTGGCTTATCCTTCTTAAAATAATTCTTAATCTTTTGTAGGAATGACAATTTTCTCTTTTCTCCGTACATTTTGGGTAAATATCTATTTATTGAATTATATTCTGCAAAACCTAGGAATCTCCTGTCTGGACGTGTTCCTATTAAAGTCGGATCGTGTTTCCACATGTAATCTACACTGACCACTAAGATTTCGACTTCTATGCTGACAACCAATCAAATTCAAATTTACGATTGTCTCGGAACCAATCCTAACGTGGCTTTTCTGTGACGTCTGTCTGACGACCCCTCCTTTACAATCTGCGCTTCTCTGTCCCTCGCTGTGCCGACCAATCCCAGGGCGGAACCTGTGACGTCAGTATTACTCCTAACTACTGACCCCTCCTTTACAAGCTCGCTCCACACCCACTGTTTCAACCAATCCCAGCGTGGTGTTTGTGACGTCAGCTTCTACTCCGGCAGCTGACCCTCCCTTTACAAAATTCAGTACGCAAAACTTTATTTTCTCAACACTTCTTATTAAAATTCAGTAACATTCGCTATCTTGTCAGTTTCCCTAAATTGAAAAAGGATAGATTTCTCACACTTAGTAAAACCCTTCCGTTTACTAGACATACACTACGAGTAAAACCCTTCAGTTTACTCTTCACGTAAGCTTCGGAAATACCTGCTACTCCTTCAATGTTACCCTTTCTAGGTGATATAACATCAAATTTTCATCAGCATATTCCTTTGCTGTCACTCACACACACACAGAGTCCTTAACGAGTACTGATAGCCCTGCTTAACTTTTCAGTACTATTTCTGCCTGACAAATAACCTCACTGCAGTATGGCTTCCACTTACCATCCGCTATTCAAAATTCCCCGGGGATTTCTAGGCAACATAAAACAAAACTTTTAAAACGGATGTTAGTTCATAAAAATAAAATTCTCATTACCCAGCTAACAAAGTATAACCATCCTCTGCTAGCCAGAAAACTGATCCAGCGGATTACTAGCAACAAGCATTCATACGCTAAATACTCACCTGGGCCCATTCATTCATACTAGCTAATAATCACCGCTGGTGGGAATCAGTTGTACTCTTTATCAATATCCCTGCTACCAATTACCTTTTCTGATTTAAGAGTAATGGCTTACCAATGGACCTTTGATAACTGGGGTTGAAATGAGATCATACAAAACATAATTTTCATTAACCACCTGAAATAACCACTGACTCAGGAAGTTTTAAAATGTTTATCTAAATTCTTTAGCAGAGTAAATTACAATCCACATAATACTTAATCGCATATCAAGGAGGAAGCACGCTATTGTCACCTATTGATCACAAATGACGGTCCCTCAGAAAGGAGAAGATAGAGACAGCAGTACAAACTAAAGATTTCACATGTATAGTTACCTAAAGGTGTGAGAACCAAACCCCTTGGACAGGGAGTTGGAAAGGGTCCCCAGGATAGAATGAAGACCAAGACCTCCGGACCAGATTCAAGACAGGATAGATGACCTCTCTACCAACGACGCCTGCGTCGTTGCCCTCTCTGACACTTGGTTCCTCCTCGGTTCTTCCGCGTCTTCCTCTAATAGAGTCCGCCGCCCCCACCTCAGGACTTCTTTGGACAGCAGTTCAGTCTGTAATCGATCAGCTCTCGTCTTTGGCAGCATCTGAGCCTAAGTGCCTCCAGCTCTCTCTGCGTTCCTAAGCTAACTAATTAGCTAATTCTAATTCTATTATACCCTTCTATGCCCATGTGCCTCCCATTAATGTTTCAAAATTATGGGCCCACTATTTTTGATTGGACACTAACAGGGGGTTGATCCTCACACCACGTTATTTTAACTCAATTTTCTTAAGCCCATTGTTTTTAAAATACCGCCCCTCTCAATTAATACATTTGCTTTATTTCCCACCCATTTCACAACAATTTAATACAAAGTATATACAAAATGTATCTTTTCGTGGGACATTTCGAATGAACTCTGAAGGTGATCAGCGGGTCATGTTCTTGGACATTTCCAAGTTGACTTCATCACTTTGCTTTGTTAGTTTTCAGGGCGCATGCGCAGGTCACATGTTTCTTGAGCTGCCGTTTAGTCAACCCAGGCCCATTTTACGAACTAATAGAAATCAAAGAAGAAACATATTAATATCAAAAATAAAAGTTTTCACTGTATACCTCCTACTTCTACCCTAATCCCATTTAATTATAAATGTCTATCCCGCATTAGTAGCGTTAGAATACCACATTATTAATTGCAGCAACGCAAAAGCCTTAGCATGTGAGAACATTAAGCAGCCATTTTAGCATACACTGCGCAGAAGCAAAAAGTTTCCCTCCAAGCAAAGAAAGTCGTCATACCACGTGACATGGTTGACACATGCGCAGTAGAATTCCCGCGTTTTAGCTGCCATTTTGGATTAGACAAGGATTACTTATTAGTGGAAAACACATAGGCAAGCATCTTCTAGATAAAATGTTGTGTTTGCACATTATTAATAAAGACATTACAAGGTTTTAGTACAAATTAATTAATACTGTGAGAAGATTGCTTTCGAGCAAGTCTCATTGTGAGTCCTTGCTCCATCAATGGGATTGTATGTATGGTTATTAAAGGGAATCTTGTGAACTTTCTGCTGACCCCACTATGTTTAGTGTGTTAATAATAATAACAAGATTATGCTTCTATGAAATATCTTGGCACTGTGATGTAGGTGCACAACTTTCACTTAGGGTTCTCACTTTTCGGAGTATGGTATGTGGCAAACATATCATATTGTGCTGTATTATGATTCCATGATATATTATGTCCTATTGTACATCTTTTCAGCCCTGAAAAAGTTGTGGGGTACATCCCCAGATGAAACACGTGTTGGCTGGGCAACTGTCCGGATTAAAGAAGACAACACAATTATGACCACGCTGTTTTTTTGATGTTATCTGCATGATACATGTACTCTTGATTTCTATAAGGATTGTAAAATATGTCGAAACAAGTATTGGATTTTTAGCGTGGGCACAGGCTTGCCAAAAACATATGTTGACCTTAGGGTCTCTTTCTTGGAGGTCTTAGGGGTTCTCCCTCACTTGTTCGCACCGCTTCACTTGCATCTGACAAATTTTACGCACACTTGATTGGCGCCATTTCCTACCACACTTGAGAAACCCCCCCTCTTTTGCGTCTGGGTTCCAGAGATATATATTTGCGGTTACTTTGAAATCATTTGAATATTTTTAATAAAGTTGTGTTTGGGTACTCTAGCCTGCTTTAGGGGACTAGATCAGGCAGGAAGCAAGTCATAGGGACCAAAAAGGCTAAGCAGGACAGTTACCTTGCTGGCAAAGCAGTCTCCAGTCCAGTTCCAGGCTCTATCGGTGAATCACCTTAGGCATCAGCAGAGTGATCCTGATGCAAGCGAATCAGGATGCTGAAGATACGGAGGATGCTTACAAAACACGGTGGGATGACTTTGGCTGCAGAGGTCAATGTCCCTCGAAGTCCAGGTGAAATACAGCCCAAAAAAGTTTCCACTGGTCTACTAGCTTCCGGTCACAGTGAAAGCAGTGGTTCTCTTAAAATGCCTCTGGTGTCTGTCTTGAGCAACTAAACTGCACTTCGATGACTCTTCCATGTCCAGCAAACTCAGGCGCAACTTTTGAGACTTAGGTTTGGTCTTCTGGGCTGCTCTTCAACTTTAAGCAGTGAACAAGCAAGTGTGACTACCAACTAGGCCAAGGCAGCTTCTTCTGCTTTTGTGGCTTTGGAGCTGTAACAGCAGGTCAGCCAATGGACTCTTGGAATACACCTCTCCTGTCTTTGGCTTGGGGACAGCTTTTCTCAAACAGGGCAACACGGGCACAAACCTCTTTTTGCTAGAAGAATGGTCAGCAGGTGCAGTCCAGTTTTCAGTGCAGCCTCTCTTTCCAGACAGCAGGGCAGTCCTTCTTTGGTTCTTTCTCCAATGCAGATGTGATTTGAGATCAGGGTGCCAGAGGTGCCAGTTTTATGTCCACAACCTGTGCCTAACCAATGCACGACTAGGCCCCCTCCTATCTGATGCAAAACACACAAGATGATGGACGGAATGCTGCACATTGGCAAACATTCACCCCCAGTCACAGATCTGGGTTTAATCCATCGTTATTTTGCTTCACCACGCCACCCCAGTTCAGACATAGCCATATGCAAATCAGTCTTGACCCTGTGCCTCATGGGAACAGTCCAGACCGAACTGCCAAGCCATGTCTTCCCTGGACCGGAATCAAGCATTCTAGGACCGGTTTCAGGCTATCAGCCTTCATCAGCCAGGATAGCTTGACTCCAGTGGCGTAGTGAGCACGGGACCCACGTCTGGGCATACCCTTCCCACGTAGGGCGAAATGCAAAACACACAAGATGATGGACGGAATGCTGCACATTGGCAAACATTCACCCCCAGTCACAGATCTGGGTTTAATCCATCGTTATTTTGCTTCACCACGCCACCCCAGTTCAGACATAGCCATATGCAAATCAGTCTTGACCCTGTGCCTCATAGGAACAGTCCAGACCGAACTGCCAAGCCATGTCTTCCCTGGACCGGAATCAAGCATTCTAGGACCGGTTTCAGGCTATCAGCCTTCATCAGCCAGGATAGCTTGACTCCAGTGGCGTAGTGAGCACGGGACCCACGTCTGGGCATACCCTTCCCACATAGGGCGAAATGCAAAACACACAAGATGATGGACGGAATGCTGCACATTGGCAAACATTCACCCCCAGTCACAGATCTGGGTTTAATCCATCGTTATTTTGCTTCACCACGTCACCCCAGTTCAGACATAGCCATATGCAAATCAGTCTTGACCCTGTGCCTCATGGGAACAGTCCAGACCGAACTGCCAAGCCATGTCTTCCCTGGACCGGAATCAAGCATTCTAGGACCGGTTTCAGGCTATCAGCCTTCATCAGCCAGGATAGCTTGACTCCAGTGGCGTAGTGAGCACGGGACCCACGTCTGGGCATACCCTTCCCACATAGGGCGAAATGCAAAACACACAAGATGATGGACGGAATGCTGCACATTGGCAAACATTCACCCCCAGTCACAGATCTGGGTTTAATCCATCGTTATTTTGCTTCACCACGCCACCCCAGTTCAGACATAGCCATATGCAAATCAGTCTTGACCCTGTGCCTCATGGGAACAGTCCAGACCGAACTGCCAAGCCATGTCTTCCCTGGACCGGAATCAAGCATTCTAGGACCGGTTTCAGGCTATCAGCCTTCATCAGCCAGGATAGCTTGACTCCAGTGGCGTAGTGAGCACGGGACCCACGTCTGGGCATACCCTTCCCACATAGGGCGAAATGCAAAACACACAAGATGATGGACGGAATGCTGCACATTGGCAAACATTCACCCCCAGTCACAGATCTGGGTTTAATCCATCGTTATTTTGCTTCACCACGCCACCCCAGTTCAGACATAGCCATATGCAAATCAGTCTTGACCCTGTGCCTCATGGGAACAGTCCAGACCGAACTGCCAAGCCATGTCTTCCCTGGACCGGAATCAAGCATTCTAGGACCGGTTTCAGGCTATCAGCCTTCATCAGCCAGGATAGCTTGACTCCAGTGGCGTAGTGAGCACGGGACCCACGTCTGGGCATACCCTTCCCACATAGGGCGAAATGCAAAACACACAAGATGATGGACGGAATGCTGCACATTGGCAAACATTCACCCCCAGTCACAGATCTGGGTTTAATCCATCGTTATTTTGCTTCACCACGCCACCCCAGTTCAGACATAGCTTTGTTCGCCCTAAGTTGGCGGGGGTATGCCCAGACGTGGGTCCCTTGCTCACTTTGCCACTGGATTCAAGCAAGCCTGGCTGATGACGGCTGGAATGCCAGAAACCGGTCCTAGGATGCTTGTTTCCGGTCCAGGGAAGACATGGCTTGGCAGTTCGGGTTGGACTGTTCCCATGAGGCACAGGGTCAGACTGATTTGCATATGGCCATGTCTGAACTGGGGTGGTGGAGTGAGCTAAAGAATGATGATGGATTAAACCCAGATCAGTTGACTGGGGGTGAGTGTTTGATTGGCTCAAACGTTCCGTCCATCATCCCCTTTTGTATCGCTTTGTTCGCCCTAAGTTGGCGGGGTATGCCCAGACGTGGGTCCCTTGCTCACTTTGCCACTGGATTCAAGCAAGCCTGGCTGATGACGGCTGGAATGCCAGAAACCGGTCCTAGGATGCTTGTTTCCGGTCCAGGGAAGACATGGCTTGGCAGTTCGGGCTGGACTGTTCCCATGAGGCACAGGGTCAGACTGATTTGCATATGGCCATGTCTGAACTGGGGTGGTGGAGTGAGCTAAAGAATGATGATGGATTAAACCCAGATCAGTTGACTGGGGGTGAGTGTTTGATTGGCTCAAACGTTCCGTCCATCATCCCCTTTTGTATCGCTTTGTTCGCCCTAAGTTGGCGGGGGTATGCCCAGACGTGGGTCCCTTGCTCACTTTGCCACTGGATTCAAGCAAGCCTGGCTGATGACGGCTGGAATGCCAGAAACCGGTCCTAGGATGCTTGTTTCCGGTCCAGGGAAGACATGGCTTGGCAGTTCGGGCTGGACTGTTCCCATGAGGCACAGGGTCAGACTGATTTGCATATGGCCATGTCTGAACTGGGGTGGTGGAGTGAGCTAAAGAATGATGATGGATTAAACCCAGATCAGTTGACTGGGGGTGAGTGTTTGATTGGCTCAAACGTTCCGTCCATCATCCCCTTTTGTATCGCTTTGTTCGCCCTAAGTTGGCGGGGGTATGCCCAGACGTGGGTCCCTTGCTCACTTTGCCACTGGATTCAAGCAAGCCTGGCTGATGACGGCTGGAATGCCAGAAACCGGTCCTAGGATGCTTGTTTCCGGTCCAGGGAAGACATGGCTTGGCAGTTCGGGCTGGACTGTTCCCATGAGGCACAGGGTCAGACTGATTTGCATATGGCCATGTCTGAACTGGGGTGGTGGAGTGAGCTAAAGAATGATGATGGATTAAACCCATATCAGTTGACTGGGGGTGAGTGTTTGATTGGCTCAAACGTTCCGTCCATCATCCCCTTTTGTACCCCTCCTATCTGATGACAACTTCCTGCAGTGTGTCAAATCTCACTATCTTAGAGTGCAACATCCTGCCCTTTCCAAAGATGGAAGAACCCTTCACTCAGTGCATGGTGCTTGGTAGGCCACCCTAGAGGTGTGGCTACCTGGGGCCTACACATCCATGGGGAAAAATGGTTTGGCAACTGTTTTCCTCTCCCTGTCCCTCACGCAAACCTGCCTACCAGAACATAAGAGCAGCCCCTCTCATGTGTGTCCACCATTTGCCCTTCAAAGGCGGCTTCCCTTTTGAAGCTCGCCTTTTGGGCTCACACACTTTGCGGCATCCTGCCAGGGAACAGTAACACCTCTTCCAATGGCAGGCCTCTATTGCCTTTTTTCCTGTGAGTCACTCATTCCTCCCGGAGAGCAGAAGGCTGTCTTGTGGCCAGCATCTACGAATGGTCACTGGAAACCTTGGGCAACAGAGTGGCAACTTTCTAAAGTTGCCTTTTGTCCAAAAGCTACATTCAATTCAACTTGGGCATCAAGTTGGGTTCAATGTAATGATTCTTTTGATACCTTGAAGTACCAACTTTAGTAGACTCATTTAAGAAGTAAGCACAGCTGGGTTTTCAGTGTGTATCTCTTTACTTGCCAATGGGGATACTAGCCTTTCCACAGTAAAACAACAATTTGGGGTATTTACTGTTAGGACATATGAAAATATAAGTACTACTTTTGAATATACAGCACCCTGACTTAGAACGGGAGAGGCCTATTTTAAGGATGACATAGATATTAAAGAAGGAGGTCTGCACTTTGTCATTAGTTTAAATTACAAAGTTGAGTTAGCAGTTTAACACTGCTCTACCAGTCTGCAGTGGAAAACTGGGAGACATGTTTTACTTTGTCACACTCAGGGTGGCATAATAAGTGCTGCAGCCCATGAGGGACACTTTAACTTACAGGTCCTCGGTACCCCTAGTACCATATAGTATGGATTTATAAGTAAGTTAGCTTAGGCCAATTGGTTATAAGCCAATCAAACATGTACTTTCAAGGGTTAGAGCACTGGCCCTGAGGTGTGGTTAGCAGACCTCAGTGCACACTCTGAGTCGAAAAACCAGCAGCATCAGCCCAAAACTTTGGAGGGTAATCATACAAAAAGAGACATTTCCTTACAATTTGCAATAAGCTATGCATAATTTGCAACAACTTTTTGCAAATGTAATATTTGTACAGCAGGAAACTGAGAGTGCTGCGGAACTTGGTTTTCAAAAAGTGCTTCACTATTCTTGATTTCATGTTTTTCACACTTACCTAATATTTATGTTCATTGATCCCTATTAAATTTTTCTTGAGGTTTGTCCAACTAACTTAAGCCACATTGGCACTGTAATATATATAACTCTTTCAGAATCACGAGCCGCAAAATCTCACAACCATATCTCCTTTCCAGAGTGATGATTTACCATGGTTATAACTACTACAATATAAACATTGGTAAATTCCAACTTGTTGCACAATAAGTATCTCTGTATTTCTACTGATACATCACCAGCTTTTATCAGCGTTCCTTTAAATTAGCCTTTCTTTCAAATAAATTTAATGGTTTTCCATTACAGACTGTGAACAATAATCTTTAGCTTACAAGCCATCCCATTGTTTCAAAACAATTTTTGCTGCTATGTGCCGGACAAGGTAAAGGAATAACAAATTATATTCTATTAGCTCCTTGCTGTCTTCCGTGTGCTACCAATAATTCTTTACTGGAAACCAATTTAATCTTTTCACTGGTTCTCTCTAATAATGCTTTTTCAGAATTGTTGTTTTCTACATATATTGCCTTCATCTCCACCTCCTACTGATATTGCAAATCATCAAAAACTAACCAAATTACTCAAAATTTGACTGATCAGCAAATCATCCTTCATACTTGATAGCATGACAAATTATTTTGATGTGTAAATCTGATTTTAGTATATGGACACTTTTGCTGATTTTAGTATCAAGAAAAGTCACCTCATTTGGATCTATTTCATGGTATATTTTATGGCATGATTAAATTATTTTACCCGTAACACAAATTCCAGTAATGTATGTCTGTATCTGGATCAAATTCCAAAAGCATCACCACCATAACACCAACATGTATTTTAGTGTCATCATATGTGTTTCAAAATATTATTCTGTTTTATGAAATTCATGTGTATATATTGGCACAGGGCACAGTTAGAATACTACCCAGTGATGGCAAAATGGTTTTAAGAAAAAATGTTTGATCATAGTGAAAATACCTATGAAACAGAATCAAATTAATTAACAAATTATTTTCAGCAAAACATATTTTGTTATTCTCAAATGCATTGTTAGTCAAACATATATTTCAGTTGTTTCCAAACCTTCATTGTGAAAGATAGTTCCATTTAGGTTGATTCAATGACAGGTAAAAAGAAAGAAACCTTTGATTCCAATCTTTAATTTTCTTTGAAAAAATGAGCATATTTTTAGAGTAGGAATTAATTAAACCATTCTTTGTAGATAATAATTCACATATGTTGTCGTTGTAAAAAAACGGAAACCCTGTCAAGACACTAGATTGTTGACTTATCCTTGACACAAGTAGATTTTAGGGTAAATTACATTTTGTCAACCTCTACTAAAACTACAAAAACTAATTGCTTGAACAATGTCACTATTCTATTTATTATGGGGTGATCTTGTGTACTTTGGGTGTACATTTTGGCAATTCTCTCTCTTCTCACAATTCTTTGCAGAAATGCTCTCCTTTGATGTTTTGCATGTTAACATAAATCTGAATTTTGGATTCAAATTTTGTTAAATTGCAAGTTGATACAAATGACTGTCCTTTCTGTGAACTGTGCAATGTTGTTTTATTTGATGGACTATCTGATAATAGCACAACTAAACTTTCTTGGTTGGTCCTCGCACCCATTGTTACTTTGATGTATATTTTGGTTTCATCACCCCTTTTAGTCCTCCTGTGATGGCTGTCTCTAGAAAGGAGACCTATTTTAACCCTTGTATCTTCTCCTGGTACTTTTGTTATATGAATATTTTCACACAACTCCATCAACCTTGACTAATATGGTGATGTATCCCTTCCTTGTTGTTTTGTAGCATATGTTTTTGTATCCATATATTTCTGCAAAATAATAGAAACTATAATTGTGATAATCAAACACATCTTGTTGTTATTTTCTTAATTACCTTGGTTAGTTTTCCTTATTTATTTTATTAATATTCTTTCTATCTGTTCCAAAGTTTTATTATTTCTTCTTTGGTCCTTTGTGTTTTTATTTCAACCCCAATTTTATGAATATCCACATTAAGTGAACTTCTTTCATGAGGTCTTCAGTGGCTAATAAAATTAAATCAAAGTTAGATTTATTAAGCGTTGTATATCACCTTTTGTTTTACAAAGTCTGTTTTATTTTTGCGTGGCAATGGCTTTTTTGGGATACAATCTCTCCTTGGTATCAAGTTAGCCTTTTGCAATGATGTTTTGTGCATGTACCCAGAGAAAAGATCTTTCACAGTTCCTAAATGCAGTTATTTGCTGGTATGATTGCAATATTTGACAAGTTATCAAATGGTCTTTTGTTGTCGTTTGCCCATGTGACAGAGTCTGTTGTATGAACCAACTTAATATAATTATATTTCATTGATGTTTTATTAATTCAATTTTAAGTTTTATGATGCACTTCTTGTACCTAATACTACATTAGTAATATAATTAAAACATTTACTTTGAGACTGTTATTCAAACTGGAAGAATGCGTCTTCCAGGAACATTCCCATAATGTTTATTTCAAATTTTTATATAAACCAAATATGAGTTTCATTCAAAAACCGATCCAATCTTGCATCCATCCAATTAATTATTTATGGCCAATGCATTTTAGAATAACCCTTCGTAAAGGGTATATTATAAACAGTTTTCTTAAAAAAGTAAATATAATATTGAATTACTATCAAACATGTTACTCATGTGAACATTAAATAAACATTTAACTAAACTTTCTTAATAAAAGTGGGTCCCCTTGATGGCCAGGATAATCCAATGGTTTAGCAAATTCACCTATTCAGCAAAGACTATTGGGTTATTGAACATCAAATAACCAAAGTGAAGCAAACTGTCTCATGCAGGCAACTTCCCATGGAGCAGATTTGATATTAGATTAAGGAGCCCAAAAGGTATTGCAAAAAGCACATGCTTTTTGCAATGCAGTAATAGCAGTTTTATTGGCAAGGTAATGCTTAGAATACTTTTCTGTACACCACACTGCAACAATTTCTGTGATAGTGGAAGGATTTGTTTGAGGGATGAAAACTGCTTTTAAATACAAGGACTGCAAGTTACTCTTGTCAGATGGCTATTCAAATAAAATAGCTTAATTATTAAAAGGGCGTGATAATGATATGCCTTCATTGCTTTTCTCATTCTTCCATGTGAAGCCTCTCTCTTTTTTACTAAAGCTGCTCTCATCCATGCATCTAATGCCTCAAATTGTGTGGGTCTAGGGGGCGGTTTCAGTGCATTCATCACCCTCCTCAGTTGGGTAAGCACCTCCATCCGAAAAGACCCATAACGAGGGAAAGCCAATTCACCCTCCTTCTCTGTAATTTTATGCCAATTCTGAAGCCACACGATAGTATGAAGTCCTACATTCGTTGCCATGTAATGTGCCGGTGTGTCCTCTGGCGGGGCTTCTTCCCCTACCCGAGTCACTACCCCTGTGTCACCTCTACACAAATCTCGCAATGCCCTAAAGCATCTCATTTTGAAATCGATCAATTGCAAGCTCCAAAGTTACGCTGTTCCACTGCTAATGCACTTTCACCAATCCCAGCGCGGCGTGACACCAACTAACCTATCACAGCGCGGCGCACCCTGACGTCACTTCTCACTCCTTGCAGCGGCTCACCCGCCTTTACAATTTCTCCGCAAACTCACTCACACACATTCGTACCACAAGTAACTGTATAACCAAAGTTATTGAACCAAGTAATTGTTCCTACACAATTACAATAACTTACAGTCACATAAACAAGTAATTGTCTGACACTGAAGATCGATAGAACACTCTCACAAAAAACATTCAGCCGTTATGACCCCCGACCTGCGTTATCACCATAGTCTACCCCTGGTACCTGAGGCTTTCTACCGCAACCTTTTCCTCATTCACACAAAGGTCCCTAACACAAGTGGATCGTTGATAGCGCTTCACAACACCCACATTTAATCAGACAATTACAATACAAAACTATCCCGGGATCTTGGACTTCTCTTGAGTCCGCTTACCAAAACTTAAACCAAAAACCACATTCACTCAACATACACTCCAACTCCGCAAGACATCACCCACTTACTCATTACCGCAATCTAACACAATGCCTTTCATACTCACGCCACCACTGTTTTCGCCGCACCGTCAACGTCTGCCAATCTCCGGTCTCCTCCGCTCCACTTCAGGGCTCTCCGACCTTCCAACCTTCGACCCTACTCCTAAGTACTCCCCTCACCTTAGAGGTAAACCACTGTAAAGGTAAACCATCCTCTGCTACCATTTGATTACGCTAACTTGCACCCTTAAGTTCCCTACTAAGTATAGCGTAAGCGATCGATCTTTTATTTACCTAAAGTGGTCGAGGGGAGGAAAACAACTTAAATAGATATCAACAAAGTTGTCGTGCCTGAAAAGATCACTGACTCCGAAGTGCAGTTTGAATATTTATTATAAGGCCAAAAACAATTGGATGTAAATACATCTCAATAGCAAAGTATAGAGATACAGAAAAATTAATACAGAGCCGATCTTTCTGATATAAGTAATGCGGCCTAAAAGGCAAATGATTATAAATTCCAAAATCACAATGCAACAAAAAATAGATGCAATAATCAGCTCTTGATTCATTGAAAGAAATTAAAATCTTTCCCTACACTATTCTATATGAGGGCCCTTCCTGTCTCTCTTGTATCGTTCCCCAATGGTGTCAGCACGTGTGACTTCCTAAGAAGTACTCACGTCAAATGGGTTGTTTAGATTAAGGCTTTGGAGCTCGCTCTAAGATGCTCCGTCCTCGCCGAAAGCTAGCAGAAGTCTGGTCTCTCTTTCCCTGCGCATCATACAAAAAGACAGGATTCAATCAACATTGCGTCACCTTTTCTAAAACTTTCCACTAGACCTCTATACAGTAGTTGGTTCTTTTTCATGAAGCAAAATTAATTAAAGCTATCTTCTTCCAGTGGCCTTGGCTTTCAGACAGACCCGATACGCAAAGCATCCTCCCTTCTCGCTTCCAGTTATCTTCAAAGGCATTCCGGGTCTCTCCTTAACTCTGAAAATAACGATGTGTATTTCTGCACCTGCAACAGGGTGAGAACATGCTAACCTCGAACACAACAATCAATTAATTCATTATTTCTTGAGAGCAAGGAGAACTTTTGGGCCTATGTTTCAGGCAATTTAAACAGATCACAGTTACGATATAAAAAATAATATTGTCCTGCACATTATGCATGAAGGAATCATAATACATACAAAATTCTACTTAATACGTTCACTAGTTCAACATTAAATGCTTCAATTAAATGGTTCTTAATCATCAAAAACACTGCACACAATACGAATGTATGGAAGTGCGTTTAAACCATGAGTATAGTGCACTCATACAAATAGAGTGCAATCTGCGCTCTATCAAGGCTCTCACACTGAAGCACCCGGCATGCTCAGGCTTGGATTGTTTTTTCGAGGTGGTTTCCTGTCCATGAAGGCCAGCGGAGGTGAGGCGGTGCCAGGCACTGCAGTCGTCCAAGAAGGGGCTTAGGCCTGGGTTACGGCCTCTCCCAGCATGGCCATTTTGGGCTGGGAAGCTCAATCGCTTCTCTTTGCGGGACCAATGCTGTCTCGATAGGAAATAAAAAAAGTTTATTCATGGTTACAAAAGTAAAGCTAAGCCCAATGCACTTCCAACAGTTATAAACACATGCTCATATTACAATAATGCCTTAGAGATGCCATGAGCAAGAATGAAAGGAAAATACTTTGTCCACACACAAATAGGTGCATACATACGCTTCCTGTTTAATATGAAAAAAAACCAAACTAATAAATAAAGCATGGCGTCCATGAAGCGTCGCCATGCTGATAAAATAAAAGAACTGCAGGTGCCTTGTTAATAAAACAAAAGCCCACCGGCATGCAAAATCACACACGCTCCCTTTTAAAAAACAAAAACAAAAAAAACATAACTCGTATCATCCATAAAGTGGCCGCCATGCTGATAAAATAAAAGCAGCACAATTGTCATGTTGTTAAAACCTGTGTGGCCGTAAGAGCACACACGGTACCTATAAAAACCCCAGAAATATAACATGCACCGTCCGTGAAGCAGGCGTCGTGCTGATCAAATAAAAGCTGCAAGGGCGCTGTGTTAATAAAAGGAAACTCTTGTGGCCTGCAAAATCACACAAACTACCTTCTTAACCTCTTCCGTGCTCATGACGGCTCCCGGCCGTCATGAGTCACGGTAGTCGTGTGCTCATGACGGCCGGGAGCCGTCCGAACGTTGCCGCTCCGCCCACGCGTGGTTAATTCTCCGCCTGTGCGGGAGAATTAAAGAGTGGATGGAGTTCGGACGGCTCCCGGCCGTCATGAGCACACGCCTACTATGACTCATGACGTCCGGGAGCCGTCCTGGGCACCCGAGCGCCACGCCCAGCCCCACCCCCCCCTCGCACCGCGGCGGAATTTGCCACGCAGCGAAGGGGTTAATAGAAATAAAAAACAAACATAAACATAATGCTCAGCGTCCATGAAGCCAGCTCTGTGCTAATAAAATAGAAGCTGTGCGGGTGCCAGGTTGATAAAATAAAAGCCGTGAAACCAGCAAAATCACACATAATATCTTCTTGTTCGAAAAAATAAAAAAGCAGATACATAACACACGGCGTTCATGAAGCAGACGCCGTGTTGATCAAATAAAATCTGCACGGGTGCAGTGTTCATGAAATTAAAGCCACACGGCCTCCAGGTTCACAGTAGAACTATGCCTTTAGGCTGCCACCAGCAGGAAACTAATAAAAAAAAATGCCTCAGGAATAACAATTAAGCAATCAGGTGGAAAGATATCAGTACTTCGGTGCTGCTGCGTAGGAGGAAACAAATGACAACAGGGAGGGACAAAAAAGACAGATTAACCAATAACAAGCAAGCGTTTTTAAAGGACAATCGATGTAATGAATGGAAAGGCAATGGGGAGGCTGTAAGCCCACAAAGTTTATACAACATGTCTTGAAGAAACAGCCCAAGGCCTGCCTAGGCTTGACCTAACACAGCACAAGGTCTGCCTAGGCTCGACCTAAAAAACGACTTCCTTTTAAAAAACGCACTATCTAAATAACACATTGATTGTCACAGTTTTAAAAAGTATTCCCCCTTATCAGTACAGTGCTAGTCTCATTTGCACGCCCACGCCCCAGTCGTCATCTAATGCTGACGGCAATTCAACCACTAAAGCGCCGACCTGACTGGCATCTCGATGGTAGGAGTATGCTATTGTTAGTGCTCCCGTGCTCTATGGCAGTTTTCCCTATTCCCCCTTTGTTCTCAGTGCAAAGCAGCCAACTTAAAAAAGTGATTTTCTTTTTCAAAACCAGCACAAAGCAGCAGATTTAAAAAAATGACTTCCTTTTAAAAAAACACACTGCCTAAAAAATAATTCTACCACATATAACTCTATAGCTAGAGCTTTTTTATATAGGACATACATTTTTGGAGAATCAGAGTTAAAAATGTATTTTACATGAGTTTTATACAAAAGTGATTAAAAACAAGACTATTTAATGGAGATGTAAAGACAAGGTTATTTCTGATTGACAAAAGCAGCGAGGAAAATATAACACCACAGAAGTGAACTGCTATGTCTTAACCCCAGAGAATATTTTCTTTTGTACTCAGTGGGTTTCCAAATATTTTCCGGCATCTGTTTTGCAACCCAAAATAGCCTGCCTACCTTGTCTTGAGATCAGTGTAAGGATAGATCTTTTAATGGAATGGGCTACACTTCTGGGCTGATTGACCAAGCATTTATCATGTGAAGGCTAAAACACAGACCTGGAAACTCAGGGCTAAGTCAAGTGTAGGTGCACCTACACACAGAAGCCTCTTTGTTCCTGGCCTCCAAATATTTTAGAAAGAGCTGAATACAGGAGATCAGGCTTTAACTAAAGGCATGTGAATAAAAATCGAAAGGAATCCCTGGACTCTTCCATAAAGACAGAAGTGCTAATGTCTCAGTGAAGCTCAGGGAATGTCACAACATGAAACAGGAGTTGGAGCCAAAATTGCAAGTGTAAGTTACTACTGTCAAAAAGAAATTGTTTTAAGTCCAGCACCTCACAAGACCAACCACGTATACTGCTACACCTCCAATAGAAAATAATGGAGAGAATTACGTAAAATTAAACCCAAAGGAAATAATATTAAATTTAATTAAAATATTTAAATTCATTAAAATATTCATGCATATAATTTAATGTTAAAATATATAAAAAATAAAACATATTATTTAATTATAAAATATTTTTTAAAACGTGTTTTAATTAAAAATATGAATGTACCATTAAATATATTAAAATATACTAAAATTACTTGTCATTAATTCTAGTTAATTCTAGCCATCATTTTTAATAATATTTTTAATGTATAGTAAAAAATACTTATTTTAGGTGAGAATTTATTTTTCAAACTTCTGTAAAATAAAGTTAATATAGTTAAATTAAAGATTTAATTCAAAATAAAGTTAATATTTGTGTAGCATTTTTTATTTTGCTTTACATTTAAAATAAATACATACAATTTATTTACAATGAGATTTAATAGACAAATATTTTGACTATCTTTTCCAAGTGTAATAAACTTTTTTTTACCTTTCCATGTTCTTTAGCATACAGAGAACATCGCTAGAGCAGCAGAGTCTCCCTAAGGCAAAGTATAGGGAAAAATAAAGAAAAGTTTATTCAACAGAAACAAAATGTACAACAATTTTAAATATTAATGTAAATTAATTTTATATATTTACTTTAAATGTAGGACAAAATGTTTAATAATACTACTTCACTATTAACTTAATTTTGATTTAAATCTATAATTTAAGTATATTAAGTTGAATAAAAAATTACTTTGTTGAAGTCTAAATTAAAATATGTAAAGAAATATTTTTATTATGAATTAATTATTATGAAAAGTGATACATAGTATTAATTTAAAACAGTTTACATTTTAAATATATTTTAATAAAATGTTTTATTTTACATTACTTTTTAAATTAAAAAAAGATTAAATATTTTATAAGGAACTAATAAATAAGTAATAGTTAACTGTAATTGTATTTTTATAATGCTACCCCTGACAAGGCACTAAAGCACTTTGTGGCAAGTAGCACGCTACTCTGGAAGCCACGGTTAGAGGTAAAAAGTCAGTACATTGGTAAAAAGTGCTTTATAGGTTTCACCTGCGACAGCGCATGCGCTACTTGTAAATGCACTCTCCCTTGAGAGACTAATGTGTACAACAAGAAGCTTGCAGACCACCCAATGCTTATCATTTGTTGGCTTCTTTGTCACTTTTCTGTGCTGTCTCCTACTTGGCCAGTGCATGCCAAGCATCACTTCCTTTCCTTTCTTTGAAGCATGTACCTAGCACAGATTGATTCAACTTAATTAGTGCAGTGATTGAGGTACTATTTCTTCTTCTGCCCCTCCCACTTCCCCTGTGCATGGTGCTTCTTTCCCCTCCCACCTCCTCCTTCTCTGTGCTGCTGCCACCGTCCCTCCACCTCTCCCCATCATCGTTGCTTGCCCTTACCCCCACCCTCTTCCCCTGTCCTTGCTTGCTTGACTCAAAGTTTTTTTTTAAAAGCGCTTTGACTATGCCAGTATTGACGCTTCATCGATTTTTTATTGTCTTTACTTACTCTGTTGCACAGCAACTGTCAGTGTACTAGGAATACCAACCTTGTGGTCACAGAAATTAAGTCTTGTGAAAGCGCTTAGTTAATAGTTACTTAATGGAAGTACCTGGTTGGCCGAACGAGTGCTGTGCTGCGCCCAGGACTACCTTGTAATCATGGGCCTGGTTAGTCAAATGTTAGACCTCTTCTCTGTGGAGAACATAAGATGTGAACTTGTAAACCCATGAGTTGTTACCATGCTACGAGGTCCGCGTGCTATTACACCTATGGGGATAAAAGTCTAAGCATGTCTGCCCATGAGCTCATACCTGATGCAGTACATCTAAGTGTTAGTCCAACGAGCAAAGAGGAGCGATATTATGATTTCTTTGAATGATTTGAAATTGGGCAGGAGCTCCCTGGTTGTCCTATAGGTTGAATAAGTCAGACTTAAATCTTCGCTATCCACATAGACTTACTAGGCATTGAAAGTGCCAAGATTGCTGTTTGATGTTTATATGGAAGTGTACTAGAGGTAGTAGTTCAAGTATTTGCTCCTGACTAGCAATGGTCTCCCATACTAATGTGTAATATGTATTGTTAAAGGTGATATTTGCAACAACTTATAACTCTTTTTGCCTCATGTAGGTGATTTGGACCATGTGTCGATGAACTAAAAATAAACCAATGGCCGAAATGTTCCCTGATCCTTAGCTTGGTTTACCTGTTATCCACTACCCTGGCAATCTACGACGTTGCTTAGCTGTGTGATGTAATTGGCAAGCACCCTTGTCTTAAAATGTTCATTTACAGTGGAAGGTTGCCTTCCATGCTGACCTATTATAAGCAGCCCAGCCTTTATTAGGTGCTGAACACACTTACTTTACATTGTAAGGACCACTCCTGGATAGATTTTATAACCCTTTACACCTTCTCTTTTTGATTAGTGTTAATCAAACGTCTTTGCCCCTGCAGAATGTTCAAATACTAACAACACCATTTAGACAATGGTTCTTTAAGTGTTGTTAGTTGCATTGTTGGTTTCTGAGTTGCCAAACCACACCGCGTCACTTGGGTGAGGGTTTATGGGAATTGAGTGCTGAAAGGCTGTGCTTGGTTTTACATTTTGGTTGATTTTCATCAACTGAACACCTGCAAAGGATTGTCAGTGAAGCAATTTATTGTATTCAATAAGAACATGGACTCTTGTCGCCATCTAAATTATGTACCTTCACTCCCTTTGTCCTGACTACTATGACCTGGCACTGGTAATGTGCCACAAATCTTATTTATTCTATGTGTTACTTAGGGCCCGATTACGACTTTGGTGGTGCGGCGCCGGGTCCGCCCCACCGCCACACTGCCAAAGCAGTGGTTAGACCTCCTGTCTGGTGGGCTTTGTTTTTGAGGTTCCCACGTTGTGCCCTGAAAATGGGCACCGCAATGGGAATGCTAAAAACAGTTCCTGCATGGCATGGACTGAAAAGTAGAGACTAAAAATCCCTTGGTAATATTACACATAAAAAACACACACCTATGCATATGTATAAATCACAAGCAAACCAAAAGACAGTATTGTAACATCATAACATCAATCCACCCAATAATGTCATCAGATTCCAAAATAGTTATCACAAAATATATATATTTTTTATATTAAAAACACATTATATATCACATATATGTCATAAAATTAATTCCATGAACTAATTATACAACTGTTAAAAATTACATATAAAACATGACGTCTGTGATAACAGACACAAAAATACAAAAATAGAGAGAAATAACACAGAGACAATCTATTCTGTCATTCAGGGAACATATCCGTTTGAAATGATTTGTGTAACTAGACCCCGATATAATTCATTCAATGTCTGCAGGTCAAATTACTTCCACGAATTATGTAAATATAGCGTCAACGCGTTTCGATGGTTCTACAGATGTCCCATCTTTTTCAAAACAAAAAGAAATGTAATTCTCTCAAAATAACACTGTATGGTTGCTCTTGACTTGATTCCTGTATAGAATAAATACATATATACATGAAAACCCAAGATTTAATTAAATCCTATGTTCACTGTACCAACTGACAAATGATTACAGTCATGGTTTATTTATAACCTCCACATGGTCCCTGCTTTTGTCTCATGCCCCTTACACACATATACTCATGTTAACTGTCTATTCTGTAAAATCAGATACATCACATTATACCAACATATAATTGCTAATCTTCTCCTATATTATGACCTCAATTCACTGCCCCAGGGCTGAACCAAGAACCCATCTATTTAGGTTGTGCCCCCCGGATTCACCACGCCCAATGAGAAGTCAGATATAATACATTCAACCTCTGGGCCCCTAAAATCCATCTGAATCATAATGGACTCTTGACAATATACTAATTATTGTTTATATGTTTTGTAACAGATATATTGACTGTGCCCCAAGTCAACATATGACAGGCTACTCGAAATGTACTATTATTTGTTAGATGTCTACTTCCAAACGTAGCACCATATAGCAAACCCTTGACTCCCATTGATATATTTGATCTAAAAGAATTCACTTTAAGAATAACTAGTGCCCTATCTCACCTGATTTTATCAAAATGAAACTCTCGAGCGTCCTGCCCCGTACGTCGGTAGAAAAGATAGCTCGTCTCGCACCCCGTCTCGTGCCTCTTTTTTTTAATAATAGTAATAGTTAGTGGGGGGTTGCCTACAAACAGAGGGAAAAAGTCTAAAGAGCTCACCCTCTCTTTTGATATTCCGAAAAGTAAACACCCCCCTCCCCCTTTGGCGAGATTCCATAAGTTTAGTTGCACAAGGGCATTCCTACCTCAGTATTACTCTGGGACCACGCCTCACCCAACTTTTAGGTCCAAATAAAGATCATAGCCATCTTCCCAGATTGATTCTAAGCGAGCCGTAGAAATGTCCCTTATACGTGCTCTGAAACAGAAACAAGGAAATACCCCTAGTCAGAAAAACGGAGTAAAAGAAAAGTTTTTGAAAGGTTCCTTTACTCTGTGCACCCTATTTTACAGAGGCAATGCAGTCCCTGCTCTCTCTTACCTAAAATATCAGGCTGTCGAGATGTACAATGTTTCACCTCTCGTCACTTGGTGGTCCAAAAGAACTCAAACGGACTGAATTTAAAATTCCGTTCGAGTCTTTTGTGATTGGTTAAGCTAGACACGCTAATTGAAATCACCTGAACCGGCATATTCCCACCCTTGATCCCGTTCCTATTCCTGCCACTAATCGCTGGCTCCACTTCTATTCACCCGGAAGTCATGGCTACATTTTAGCCATTATTCCGCTGCTCTGCCTCCCTTGACCCGGAAATGGTAGCAATATTGGTCCACCTATCTAGACGTTGAATACAATCCCAACCTGAACCTGCCCATTATATTCACTGAAAAGTCCATGCTGTGCAGGAACTGGTGTGCATTCACATAGGGGGGCACACATGCATCCACAGGGCATGAGGCACCAGGGGGCCCAATGGGGCCCCCTCTGTTTCCTCTCCACCACTGTTTTCATAGCGGTTGAACCGCCATGAAAACCGTGGCAGCGAGGAAACTTTTAATATGCTTGGTGGGACCTCGGCAGGACCGCGGCGTCAAGCATATTACTGTCTCCTGACCGCCGCAACACCGCCAGGGAATGGCGGTTCCCTGGCGGCTGCGGCGGGCTGTGGCGGTCCCAACACCCATATCGCAATAAGGCAGTCGGGAGACCGCCACTGCTGTGCCCCTGCAAGTCTGGCGTTCCGTGGACCGCCAGACTTGTAATCGGGGCCTTAGTGTTCAGCATCAAATGAAATCAGTGCAATGCAAAGAACCACCTAGATATTTAGGGTAAGTAGGACGAGTTGCAATTTGACTTGAAGTCCAAAACCTAATGTAGGAGAGCTGTATTTAGGTTTGACCTCTGGCTGCAAGTTTTTTTGGTGTGGTTCAACTACTAACAAATTTGCACAAACAAGCATATGATCATTTTGCACTATTGTGGTAGTGTATGAAATTTTACTGAAATGGTTATTATTAGACGTGTGGTGATTGCCATAGTATATTTGTCTGCTTATATTGCAATAGGTGTTCTAATTGTTTCAATAAACGTGGAACTAAGTAGATACAGCTTCCTATATGAGGTTATTTTAGCAGCTTCATCCTGAAACTATGCACCCATCTCTATGTAAAATAATTGCTGTGCTGGGACTGAATAGGTACGCTAGCCCTAGCCACGATAGTCATCGTACCCTGAGAAAGGCAATATGAAGCTTAGAGAGGGCCATGAACCCAAGCACACTGTGTCTGCAGAAGACAACTGTTGGTGTGGTTATCAAAGCCAGTCTTTTTTTTTTTTAAATGTTTTTTGTTGATAGCATTGCTTCACATTACATCTTATAGCTTTATAGTGTGCATCCTTACATTTTAGTACTATACATTGATGTGCTACGTTCTCCACGACATATCAAATCACAATATATTTGCAACGCCCTTTCAGTTTACCTTAACCATAAACATGTCCCAATGAACAAAAAGAACACGAACGTTTTCCCCTTCCCCTCTCCCCCCCCATCAAAGCCAGTCTTAACATGGAAGTCGTACACTCCAACGTCAGGGAATCATTCAGTATAGAACTTGTATAAGCAGACTAGAAAACCAGGCAGACAAGTTGGTAGCCCAGAACATTAATTTATAATTTAAAATAGCTAAGTTATCTCCTTTCACTGCTTACACATTTAGGGAACTACTTTTTTTTTTCATTCAGCACTCCAAAACAGTGTATATGCTTTACAGCTCTTGCCCTCATGTGCTGCTTTCCCTGCTCTAAAACCTGCCCCCAACCAAAACAACAAGCATTGGTAAATACAATAGTTTTCGCCAATGTGATTAATAATAAGCTGTTTTTGTTGTAAGCTGTAGCTTCTTGATTAGTGGTGCAATATAAGTTACTGAAACTCTGTTAAAGTGTTATGACTTGTATATTGAGAAAGGCAATATATTGTGCTGCTGCTGGTGGTATTATGAAGTGCGGAGATTAGGTAAATGGGGAAAACAAAGAAAAAGAAATATGTACTTGATAAGTACAGTGTGAATGCAGATGAGGCCGAGGACCGAGATTAGATGAGTCTGCACTGCGTGTCACTGGCTGCACCTTGCTCTGACTGGAAAGGCAACTCGCAGCAATAAATGCTGATTCGTGCCATGGGGGTCCCTTTTGTGCTTCTGCACAGAGAACTTAATGCTCATCCCTTTAGTCTGAAGGGAAACGATTTAAAAGTCCCACAGATTAGTTTATTGGATGGGGAAAATGATGTCTAAAAGATGGGAGCTGTAAACGAGGGGAGAAGCAACGAGGTGTGACCCCCGAGGAGGCTGCAATGCAAAGGGAGGAGAGAGACGGCCTACAGATGCACTCATAAGGAGTGCTTCTGAGTTTTGCATTGTCTGTAGTCTCTTCAGGAGGTGCGAGGTGATTCCTATGTCGAGTGTGTTACTGTAGCCCAGCCTTCTGGTGATGAGGGCATGTGTGATGGTCCTTCTGGTGTTGACTGGGAGCCAACTGAAGATCTTGGGAAGCATGTGTAGGGTGTTGAAGCAGGCGGATGAGACTGTGTTTACCTGTTTCTTCATAGATAGCTTGCTGTCCAAGATGATGCTGAGGTTGCGGGAGTGGTCTGTTGGGGTGGGGGATGGGCCGAGTTCAGCGGGCTAACATGTGTCGTTCCGTGGCGGGGTGTTGTTCCCAAAACTGAGGACTTCCATCTTGTCCGAGTTGCACTTGAGACAGTTGTTCTTCACCCAGTCGGCGTTGTTCATCATACATCTGTGGAAGTTGGCTCTGGTGGCAAAGGGGTCTTTTGACAGCAAGAGGATGAGCTGGGTGTCATCAACGTAGGAGATGATGTTGAATCTGTGGGATCTGACGGTATTGGCCAGGGCGGCATGTATGTGTTGAAGAGGGTGGGCCTGAGGGATGATATTTGGGGGATGCCGCAGATGATCTTCTTGGGTTCCTAGTTGAACGGTGGTAGATGGATTCTCTAGGTTCTTCCGGTGAGGTATGAGGCGATTCTTTTGAGGGCATCTCCCTGGATTCCAAGCGGTGGAATCTGTTTATCAAGATGTGATGGGAGACGGTGTCAAAGGCGGCTGACAGGTCCAGGAGGATGAGGGCTGCTGTTTTGCTACGGTCATGGAGGGTCCTGATGTCGTCGGTGGATGCAATCAGGGCTGTCTCGGTGCTGTGGTTGGCTCGGAATCCAGACTGAAAGGAGTCCAGGAGGTTGTTGAGTTCCAGGTGTTCGGTGAGATGCTGGTTTATTGCCGTCTCAAGAACCTTCGCTGGAAAGAGGAGCAGGGAGATGGGCCAGTACTTCTTCCATTCTGCTGGGTCGGCAGATGGTTTCATTAGGAGGGGCCTCACTTCAGGGTGTTTCCAATCCTCAGGGAAGAAGCTGAGGTGATAAAGTTGTTCAGGACTTTCTTGAGGCAGTCGCCAATCGTCTTGCTCTCGAGGTTGAAGATGTGGTGGGGACAGGGGTCCATGAGTGCTCCTGAGTGCACGCAGTTCATGATGGAGACTGTGGCTTGAGTTGTGAGAGGGTCCCAATGGATGAACAGTTGTTTGTGGGATGTATTTTCTTGGGTGTGAGCAGGCCATAGTATCAGAATACCCGAATATAGCCTTTTTAAGTGTCAAGTATGTACATTTCCTTGTTCAAGTCCTCTGCTCTGAACCTAAGATTGCTATAGGCGATAAGTGCAGCCAGGACATCAAAACTGCTTAGCCTAAGAAAACATAAATCATTGCAATCATACTTGAATTAAAGAACGCATCTTGTAGAGTGGCTACAAAAAAGGTACTGAAGGTGTGGGATGAGAAGACATGCAAGTTAGAGAAATAGTGTGCTTAAAACTCAATGATAGTCTATTTAATAGTCATTACTAAAGGGGGCGGAGGAAGGGCAAGAGATTCTAGCTCCTGAAGGTGCAAAACATAGAAGATAAATCTAAAGAGCTGTACCTCTGAACAGATAGTCAATCATGTTAAAATTCCTAGAGAAAAAACTAGTCCACTTTAATTTCGAATATTGTGGGTGGGCAGGTCAGGGGACCCAAGGTTAACCTGCAACACATGAGGTGGCTGAAAGACATTCCTTGAGACATGGGTTTGCATCGACCTCAGTGTACTAGGAGTGTCAAAGGGAAAGGGGCATAAAACCAGGGTCCCCACAAAAGCGGTTGGGGTGAGGTCTCCACCGGACGTTAAGCCACCAAGCACCACCCCAGAAATAACCTAGCAGCAAGAGGGCTGAAGGCAGCCCTACTGGTGATTCCTGGGTTGCTCAGCCCCCTCCAAACTCCTCTCCAGAGAAAGGAGCAGGGGCGCAGGTACCATTGGTGCACCAGCTGCAGTGGCCCCTGAACCCAGAGCCCTGAGGGGCCCATTGAACCCTGATAATTGCTGTTTTTTACTACCCCAACAGCAGTCAAAGGGGCTATTGTCCTTGCTTGCACCAGGTCCCATGGCATCCTTGCTATGCTACTGGGAAGGAGGATCTGAGGAGGTGCAGGCATGAGAATGCAGCGCTATGATGCTGCCTATCAACTATATCTACCTGCGTGAGATATGGGCACCAACATTGCTTACCTTCCATGTGCCGCAATCATCATTTATCAACTTTTCAGTGCAGTCACCCATTTTCACACTTCATCCACATCCTCTTGGTGTATCAAGTAGGCATGACATATGGGGCATTCATGACATTCACAGTCACTTGTTACCCTGATGCCCACACAAGGAAGGGCCTCAGGTTTAAAATTTCTGCTTGTGTACCCATGCCATCCTCCAGCCCAGTATGCTGCACTGGATGTGAGTTGGTTTACATACAGACTAAGGAAGAGTAGCTGCATTAAAAATGCTGGTCACGGGTGACAAGTATGCTGTCACTTATCAAGCATTGCCTCTTTTGAGCTGCTTCTTTATTTGGTGATGAATTGTGTCAGAGGATTGTCTCACTTTGAGCAAGATGGCCACGATACAAATATGCTCTATTTATAAATGAGCTCTGTGTTCACACCACCAACTCTATCAACATCCAGTTGAAAATACTCCTAAAAGGCACCACATACTCAGACAACCATGACCAAAAAGCAAAACTATGGATGGTAAGCTGAATTTAGGCCACAACATGCAGTCACCGAAGGAGCTGTGACTGGATGAAGTAAGTGTCCATTCTTTCTGATTGCTCAGGCTGCATGATCCCTTAGAGCATATGGTGTTCTCTCCGTTACAGAGTTTTGCCAATATTTTAGGTTGTCAACAGGTGGGTCCTTGCCTCATTTGGAGTACTGAACTTGTGGTTGACTCAGTTTCAGATGACCGAGCCAGAATGATGGCTGGCAGAGGTCCAAGAGATTTGGTTCCTCTGGACCTCTCGGCAGCGTTTGATACTATACACCATTACATTCTCCTTTCTAGACTGTATGAAATAGGAATCGAGCGACAAGCTGTTTGAGCCTTACTTAACGGATGGAAAACATATAGGGGCATATTAGCAATGCCTGGCGATAATTATCGCAAAGCGCAATTAGCGCTTGGATAATTATCGCCAGGCATCGCCGGTTTCTATCGCGGAGTTAGCGTGCAATCAGCAATGCTAATCTCCAAGCGATAGAAACCTTGGAGAACAGTGTGAATATCGCCTGAAAACAGGCGATATTCACACTGTTCCCCAGTTCTGCTTGCTGATAGTGCGAGGGGACTTAGCCATGTAATCCACCTCTCATTGGATTACATGGCTAAGTCAGGGTAGGACCAGGTGTTAGCAAACCAGCGCTAAACGTGTTTAGCGCTGGTTCGCTAATCACCGCCCCTGCCTCGCTGATAGGCGTTAGCGACCTCAGCGACTGTTTCCAGTCGCTGTTAGGTGGGAACGCCTACTTTGCATGCCATTAGCGATAAATATCGCTGGCATGCAAAGCGGCACCCAACCCGGTCGCTATCGCCTACAAGCTGTCGCTAACAGCAGTTAGCGACAGCTTGTTGATAAGGCGATAATATTATCGCCGCTTTAGCGGGAAAAGTCCCGCTAAAGTGGCGATAATCGCCTTGCTAATATGCCCCATAGTTTTCATTCCTCATTTCTTTTCTACTCCAAAAACATCAGTATGGTGTTCCCCAGGGTTTCATTCTGTCCCTATTACTTTTCAACATTTACATGCATTTGTTGGCCTACAAACTTCAACAGAAAGAGACCCAAAGTTATATGTATGCCAACAACACCCAATTGATTTTTGGAGTGCCTTCCATTCACGTTTTCAACTAAGACCAGTCTTCTTCATTGTATGAAAGTTTGTCAACTATCACACGGTGGATGTTAGTGAACTTTCTTAAACTCAACCATAGTAAGACTGAATTGTGCTTTACCCCACTCAAAGTAAATACCCTGGACCTCTGTTCGCCTCCTAGAATGGGACCTCTGTCTTTCTTTTTCTGGTCTGTAACCTATGAATCGGTATTAATTCCTCAACTGATCTTCGGACCCAAGTGGCTAATACTGAAAAACCTGCTTCTTTTCACGTAAAATGTTTTTGATGGATTTTCCCTTTTCTCGATCACAGCCTCAAATTCCCTTGGTTATCACTATGATCCGACCTAGGGTAGAGTACGGAAACACCATGTTTCTTGCTGCACCAAAAAGGCATTTAGTGCAACTGCAAGTTATTCAAAATGTGTTAGCCCACCTTCTTCAGTGATTGAGGAGAAGACATTCAGATACAGAAGACAGAAAAGAAATTACAATGGATCCCAAAACATTCACATATTTTATTTAAGTCCACAACTCTTGTCCACAAAGACACATATGGTCAAACACCATATTTCAATGGAAAAAAGGTTTCTTGGTGCACTTCATTCAGAAACTTACGGCCTAATCATTTATACCTACTACAAGCTCAAAAAGACGCGGACCACCACCTTTGGAGGCTGACCTTTTTGGTGGCAGCAGCTAAAGGATCGAACACTCTTCCTTTGGAGCAGCAGACCCAACCCTTTCTGGTTCATTTAAGGAAAGAAGTGAAAACATAGCTTTTCAATTTGTAAACACATTTGCAGTGGCCTCCCTTCATTTAGTGCCAAGATACCTATGCAGGGCATCTGACGTATATGCAATAGCTCTACAAATGTCTGACCATAAACATCTGCGCACAGATCTCAAGAAAATAATGTAAGTATTGATTGATCAGAGTAACAGAAGGCAGCCTTTATGAAGTATCCTCAGATGTCAGCTAAAACCCATGGTGAGGCCGTTGGTCAGTGATACACAGACTAAGATAGCCGAAATCCTGAAGGCCACTTGTGGCAAGGTAATATATGTTGTGTTGGAATACTGGCATGGGTGGAGGGCCGAAGTGTGAAAGAAGAATATATGATGTTACTTAGCATACCGTTACTCCATGAGTATTTACTCAAGTTTTTACTATCGCAAATACCATTACTACGCATGATTTTAGTGTGCATGCTTTTACTTCAAATATATACAAATACATTAAAAATGCTTTTACTTCGCAGTTAATTATTACGCATACCGTTACAACGCGTTATTGGTACTTTAAAACAAAAAATGAATCGTAATAGTAACCTATCCCCTGGCACGCACCCTGAACCCTAAAAATACCCCCACACCCCAAAACCCTATCTCAACCTGACCCCTAAAAATATCCCAGCACCCCAAAACCTAAACGCACCCTGAACCCCAAAAATACCCCAGCACCCCAAAACCTTAAACGCACCATGAACCCTCAAAATACCCCATGCACCCCAAAACCCTAACCCACCCAGACCCCTAAAATACCCCAGTACCCCAAAACCTAAACGCACCCTGAACCCTAAAAATACCCCCTACACCCCAAAACCCTATCCCACCCTGACACCTAAAAATATCCCAGCACCCCAAAACCTAAACGCACCCTGAACCCCAAAAATACCCCAGCACCCCAAAACCTTAAACGCACCCTGAACCCTCAAAATACCCCATGCACCCCAAAACCCTAACCCACCCAGACCCCTAAAAATACCCCAGTACCCCAAAACCTAAACACACCCTGAACCCTAAAAATACCCCCTACACCCCAAAAACCCTATCCCACCCTGACACCTAAAAATATCCCAGCACCCCAAAACCTAAACGCACCCTGAACCCCAAAAATACCCCAGCTCCCCAAAACCTTAAACACACCCTGAACCCCAAAAATACCCCAGCACCCCAAAACCTAAATGCACCCTGAACCCTAAAATTACCCCCTACACCCCAAAACCCAAACCCACACTGACCCCTAAAATTACCCCAGCACCCCAAAACCTAAACGCACCCTGAACCCCAAAAATACCCCAGCACCCCAAAACCTTAAATGCACCAAGAACCCTAAAAATACCCCCTTCACCCCAAAACCCTAACCCACCCTGACCCCTAAAAATACCCCTGTAACCCAAAATCTAAACACACCCTGAACCCCAAAAATACCCCAGCACCCCAAAACCTAAATGCACCCTGAACCCTAAAATTACCCCCTACACCCCAAAACCCTAACCAACCCTGACCCCTAAAATTACCCCAGCACCCCAAAACCTAAACGCACCCTGAACCCCAAAAAAACCCCAGCACCCCAAAACCTTAAATGCACCCTGAACCCTAAAAATAGCCCCTACACCCCAAAACCCTATCCCACCATGACCCCTAAAAATATCCCAGCATCCCAGCATCCCAAAACCTAAACGCACCCTGAACCCCAAAAATACCCCAGCACCCCAAAACCTTAAATGGACCCTGAACCCTAAAAATACCCCTACACCCCAAAACCCTAACCCACCCTGACCCCTAAAAACACCCCTGTACCCCAAAACCTTAAACGCACCCTGAACCCTCAACATACCCCATGCGCCCCAAAACCCTAACCAACCCTGACCCTTAAAAATACCCCGGTACCCCAAAAACCTAAATGCACCCTGAACCCTAAAATTACCCCCTACACCCCAAAACCCTAACCAACCCTGACCCCTAAAATTACCCCAGCACCCCAAAACCTTAAATGCACCCTGAACCCTAAAAATACCCCTACACACCAAAACCCTAACCCACCCTGACCCCTAAAAACACCCCTGTACCCCAAAACCTTACACGCACCCTGAACCCTCAAAATACCCCATGCACCCCAAAACCCTAACCCACCCTGACCCTTAAAAATACCCCGGTACCCCAAAAACCTAAATGCACCCTGAACCCTAAAATTACCCCCTACACCCCAAAACCCTAACCAACCCTGACCCCTAAAATTACCCCAGCACCCCAAAACCTAAACGCACCCTGAACCCCAAACATACCCCAGCACCCCAAAACCTTAAATGCACCAAGAACCCTAAAAATACCCCTACACCCCAAAACCCTAACCCACCCTGACCCCTAAAAATACCCCTGTAACCCAAAATCTAAACGCACCCTGAACCCCAAAATACCCCAGCACCCCAAAACCTAAATGCACCCTGAACCCTAAAATTACCCCCTACACCCCAAAACCTAACCAACCCTGACCCCTAAAATTACCCCAGCACCCCAAAACCTAAACGCACCCTGAACCCCAAAAATACCCCAGCACCCCAAAACCTTAAATGCACCCTGAACCCTAAAAATTCCCCCTACACCCCAAAACCCTATCCCACCCTGACCCCTAAAAATATCCCAGCATCCCAAAACCTAAACGCACCCTGAACCCCAAAAATACCCCAGCACCCCAAAACCTTAAATGCACCCTGAACCCTAAAAATACCCCTACACCCCAAAACCCTAACCCACCCTGACCCCTAAAAACACCCCTGTACCCCAAAACCTTATACGCACCCTGAACCCTCAATATACCCCATGCGCCCCAAAACCCTAACCCACCCTGACCCTTAAAAATACCCCAGTACCCCAAAAACCTAAATGCACCCTGAACCCTAAAATTACCCCCTACACCCCAAAACCCTAACCAAGCCTGACCCCTAAAATTACCCCAGCACCCCAAAACCTAAACGCACCCAGAACCCCAAAAATACCCCAGCACCCCAAAACCTTAAATGCACCAAGAACCCTAAAAATACCCCCTACACCCCAAAACCCTAACCCACCCTGACCCCTAAAAATACCCCTGTAACCCAAAATCTAAACGCACCCTGAACCCCAAAAATACCCCAGCACCCCAAAACCTAAATGCACCCTGGACCCTAAAATTACCCCCTACACCCCAAAACCCTAACCAACCCTGACCCCTAAAATTACCCCAGCACCCCAAAACCTAAACGCACCCTGAACCCCAAAAATACCCCAGCACCCCAAAACCTTAAATGCACCAAGAACCCTAAAAATACCCCCTACACCCCAAAACTCTAACCCACCCTGACCCCTAAAAATACCCCTGTACCCCAAAACCTAAACGCACCCTGAACCCCAAAAATACCCCAACACCCCAAAACCTTAAAGGCACCCTGAACCCAATAACAGAATTAATAGTACAATGCACAGTAACTCCATTATGCGTAGTAAGTGCATGCTAAGTAATGGAACATGCTCAGGCTGCATGATCCCTTAGAGCATATGGTGTTCTCTCCGTTACAGAGTTTTGCCAATATTTTAGGTTGTCAACAGGTGGGTCCTTGCCTCATTTGGAGTACTGAACTTGTGGTTGACTCAGTTTCAGATGACCGAGCCAGAATGATGGCTGGCAGAGGTCCAAGAGATTTGGGGGCATATTATCAACGTGATTATCGCCGCTTTAGCGGGACTTTTTCCCGCTAAAGCGGCGATAATTCAATCGCCCTATTAGCAAGCTGTCGCTAACTGCTGTTAGCGACAGCTTCTAAGCGATAGCGACCGGGTTGGGTGCCGCTTTGCATGCCAGCGATATTTATCGCTAATGGCATGCAAAGTAGGCGTTCCCAACCTAAAGCGACTGGAAACAGTCGCTAAGGTCGCTATCGCCTATTAGCGAGGCAGGGGAGGTGATTAACGAACCAGCGCTAAACACGTTTAGCGCTGGTTTGTTAACGCCTGGTCCAAACCTGACTTAGCCATGTAATCCAATGGGAGGTGGATTACATGGCTAAATCCCCCTCACCCTATCACCAAGCTAACACTGGTCACAGTTTGAATATCGCTTGTTTTCAAGCGATATTCACACTGTTCTCCAGGGTTTCTATCGCATTGGAGATAAGCGTCGCTGATAGCACGCTATCTCCGCGATAGAAACCTGCGATAGACGGCGATAATTATCCTAGTGCTAAGTGCGCTTAGCGATAATTATCGCCGGTTATTGGTAATAGGCCCCATTGTTCCTCTGGACCTCTCGGCAGCGTTTGATACTATACACCATTACATTCTCCTTTCTAGACTGTATGAAATAGGAATTGAGCGACAAGCTGTTTGAGCCTTACTTAACGGATGGAAAACATATAGGGGCATATTAGCAAGACCGGCGATAAAATTATTGCCGTTTTAGCGGCAGGAAATTGCCTCAAAAACGACGATAATGGGCTTGCTAATATGCGTTGTAGAATTCCAATAGAAGCCCAGGTTAGATGTGCAGGACATCTAACCTGGGCTTCTATTGGAATTCTATAACGCATATTATCAAGCCCATTATCGCCGTTTTAGCGGCAGTTTCCTGCCGCTAAAACGGTGATAATTTTATCGCCGGTCTTGCTAATATGCCCCATAGTTTTCATTCCTCATTTCTTTTCTACTCCAAAAACATCAGTATGGTGTTCCCCAGGGTTTCATTCTGTCCCTATTACTTTTCAACATTTACATGCATTTGTTGGCCTACAAACTTCAACAGAAAGAGACCCAAAGTAATATGTATGCCAACAACACCCAATTGATTTTTGGAGTGCCTTCCATTCACGTTTTCAACTAAGACTAGTCTTCTTCATTGTATGAAAGTTTGTCAATTATCACACGGTGGATGTTAGTGAACTTTCTTAAAATCAACCCTAGTAAGACTGAATTGTGCTTTACCCCACTCAAAGTAAATACCCTGGACCTCTGTTGGCCTCCTAGAATGGGACCTCTGTCTTTCTTTTTCTGGTCTGTAACCTATGAATCGGTATTAATTCCTCAACTGATCTTCGGACCCAAGTGGCTAATACTGAAAAACCTGCTTCTTTTCACGTAAAATGTTTTTGATGGATTTTCCCTTTTCTCGATCACAGCCTCAAATTCCCTTGGTTATCACTATGATCCGACCTAGGGTAGAGTACGGAAACACCATGGGGCATATTAGCAAGACCGGCGATAAAATTATCGCCGTTTTAGCGGCAGGAAACTGCCGCTAAAGCGGCGATAATATGCGTTATAGAATTCCAATAGAAGCCCAGGTTAGATGTCCTGCACATCTAACCTGGGCTTCTATTGGAATTCTATAACGCATATTAGAAGCCCATTATCGCCGTTTTAGCGGCAGTTTCCTGCCGCTAAAACGGCGATAATTTTATCGCCGGTCTTACTAATATGCCCCCATGTTTCTTGCTGCACCAAAAAGGCATTAAGTGCAACTGCAAGTGATTCAAAATGTGTTAGCCCACCTTCTTCAGTGATTGAGGAGAAGACATTCAGATACAGAAGACAGAAAGAAATTACAATGGATCCCAAAACATTCACATATTTTATTTAAGTCCACAACTCTTGTCCACAAAGACACATATGGTCAAACACCATATTTCAATGGAAAAAAAGGTTTCTTGGTGCACTTCATTCAGAAACTTACGGCCTAATCATTTATACCTACTACAAGCTCAAAAGACGCGGACCACCACCTTTGGAGGCTGACCCTTTTTGGTGGCAGCAGCTAAAGGATCGAACACTCTTCCTTTGGAGCAGCAGACCCAACCCTTTCTGGTTCATTTAAGGAAAGAAGTGAAAACATAGCTTTTCAATTTGTAAACACATTTGCAGTGGCCTCCCTTCATTTAGTGCCAAGATACCTATGCAGGGCATCTGACGTATATGCAATAGCTCTACAAATGTCTGACCATAAACATCTGCGCACAGATCACAAGAAAATAACGTAAGTATTGATTGATCAGAGTAACAGAAGGCAGCCTTTATGAAGTATCCTCAGATGTCAGCTAAAACCCATGGTGAGGCCGTTGGTCAGTGATACACAGACTAAGATAGCCGAAATCCTGAAGGCCACTTGTGGCAAGGTAATATATGTTGTGTTGGAAAACTGGCATGGGTGGAGGGCCGAAGTGTGAAAGAAGAATATATGATGTTACTTATCATACCGTTACTCCACAGGTATTTACTTCGAAGTTTTTACTTCGCAAATACCATTACTACGCATGATTTTAGTGTGCATGCTTTTACTTCGCAAATATATACAAATACATTAAAAATGCTTTTACTTCGCAGTTAATTATTACGCATACCGTTACAACGCGTTATTGGTACTTTAAAACAAAAAATGAATTGTAATAGTAACCTATCCCCTGGCACGCACCCTGAACCCTAAAAATACCCCCTACACCCCAAAACCCTATCTCAACCTGACCCCTAAAAATATCCCAGCACCCCAAAACCTAAACGCACCCTGAACCCCAAAATACCCCAGCTCCCCAAAACCTTAAATGCACCATGAACCCTAAAAATACCCCCTACACCCCAAAACCCTATCCCACCCTGACCCCTAAAAATATCCCAGCATCCCAAAACCTAAACGCACCCTGAACCCCAAAAATACCCCAGCACCCCAAAACCTTAAATGCACCCTGAACCCTAAAAATACCCCTACACCCCAAAACCCTAACCCACCCTGACCCCTAAAAACACCCCTGTACCCCAAAACCTTACACGCACCCTGAACCCTCAAAATACCCCATGCAGCCCAAAACCCTAACCCACCCTGACCCTTAAAAATACCCCAGTACCCCAAAAACCTAAATGCACCCTGAACCCTAAAATTACCCCCTACACCCCAAAACCCTAACCAACCCTGACCCCTAAAATTACCCCAGCACCCCAAAACCTAAACGCACCCTGAACCCCAAAAATACCACAGCACCCCAAAACCTTAAATGCACCAAGAACCCTAAAAATACCCCCTACACCCCAAAACCCTAACCCACCCTGACCCCTAACAATACCCCTGTACCCCAAAATCTAAACGCACCCTGAACCCCAAAAATACCCCAGCACCCCAAAACCTAAATGCACCCTGAACCCTAAAATTACCCCCTAAACCCCAAAACCCTAACCAACCCTGACCCCTAAAATTACCCCAGCACCCCAAAACCTAAACGCACCCTGAACCCCAAAAATACCCCAGCACCCCAAAACCTTAAATGCACCAAGAACCCTAAAAATACCCCCTACACCCCAAAACTCTAACTCACCCTGACCCCTAAAAATACCCCTGTACCCCAAAACCTTAAAGGCACCCTGAACCCATTAACAGAATTAATACTACAATGCACAGTAACTCCATTATGCGTAGTAAGTGCATGCTAAGTAATGGAACATGCGTAGTAAATGCATGCTTAGTAAATGCATGCTAAGTAATGGCATCTGCGAACTAAAATATGCGTAGTAATGGTAATACGAAGTAATGACCGCGTAGTAAAGGTAGAATAACGTGAAAGAATGGATCAAAACAGAGCTAAAGCCAAGATGTCTACAATGTTTTCTCCGTAGAAGGAGCACACTGGACACTGGTGCCACCTCCACCCCCTAGATCCCTACAGATGGCCATAATTGTTTGATTTCTCAAATACCTGGAGCAAATGCAATTCTTAAAGAAGCCAGACCTCATGGCCTTACAAGAAGGTGATTTTCTTTCCTGATTTAATCCAGGTAGTGCTGCAGCAAAGGTGCAGCTCTGATGGAGTCCGTAAAAGATTAATGGGCACCTACTAGTCCCGGCCAAATTGTGCATAATTGCTAAAGGGAAACCTTGGTATTTTCTGAAGCCAGAAGGCACCTGGGACTGGCTTTTTGGCTGATGCTGGAGCAAGACCTCTGACCTCCTGGTCAGGGAAACTGCTCTCCTCTTGCGCAGCTCTTTCATTGTGTCTCTGCCCCCAGCACCTCTCTGGTTCCAGGTAGGTGTTCGAGGCCCTCCTCCACCCGCAGGCTCCTGCGTGCGCCTCATCCCTGGTGGTCCAGTGGGAGAGCCTTGCTCCTCTGCTGGTCCGCTCTGCCAGCCTTTCTGCATTTTCTGTTTTTCTCTGTGTTGTGCCTTTATTGTGTGTCTGTGCCTTTTTGTCTCTTTCTGCCTTTTGTTTCCCTGTGCCGTTTTTCTGTTTGCTGTTTTTACAGTTTTTGGCTCTGTTTTCCCGTTGCCTTTTTTCAATCCCTTTCCTGCCCGGCGCTGCTGCTCTTGCGGCCCCTCCTCCCCCTGAGTGTTCTCGCTCCCACCTCCCAGCTGCTCTCCTGACCCCTACTTATTGGCGGTCGCTGCGCGACAGGGTGAGCAAGACCACTGACCTCCTGGGAAACTGCTCTCCCCTCGTGCAGCTCCGTCATTGCGTCTCTGTCCCCAGCACCTCTCTGGTTTCAGGTAGGTGTTAAAGGTCCTCCTCCACCCGCAGGCTCCTGCCTGCACCTCATTACTGGTGGTCCAGTGAGAGAGCCTTGCTCTTCTGCTGGTCCACTCTGCCAGCCTTTCTGCTTTTTCTGTGTTTTGTGCCTTTTTTTGTCTGTCTGTGCCTTTTTGTCTGTTTCTGCCTTTTGTCTTTCTGTGCCGTTTTTCTGTTTGCTGTTTTCACTGTTTTTGGCTATGTTTTCCCGATGCCTTTTTTCGATCCCTTTCCTGCGTGCCGCTGCTGCCCCCACAGCCCCTCCCCCTGCGTGTTTCCGCCCTCGCCTCCCAGCTGCTCTCCCGACCCCTACTTAATGGCGGCTGCTGCGCAACAGGGTGAGCAAGACCTCTGACATCCTGGTCAGGGAAACTGCTCTCCCCTCACGCAGCTCTGTTGTTGCGTCTCTGCCCACAGCACCTCTCAGGTTCCAGGTAGGTGTTCGAGGCCCTCCTCCACCCGCAGGCTCCTGCCTGCGCCTCATCCCTGGTGGCCCAGTGGGAGAGCCTGCTTTTCTGCAGGTCTGCTCTGCCAGTCTTTCTGTTTTTCTCTGTTCTGTGCCTTTTTTGTCTGTCTGTGCCTTTTTGTCTGTTTCTGCCTTTTGTCTTTCTGTGCCGTTTTTCTGTTTGCTGTTTTCACTGTTTTTGGCTCTGTTTTCCCGTTGCCTTTTTTGATCCCTTTCCCGCCCGCCGCTGCTGCCCTTGCGGTCCCTCCCCCCCTGAGTGTTCCCGACTCCCAGCTGCTCTCCCGACCCCTACTTAATGGCGGCCGCTGCGCGACAGGGTGAGCAAGACCTCCGACCTCCTGGTCAGGGAAACTGCTCTCCCCGCACGTAGCTACGTCATTGCGTCTCTGCCCCCAGCACATCTCTGGTTCCAGGTAGGTGTTCGAGGTCCTCCTCCACCCGCAGGCTCCTTCCTGCGCCTCATTCCTGGTGGTCCAGTGGGAGAGCCTTGCTCTTCTGCTGGTCCGCTCTGCCAGCCTTTCTGCTAATTCTGCTTTTCTCTGTTTTGTGCCTTTTTTGCCTATCTGTGCCTTTTTGTTTGTTTCTGCCTTTTGTTTCTCCGTGCCATTTTTCTGTTTACTGTTTTCACTGTTTTTGGCTCTGTTTTCCCGTTGCCTTTTTTTGATCCCTTTCCCGCCCACCGCTGCTGCCCCTGCGGCCTTCCCCCCTGCATGTTGCTGCTCCCGCCTCCCAGCTGCTCTCCCGACCCCTACTTAATGGTGGCCACTGCGTGGCCACGCTGCTGGCACACCAAAGGTGTGCCAAAGGCAAGCTCATCTGCGCCCGTCCGCGACCCGACCGCGACCAGCGCCAGGGACCCTGGTCCTCCGACCCCCCGCCGATACGACTCAGCAACCCTCCACGCACTCAACCCTGGACGCAACAACAACTGCCAGCTCTCGATGCAGAGCACAACCCATGGCCAGTTCTCCTGCCGACACTGCCGCTGCACCTTCGCCCACCTCTGGACCCCGACAGCTACCACCAAACCACCAGATGCCAGCGCACCCAAACCCCTGAGCTGCATCCTCCTCAACGTACACTCCCTAAACAGACATGCAGTAGAAACCTGGGACCTCCTCAACACCCTCTCGCCCGTCGTCGCTTTCCTCACAGAGACCTGGACCAATGCCAGCTCTGCACCCGACATCGCAACCGCCATCCACAACGGGTACAAGATCCAGAGGAAAGACCGCCCCAACCACCCTGGAGGAGGCCTTGCCATGATCCACAAAAGCTCCCTCCGACTGACAACCTGCATCTCGAACGACTCCTTGCCCCCTATGGACACATCCACTTCCAGATCCAGGTCAACCCCAGAACAACTGTACGTGGAACTCTCGCCTACAGACCTCCCGGACCCCGCGCCCCGTTTTCTAAAACCATCGCAGACCACATCGTGCCCCATACCCTCGCCTCCATAGACTACGTACTGCTTGGAGACCTGAACTTCCACCTTGACATCCTCAGCGACCCCAAAACCACTGCCCTCCTAGACAACCTCGCCAACATCGTACTTAGCCAACTCGTCACCACCCCCACCCACAAGGTGGGACACACCCTCGACCCCATCTTCGCCAGAGGAATCAACATTCGCTTCAGTCACACCACGCAACCCCTCTGGACGGACCACCACTGCATCACTTCTCCTTCTCGAAATCCACCGCACACAAGCCAATGCCACGCCCCGCGCAGAAACTGGAGCAAGATCACCGAAGAGCACCTCGCCTCCACCCTCAGCCGCACTACTCCCCCACCATGACTGACGCCAACTCTGACGCCAACAAACTCCACAAATGGATAGCCGACTGCGGCAACACGCTCGCTCCCCTCCAGAACTTCGACAGACAAAACACCACGAAAGCCACCTGGTTCACCACGGACCTCCAAGAATCCAAGCGCTCATGCCGGCGACTCGAGAAAGCATGGAGGAATAGACAAACCCTGGAAGCACGCACCGCCTACAGGACCACCACTACAGCACACCAGCAACTCATCAGATCCACGAAGAGGAACTTCATCCAGGACAGAATCCTCTCCAACTCCCGCAACTCTAAGGAACTCTTCAACATCATACAAGAATTCACCAGACCTCCCAGTGAAACCTCTGATGCCCCTCCCTCCCAGGACCTCTGCAACAAACTCAGCTCCTTCTTCCACCACAAGATCAGGACACTCTACGACAACTTCGACGAACATGACCAAGGCACCGACCCAACACCCTCCACCAGCAACACCACTCAGCCGACCATCCTCGCCTGGACCCCGGTCACCACAGAAGACACCGCAAAGACCAAGAGGCTCATACACTCCGGGGCACCCACTGAGTCCTGCCCGCCGCACATCTTCCACAGGGCCACCTCTGCCATCGCTCCAGAACTACGACAGACAATCAACTGCACCCTCGAAACAGGCACGTTCCCCGACGACTGAAAAATGTGCAGAAGTCAAACCCCTCCTCAAAAAGCCCTCCGCAGACCCGACGGACCTCAAGAACTACAGGCCCATCTCTCTCCTCCCCTTCTGCACCAAAGTCACCGAGAAGATCGTCAACATCCAGCTGACGAACTTCATAGAATTCAACGACATCCTCGACACATCTCAATCCGGCTTCCGCAGGACCAAACAGCAACAAGACCGCCCTCCTAGCCGCCATGGACGACATCCGCACTCTGCTCGACCAAGGACACACTGCAGCCCTCCTTCTACTAGATCTCTCAGTAGCCTTCGACTCTGTCTCCCACCGCACACTAGCCGTCAGACTCCACGACGCCGCCATACAGGGAACTGCCCTAGATTGGATCCGCTCCTTCCTGGTCGAACTAAAAGAATAAGACTCCTGCCCTTCCTCTCTGAACCCACAGAGATCAGATGCGGAGTACCCCAAGGATCCTCCCTCAGCCCCACGCTGTTCAACATCTACATGGCCCCCCTCACAACCATCATCAGGAAACACGGACTCAGCATAGTATCCTATGCCAACGACACCCAGCTCATCCTCTCCCTCACCAAGGAATCCGACATCACCAAGCACAAATTCCAGGGAGGAATGAAGGACGTCTCATCCTGGATGAGCAGCAGCTGCCTGAAGCTCAACTCTGAGAAAACGGAAATCCTCATCCTCAGATCCACCCCCTCTGCGTGGGACAACACCTGGTGGCCCCCGCCCTCTGTAACCCTCCCACACCCACGGACCACACCCGCAACCTCAGCATCATTCTCGACTCCTCCCTCACCATGAACCGACAAATCAACGCCGTATCCTCCACATGCTTCAACACCCTCTGCATTCTCCGCAAGACTTTCAAATGGATCACCCCCGAATCCAGGAAGACCGTCACCCACGCACTCATTACCAGCAGGCTGGACTACGGGAACGCCCTCTACGCCGGAATCAACAAATCTCTACTCCACAAACTCCAGACCGTCCAGAACGCCGCAGCCAGACTCGTCCTCAGCATCCCACGACAAGACCATATCACCCAGCACCTAAGAGACCTCCACTGGCTCCCCGTCGAAAAACAGTGACCTTCAAGCGCTCACACATGCCTACAAAGCCCTCCACAACACCAGACCCCAATAGAATCGAATCTTTTTCTACGCTCCCAAGAGAAACCTCCGCTCCGCTGACCTAGCCTTGGCCGAAATCCCCTACATCCACAGAGCCAGAACGGGAGGCAGATCCTTCTCCTACATCGCGGCCAAGACCTGAAACAAACTCCCCCTCAGTATCATACGAAGCCCCACACTGCAAGCATTCAGGAAGAACCTCAAGACCTGGCTTTTTGGATGACCGGAGCTGCCCAAAACCCCCCTCCCACCAGCATCTTGAGACCCTCACGGGTGAGTAGTGCGCTCTACAAATCCCTGATTGATTGATTGATTTATTGATTGATTGATGCAAATAGGTCTGATCAAAATTTTTGGAACCCAATACTGCAAAAAAAACAGCAGGACTGAAAAGGAGAGAGATGAAGGTGGTGTGGACTATAGGGGGGAGTCTACTGCTGTCCAGCGGGACATATTTACCACAGCTGTAGGAGAACATAGTTCATCAGATGCCATAAAGGAACAGAAACCCACTAACGAGTGAGATGTCAACAATGAAACTGAATGAACAGGGAAGGAAGAAAGAACATGTTACTATAGTGGAAGAGGTGCAATAAGAGTCAGATCGTCTATGCCATAGTCTGCCACAGCAACTCACGAATATCGGAGAGAAGGTCCACTTAGAACTGAAAATGATGCTGTTGTGATCCAGAAGTGAGGTAAACACAAATAGTGCATAGGGCTTGTGTATTGCAGGTCTGGTTGCTGTGATGTTTATAGGGACCTGTTTTGTAGGGGGCTACAGGCACATTGTGCATCACAAGAGTGGTAGTTCAAAACCCTCCGTCTCGATGGCTTGTAAAGAAGTGATCCATGCCCTTCTCAATGGATAAGAAATGGGAGGATCACCTTAGATACTAGCTGGAGATAACTGGCTAATGGGAGGATGGACAGGTGATGGTCATGTCAGTCAATCTGCCACCCAGACCACAACAGCGGGGTACTCGATAAAATAGGGCAACTAATGTTGGAGGCATGTGGAGAGGGGGCTATTGTGGGAAGTATGCACGAGGCTAATACTGAAATGTGCATAATTTCATATAAGGGCATTGATTTATCTTCTGCGGGTGTTCATATCACTGAAATCTGGCAGGCATTCAAGCATGACTGCATATTTATTGGTTAAATAAATGTGGAAATATACCAGTTTCAGCTTTACTTTTTACACAAAACCCATAATACATATGGATAAATACAGATAAAGTTGACAAAAAATAAATATGGATAAATACAGACGGAAATGACAAAAAAAAAAATACCATAAAACCGGGAGCCCTAGTTATATTGTTATGTTATAAATATTTATTAAGCACTCGATTACCCAAGGGTGTCTTGGCGCTAGAAACAGTGTGGCAGTAGCTTCGAAAGGTGAGCAAAACCTATTATGAGGAATTAAAAGCCAGGTCTTGAGGGATTTTCTGAACATCAGGAGATTGGAGGAAGCTTTGGGAAGCTCATTCCATGCTAGAGAGACAAACCGCACACATCTGCGGTCGCCCCAAGTCGTACACTTGAATATGGGTGCAGTGACTGTTTTTGCTGAAGATCTTAGTGGCCTCTTAGGCAGGTACCACTTAAAATTGTTTTTAAGGAATAGGGGTCCTTGATTATTCAAGGCCTTGTGGACGATACACAGAGCTTTGAAAGTATCTCTGCCTGATGGGTAGCCAGTGTAGCTCCCTCATGGGTTTAGCCACTGATTGGTATTTAGAAATTTTAATGAGGAGCCATACAGCTGCAATTTGCAAAGCTTGAAGCCTGTTTAGCACGTGTTTGTGGGCAGTTATAGACTGTTACAATAATCCAACCGGGACAGAGCAAAGGAAGTCACTAACATCTTCTGAAGCTGAAGGGGGATAAAAGGGAGTATCTTCTTTATGAGCCTTAGGGTCTGAAACACCTTTGAGGAGACTGCATTGACTTGGTCTGTAAGGGACAACTTGGTGTTAATTAGAGCATTTAAATTATGGGCTTTGTTGACCTTGGACGGGAGGGCACTCATGTCCTGGGGCCACAAAGTGGGTGTCTAGAATGAGGGATCAGAACCAAAGAGTAGGACCTCCCTCTTACTCAAGTTCAGCTGGGGGCAGTTCTCTGTCATCCATTGGTTAACGGCCTGCATACAGTTGCAGAAATTGGGCCCTGTATCTGATGTATCATTAGCGAAAGAGTCCACAATTTGTGGGTCGACGGCGTAGGAGGTAAGGGCAAAACTGAACTGCTTGATGAGTTCCGCGAGAGGGGTGACGTATATGTTAAACACCATTGGGCTGAGTGAAGACCCCTGCAGAACCACACATGGAAAGGAGAAGGAGTGAGAAACAAATTTATCCAGTCGGACCACTTCTTCTTGGCCATGAAGGAAAGAACTAAGAAATTTCCAGGCAGTGCCAGTGACACCGATACTTGTTAGATGATCCAGCAGTCTGTCATGATGTACGGTATCGAATGCCGCTGACAAGTCTAAAAGTATCAGGGCAGCTTTGCCGCCCCGATCAAGGTATTCCATGACTTTCTCTGTTGCCTTAATTAGTGCAGTTTCCGTACTATGCCCGGAGCGTAAACCAAATTGGGTATCATCCAGCTGTTTGTTATAAAAAATAAACTTAACGCTGCTGAGAGTTCACTTCCTTCTCAATAAGCTTGGCGGGCAAAGGGATGTAGGGCGACAGCTGTTAGACTTAGCTGGATCTAAGATGGTTTCTTTAGAAGAGGGAGAACTGACGCTTTTTTCCAGATGACTGGAAAGATGGCAGAATGAAACATACGCTTCGTGTAGATGAACACCAAAATGATGGATACTACTCGTCAGCACGTATTCACTGCTAGATCATGTCTTCACACAGGGAGATGTAATCACTTGCTGTAAGGAAATTGAGCTCCTGACCAGGCACATGTCTGATCATGCCCCTCAAATAATGAGACTTGGTGAGGGGGACGGGGAGATTCGGGCCAAATATGGTAGTGCCTTGACACAAGGGAACTACAAACCACCCAAATGAGGAAACATCTGTCTGAGGTCACTGAATTATATTGCACTTAAAATAATGGGTTAGTAAACTCTAATACTGTTTTATGTGAGGCCTACAAGACTATGGCACGAGAGCAAGCAATTGCAGTCATTTCACGGTTCAAATGGGGCTGTAAGGTCTAGAAATTGTTAAGATAGGGGCACTCCGGTCAGAGAACGGTTAGAATGGTGGTTAAGATGGCCATGACAGGTCAAGATGGATGTCCAAGAATATTTTTGATGGGGGCTAAAAAGTCCAAGAATGGTTAAGATGGGCGCTGAGGGCCAAGAATGGTGAGGATGGAACTGTAAGGTCCATGAAGGGTTAGGATGGGGCCATATGGTCCAAGGGTGGTTAAGATGGGGCCCTAAGGTCCATGAATGTGTAAGATAGGAGCTGTGATGCCCAAGAGGTTTTTGAGTGTAAACAAAAGAAGAGGGGGATGGAAGGTCGTTGGGCAGTTTGAGATTTTTACTTGTGGCAGCTCATAGCTATATGTTCAAATGTTAGAGCATGGTAGGACCTTTCAGTTTGTAAAGTGATGGAAATGAGGGTGTTGTTTGAAAGCCTAATGGGTTCTCTCAATAAATGTATCCCTTTTCAAAACAACTGCACCTGTCTCTCGCAACTTCATACCAAGGACTTCCTCTTTGTTTCCTCCACAGAACTGAGGAACCAATACAGCATGACACATCCAGCAATATCAACGACTGCTGCCCCTGCAACATGCTTGGGGCATTGAGACGTAGACAGATCCAGGTGTCCACCAAACAAAGTGTCCACAGGGGAATCCATGGCAGGGGGACCTCCATCCTTACCCGTCGAGCCCAGACTGCACGGGGTTGGGCAGAAGACGAGGCCCGCTGTACCAAGTGGGCCACGCCGCGACCTGGGCGCAGCGCTCGAGGCAGTCACTGTGGATTCGAGGCCAGAGTGGACTGGAGAGGAAGGAGACCAGGAGTGCTCCCCTGCTGGCAAAGGCCACACTCCGCCCCACCTGTTATGACATCCGACGAGTAAAGCAAAATAAAGGATTTATCAGCTACACAGACTCAAAGTATCTTTCTACTCCACTCACCAGATCCAAGAACTGAAGAGATGAGACCACGTGTGTTTAGCGAATGAATGACTGAATGTTGGTATGCTGCTCATGAGAAGGGCCATGGAAATATGCGGCAGTGGAGGACCAAAATATGCACCTGGTTGACGAAATCGTGTGGCAAGAAAATGCAAATAACGCGGTGTTAGAACTGGGGGTCTCTAGTTGGCAATGGTTTGCACCTTTGTCCAAATAGGGACCCTTGCTTCTAGTCAGGATAAGGGGGATACCCTCCTAAAATAACCCCTGCTCACCCCCTGATAGCTTGGCACGAGCAGACAGGCTTATCTCAGAGGAAGTGTGTAAAGCATTTGGGAACACATACAGTAATACAGTGAAAACACTACAGATGGACACCACACAGGTTGTTATGTAAAAATAAGTAATCTTTATATAGACTTATCACAAGACCCAATAGCAAAAATCCACAATACTGTACTCAAAAATAGACTTTAAAAGGTTATAAAATAGTTCAGTTCTCTCAAGTTGTAAATGCGACACTTTACTCTCAATGTACCTTGAATGCGTAACGCAAAGAAAACAAAAGGGTCGCAGGGAAGGTGATGCGTCGGTTCCTTACACTCAGGGGAGTGGATGCGTCGGTTCCTTACTGCCGCGCAGGGGAGTTGATGCTCGCTTCCTTACTGTGTGGGAGGTGATGCGTCGGTTTCTTACTGCTTTCCGGTGCGATGCGACAAGATGGCACCTCGATGCGATACTCTTCTCCGGTACGATGCGACAAAATGGCGTCTTGGTTGCGATGTGACAACGTTGGTGTGATGCGTGCACGCCCGACGGCCGTGCGGCGACTCGATGATCTTTGGAGCCGCGACAGGCCCTGCGACGCGCTTCTCCGGTGATGCGACGATGACCTCTGTGGCAGCGTCCCGCTTCTCCGGTGATGCGCCGCGCTTCGGTGATGCGAGGATGACAGCGGCAGCGGCGTCTCGCTTCCTTGGCGATGCGATGACCGCGGCGGCGACACGCTTCTCGTTGTTGCGTCGCGCTTCCAGCTCCCAGCGACACGCAGTCTCTCAGAAGGCCCAGCACAACAGCAGGCACTTCAATTCCCAGCAAGGGAATGCAGGGGGGGAGCTGGTTGGTGAAGTCTTGTATCCCTGAGACTTTAGGCAGGAGGCAAGCTCTAGTTCAAGCCCTTGGAGATTCTCTTCTTCAAGATGACAAAGCACAGCAAAGTCTTTTCTCCTGTCCTTGGTAGAAAGCAACCACTGCAGGCCAACCCCAATCAGCAAAACAGCACAGGGCAGTACTCCTCCTTCAGCTTCTCCGGTTCTTCTCCTTGGCAACAGGTTTCTTGATTTCCCAGAAGTGATCTAATTTCCTAGGGGTCTGGGTCCCCTTTTATACACAGTTTCTCTTTGTTCTCTGAAGGCAGAGAGGCCTCTGCCTAGTCCAAAACCAGTTCTGGTCAGTCCTGGAGCACTTTGTTTTTCTGACTCCTTCTTTCCTTTGTGAGTGAGGGGCAGAGCCATCAGACGCCCGGCAGGAGGTGGAGCCAGCATTGTGGAAGGCAGGCACAGCCCTATTCAGACCCAGGTGCAACTCCTCCCTCCACTCTGGATGCAGATCTTTCTATTCAGCCCTGTGCTGACTCACCCTGTCTCCTGTAGCCACCCCCAGCCCCTGTCACTCAATCTCCAGACAAGGAATACACAACCTAGCAGAGGCAGGCTTGGAAGTTTAGGCAAGAAAATACCCACTTTCTAAAAGTGGTATTTTCAAACACAGAATGTTAAAACCAACTTCACTAAAAGATGTATTTTATCATTCTGAGTTCAGGCATACTAAATTCGTTTTTCTACCATGTTCCCTGGGTCAGTTAGGATTATAAGGTGTAATAATCAAACTGCCCATTCTGGCCTATGGAGAACAGGTAGCCTTGCAATAGTGAAAAACGAAAATGGCTGTAATTCACTATTAGGACATGCCACACACACCAGGGCATGTCCTACCTTATACTTACAATGCACCCTGCCCTTGGGCCTACCTTAGGGGTGTCTGATATGAAGATAAGGGAAGGTTTAGGGACTGGCAAGTGGGTGCACTTGCTAAGTCGACATGGCAGTCACAGACCGCACACAGGCTCTGCAATGGCAGGCCTGAGACACATTTTACAAGCTGCTTCTGTGGGTGGCACAACCAGTGCTGCAAGCCCACCAGCAGCATTGGATTTACAAGCCCTGGGCACACTCAGTGCACTGTACTAGGGACTGACAAGTAAACCAATCATCCAATCATGGAGTCACTAATCCATACATCAATTTACAGTAGGGAGCACTTGCACTGTGGCACTGAACAGCAGTGGCACAGTGCCCAAAAGCATCTAAAACCAGCAAAACATAAGAGGCAACAGCAAAAAAATGGAAGGGAGACCCACGCCAATGGTGCCAAGTCTAACACGCGGCATAAGCAGCAGATTCTTGGCAGCATTTATATGTTTTTTTAACACACATTGATACTGTCTGCTCAAAGGTTTCACTTCTTTAGTACCAGTTTAGCAGCGGAACTTTTCTTAGTAAATTTTGATCGTGATGCAGCAGATGGTGTATTATTTGGCAAGCCTGGTAAATCCATAATTAAGTGGAAAACATTGCAGAACTCCAGTGCCCGTGCTTCTGGGCAACTATGTCAATAGCTGAGGCTTGCTGGCATAAAATTCACTTTCCCAATATCGATTGGAGTCAAGGCATGATAATGCTGCTGTACACTGAAGACCCGATTATGTAGAGACACTACCTATCTCCTTGAGATTCTTAAATAGTTATTTGAAAACGGATTTCATCCTTTAAATATAGTGCTACTTCTCACGGCTAGACTGCCGACCTTGGAGCTGGGAAACCAAGGTTCGAGTCTGGGGTCGACTCCACATCCTGTGATTCTGGGCAAATCACTTAATCTCCCCATGCCTACCAAAACAAGCATTGGAAATGCAATAGGTCTCGCATTTCCATGAGTTACAGCTATTGGTGTTGTAAATGACAATGTCTTTTACCTAAGTGTTATGGAGTGTATGTATGTGGTGTGTAGTGGAATTTTGTGGTTTGGATGATTGGAATTGTTAGGCATGGAATCCTGTGGTGTGGAGTGGATTTGTGTAGTGGAATTATGTGGCATGGTGTGCAGTGGAAATATGTGGATAGTAATTAGGAGACAACGATTGAAATACATAAATACACATGCTTACTTATAAAGGTGCACCTAAACAATCGTATAAGCAAACATAAAGGCTCAAGATATAAGACATGTGTGCACATGGAAGTAAAACTGATACGTAAGCATTTAAACAGACACACAAGCTAACATAACACAACGAGACCAACGCTGAGAAGTAATTCTATTAAAGCAAAGCGGCATACCGATTTACCTGCACACTCAGTTTTGAAATAAAGTACTAGTGGCCATGCCTTTTTTGGGCATACAGGCGCCAATGTACTTTGCATTCTGGAACTTATAGTTGGACAATTATGATTAAATGTAGGACCTTAAACATTCAAGCAAGCAAAGTGTAGTTGGGTTTAGAGCTAGGCTTTAAAGAAGGTGTCACAAGAACTAAACTCTTTTGACAACAATGCTTTTTTTTGTAGTTTTTATAAAGAACGAACTCGACTTGAAGGTATTGGAGCGCTTTACATGAGCACCAGTTACATTACACAAGGACACATTCACTTTTTGTAGGCAGGGAGAGATTACGTGATTTGCACAGAATCACAGGATGTTGATCCGTTGCCGGGATTCAAAACGGGTTCCCCAGTTCCAAAGTTGGAAGGTCTGCCGTAATGCCACCACTATAGCAGTGTTTGTTGCCAATTTCTTTAAGGTCAGTGCGTAAAAGATGATAATAATATTGACCCCACCCAGGGATCCCAAATTATGGGTCACTGAGAGAGGTGTTCCCATCACAAGCAGAGCGTCTCCCTCTGCCCGGGCCCAGCACTGCACCAGAGGCATCACACAGAAGAGAGGCGGAAACACAGAGCCAGTGGTGAGTGAAGACAGGCACGGAGGGCTTCCCTTCAGAGGAGGAGGTGGAGAGACAGCAGGTCAGTCCCGCCCCCTCCTGCAGCCCAGACTAAGAGACTGTTTCCCTTTCACGGACTTCCCAGAGCTGGAAAAAGTCCCCAGTGGCCAAAGAACCGGAGAAGGGCGCGGGCGGGGCGGTGGGGGGTAGTAGCTGTCTGCAGTGGAGTCACAGGATGGGTATGAGAGTTTGAATCATGGCTTCTCCTTGATAGGCTCTGTGATGTTAGGCATGTTGCATCTCCTGTGTGTTCTCTGCCCAAGTGCACGGATTCAGTAAAGACCCTAACCGCATCCTCTCGAACTTACTGAGGGTAACACTGAACGTCAGTCCGTGCCATGCAGTCGTTCCACCTGAAGGTCGTGGGGCTGTAACATGTTGACACTTCATGCCCCCACCCCCGCCGACGTGCAGTGAAGGGCAACAAAGCCCAGCTTTGAAGGATGGCGATATGTCCCATAAAGAAAGCAACATTATGTCTAATCGAAAGACCGTGATTGTGTGCGAACAATTTAATAAAATGTACTTTATAAAAACAGAGGGCAGCACTCATGAAATAAACGCAGCCCTGACATGAGAATTAATTGGTGCGGGCTGCAAATAAATGAAAAGTTTGCCAAAGCAAAACATGTTCAACAAAAAGCAGCGATAAATGTGGGCTGAAAATAAAGCACCCTTGAGTAGACCAAATCGGAATGTTTTGATTTATGTAGTGAAACGAAGCACCACTTTAAAAGCACTGGTTATTTTCTGCTTATTACACCATATGGAAACAAGGGCAGAACGTATTAATCAATTAAAAAATGCTACCAGGCAAGGTGTGCACCCTTAAATTATTCCTTTCAGCCGGGGCCTTATCCCTCGTGGCGGATTATTCAACTTCACAAAATCGATAGATCAAAAAGCCAAGGTAGAGTGAGGGTTCAATACAGACTCGTATGGAACACAACCGGAATCGCGTGCTGGTCGTTAGGCAACACATTGGATTATAGCTGCAGTTGTGTGGGGGTGGTGGCTATATTTCAAGGACTGTGCACGTATCTTCACATGGAACTGAATATGCTATATAGCCGAGCCGAGCTCGAGGTGTGATTTTTTCCCCTCATGTGCTGCTCTCCCCAGAACACCACGCAGCACACCGCGACCTCGCTGTATTTTATCACAATATGTGGTTAGCGGAAACCGGACAGCAGTCAGATCTAACCAGGTCCCTCCGAGCAGTACATAAATATAGACTTGATCGGGCATGTTCAACTTTATACTGTTTAATATGAAAACAAGCCAGTTTCTTGCTTTTCTTATGTGACTGTACCTTTAAGACCCTTGAATTTCTTTCGGCTGTAGTCGAAACGACCATCTGTTGTGCTCCGATTGGAGCTTCTGTAACGGGGAGATCTGCTGCTTTTTGAGAGCAGGCGCACTCTCTCGTCGATCCTACTCGCAGCCCGAGTACGTGAATAAGCATGAAAAGGAAGGTATTAAGGAATATCAACTTACCCGGGCGGCGACTGGGCTTTGTGTTGTTTCAGCGCCCGGGGGCAGGACAGGGATGAGAGGCTGCAAGTCGCCGGTGCCAATGGCAAGCGATCGGAGCTTCTGTAACGGGGGAGATCTGCTGCTTTTGGAGAGCAGGCGCACTCTCTCGTCGATCCTACTCGCAGCCCGAGTACGTGAATAAGCATGAAAAGGAAGGTATTTAGGAATATCAACTTACCCGGGCGGCGAGTGGGATTCGCGCAATAACTACACTCCACGCTGTTACTTGAAGCGTAAAAGGCCATTTTATTAGGACAAGGTTGCAATCATTTAGACTTTATTAACAGTACATAAATGCAAGAAATATACTTTTCCCATCCCATACCCACACATTCTCCATTCAGCCTTCTCAAAACCATCTCACCTGTTTGACTCTTCCCCATTCACTCGGTAACCTCCTTCCTTTCCCCATTCTCACCTTCACTTGCCCTCCAAGCATCCTGTTGACTTTCCTTCATTGCTCATTGCCTCCCGCGCCCCGCTATCAGTCACCTGTGTACCGTTCTCCCCCCCAAGGGGTGGATCCGCCCGTATGTGACTCACCACCCCTCCAAAGTACCGTAACGTCTCTGCTCCGCAACCTGCCCTAAACTGGCACTCTCAGACCCGAAAGACCACCCCAAGCCCTTTGCTTAAGACCTGTAGGGTGGGTGGGTGGACAAACTTTTCTACCTCCCCCCGGTGGTGCTCAGGTGTCAGGAAGAGGCCGGATCTTCCTCTACTGACACCTTATATGCCCTCCCAGCTCCCGCCCCTTCCTTTAACCCCTCTAATCCCACCCCCACCTTGTCCTTCCGGCCATTGCGCGAATACCCCGGGGGAAGACTGGTCTGCGACCTTCACTTCTCCCCGGGGCACGCATCGCGCAATAACTACACTCCACGATGTTACTTGAAGCGTAAAAGGCCATTTTATTAGGACAAGGTTGCAATCATTTAGACTTTTATTAACAGTACATAAATGCAAGAAATATACTTTTCCCATCCCATACCCACACATTCTCCATTCAGCCTTCTCAAAACCATCTCACCTGTTTGACTCTTCCCCATTCACTCGGTAACCTCCTTCCTTTCCCCATTCTCACCTTCACTTGCCCTCCAAGCATCCTCTGTTGACTTTCCTTCATTGCTCATTGCCTCCCGCGCCCCGCTATCAGTCACCTGTGTACCGTTCTCCCCCCCCGAGGGGTGGATCCGCCCGTATGTGACTCACCACCCCTCCAAAGTACCGCCAACCAGGGAACCCCCGTAGGGCGGTTCCCTGCCCCACCCCCCAAGTTCCTGGGCACCTTTCGCCTCCCGTCAGCCGAACCTGCGGCACCTAGTGGACGACCGATCCACCACCTCCACGTGCATCCCGTAGAAAAATACTATTGTTGGGACAGTCGTTGATCGCGAAAGGTGCCCATCCTAAGAGGGACCACTTGCTCCTTCAGTTCCTGTGCACCTAACCTCTTCCCCACTCTGCAGCACCCGGTGAATGACCATCCACCACCTCAACGTGCGTCCCGTGCCCACAAGTAACATTTCCGGGCCAAACCTCAAACGTGACAGGTGCCCACATCGCGGTGAACGACCATCCACCACCTGGACCTGCGTCCCGCGTAAACAAGTAACCTATTATGAGCCACTCTTTGCCGTAAAAAGGTGCCCCCTTCGCGGTGAATGACCATCCACCACCTGGACCTGCGGCCCGTGTAAACAAGCAACATCTTTGGGCCAATCCTTGTCCGAAAAAAGGTGCCCCCTTCATGGTGAACGACCATCCACCTCCTGGACCTGCGTCCCGTGTAAACAAGTAACATTTTCGGGCCAATCCTTGTCCGTAAAAGGTGCCCCCAACGCAGTGAACGACCATTCCCCCTGGACCTGCGTCCCATGTAAACACTTAACCTGTTCGGGCCAATCTTTGTCCATGAGAGGCGCCCCCGTCCCGGTGGACGACCATCCACCACTTAAACCTGTGTCCCAATGTGAATAATTAACAATTCCGGGCCAATCCGTGTCCGTTAAAGGCGCCCCCTTTGAAACGAGACCACCTGTTTCTCCTTGAAACCGTCCCATCACCAGCGTGCCATGACCTGGCAGGCCAGTTCAATAACCCCCAGATCCCTTCTCCTGCAATGCACAATTCATTCACGTGACCAAGTTGCCCCACGCTCCGTTTCCTTGAACCATATCCCCTTCCATGCATCATAGGGTAACGCCAGTCCTGACTTATCCCAAAATACCTTTCCCCCGCATGTACCCTCATATCGGGGCAGCCTCTTATTTCTTGTGACACAATGTCAGCCGTACTGGCAACAGCACCCCCCCATTTTCATTCCCCTGTTTCCCCCACACATCTCACAGCCCGATGACCGTAGTCCCCGCCCGGTGATGTCTGTACACCTGTTAGTTCGCCTCCTGTGCTGTCCAATGCCGGAAGAATGGCCACCCATCCAGGCGACCGCCCTGGATCCCGCTCTACTCCCAGGTCCTGTGGTAGAAAAAGAATAATTAGTCCTGCAATAAGTACTTCCTTTTTCCCTTAGCCCTTGTTCGGCAGTCGTCCCAAATCCATCCGAAGGACCCCTAGTCCAGTACCTATACTGTCACAGAACCCTTTTCTGTACGCCCGTCGTCCTCAGTCTTCAGCCTCCTCCCTCCCCCCCCAGGGCTCCCCTGACGCCACAGCTGTTACAGCCCCAATCCGTAAGAACCGTACGGCTCCGTAAGATAGCCCCCACCACAAAAGCCCGGCCTTCGTATGAGACCAATACTGACCTGTAGAACTGACCTTCCACATTCGGAAACAACAAAGTCCCCCAGCCTCGGCCTTCACTCTCTTGCCCCAAATCACTGTTGCTTCATGCCCTCTCCTGGCCTCCCCTTGCTATTCGGACACACGCTCTACCTGCCCCAAAAACTGCCACAACAGAGCCGCTACACCCACCCCAACTGCCCTATGCCCTGGCACACCTCGTTCTCATCTGCGCCTCACCGCACCGACGCTGCTCTGCGCGAAAACCTGTGCCCCATTTTTTTCCACCCCCAAACGCCAGGCGCTACATAGCCTGTCACCTCCGCCACCACCCCCTTGTCTGCTGCTCCACCTGGACCAATAACATCCCGACTCCAGGGTTTGCACTACCATACTCCCAGTTCAACGAAACCCTTGAAATATATCATATTGTCTGCGTCTTACAACACTACCACAGTGTTACGGCTTCCTGTTCCCTACCTTCTTGGCCATCCCTGCACACACCCTACCTCACTCGCCCTTGCCGCCCATTTACACCTGTCAAACACGTCCCTCACCGAGCCTCCTCATGCACCCTCGCACTCATGCCTCGCGCCTTCCGTATCCCCTGTTCCCCCGCCTAAAACCCCACCCCCTACTGTACCGCAAACCTGCCCCGGCCATGCCTGTGCGTCTGCCGCCTGTCCCCTGGTACCTTCTCCCCACGCACCCTCTGCGTAGCACTTTCCACCCTTTTTCGCTGCCGTAGACCTTGCCATCCAACTCGCACTTGGCTCGAGTGTCCCTCCGCCCTCATAGAGAAACTGCCATGCAACGAGTCCCTGATACAAACCCCTATACCATCTGTTAGATTGCGCTTCGCAACCCCAGCCCCCCCCCAAGCGTGGACAGCCTATCAGTCAAGCCCGCCCCGCGCAATCGATAAGCTGTGATGCGAAGCATGCCACCTCCTACGTCGTCACCGGAGGCCCGTCTTCCTCTTGGGAAACGTCGAGCGCCATGGACCCATGGCCTCCATTTAACCGTGAAGGACCTCTTGTCCCAGACATCCCCCCCGTATCCACCTGCGTAACGTCATTGGGATCCGTTCCCCTTGTAAGGACCTCCTATCCCGGACTACCCCCCCCCAACCCATCCCTCTTTTCATGCTCCTCCCTTTTCCTCCAGGGAGGCCCCAGCTTGACCTCATATGAATGGGTGCCTCCAAGATCCCCCACCCCCGGGTAAGTGATCCCGTGGAAAACCAATGTCGCTATCATACTCTCGCTTTTACGGAGAGGCTGAGCCTTGAATTGATGCCCCTTCCGGTTCAGGCAAGTCTGGGCGTACCTCAGCCCTCCCTGCTCAGCCATGCGAAACCCCCCATCCCTCCTGCCACTCAGCTGCCATCCATGACGTTCCGCAGGGCAATTGCCCTGCCCCCACTCCGTAATATGTAGGCCCAACAGTGGCGACCGATGTCCTCCTTCATGTTAACTGGCACCCCTGGCTCATTTGACACTCCCGGCCAACCTGGCAGACAACAAGACAAGACCCATTGCTCGAACCCCTCTTTTCGTGTGGTCCCACCTTGTTCATCTGGACCCAATCCCCACCAAATCACCAGGTTCCCATAGTTCCCGCAGGATGCCGCCACTGCACCTGCCTCCGTGCCAACCCCCTCACAACCCTCCACACACCCCAGCCGACCAGCTGAAGTCCCCTCTTACCCAATGCTCCCCGGACCCCTGCTCTCGGCCTTATTCCTTTACCTGAGCGTCCGTCTGGGACCTCCTCAGCCTGGCCAGCGCTGCTGCGCCCTTCTGTTCCGTGTCCACAGTTCCGTCTGAGGCCGTGCACGCCTCCTGCAAAACTAAAACAGTCTGGTTACCTCAACTTCCCCCCCACCCCCGAAACCCCCACTCAGCCGCAGCTATCCTCGCATTCCCTCTGACACTCAACACTCCTCTCCCTTCATACCACGCACCCCAGTCTTTTCCTCTCACCAACCAAATCATTCTTCACAAATTGTATTCATCACATTGTAGTATGCGCTGCGCGATCCCTCGTTGGAGGGCAGGCCGCCGCGGACCCCCCTACTGCTTCTGGCCAGCACACCGGGGCTGTCGTGCGCCCCACTGGCGATGCCCCGTTTTCTGCCGGTATCAGTTGCCGGTCTTGGATCCCTCCCCCCCCCAGGTCGCTCCAACCTGGAGGGTCCCAAGCACCACCGGGCCTCATGCCGTGCTGGCAGTCCCTCACCCCTATCCTGGGGACCGTGTAGCAGCTAACGACCCCTCGGACCCCCTCCCCCCGCCTTGCTGTGCTGGCCGAGGGGGGGGGGGAAGGCGTGGGCATGCACCCCCCTACCCGTGCGCCTGCTGCAAAAACCCCTACCCGACCCTCCTGGGAAACCACAGAAATAGAACCCTCAACCTATGAGTGGAAGACTCCCAGCCTTAACCCCTGGGCCACTGTGACCCACAGGCCAGGTGCCTCGCCAGAAAAAACTCCAAAACCTGGCCCAGCCTCGCCTACCCCAGCAAAGCCAACCCAAACCCCAACATGCCCCCCCACCCCCCCCAGCCGCTGGGAACCCGGGCTGCATGGCATAAAAACCTGCCGCACCGCACTGGGAAGGGCCCGCCGCTCGACCTCCCGCCGAGGCTTGAAGGCCTGTGAGGGGCCCGCAGGCACCCACGCTGTGGTATCGTTTGCTGTAGCCCAGCGCTGTGCTGGCACAGTAAATTCCCGCCGCCATCCGCGTCCCGGGGCATCAATATCCCGCCCCCCCTGCATGCGGGTACAGCGGCTCCCACCCCCCCAATGACAGCCCCCCCGCCAGAATCAATGCAGGACTCTGAGCACCCGCGGGCCGGCTGCCTGTTGATTGACAGGGCCCTGACAAACCTCCGTTCTTCCCCGCCACAGTTCCAATCAAGCCCCCAATTTCCCGCGGTGATTCGGCCGGGCGGGAGACGCCGGCTGCCACACTCGACTCATTTGCAGGCCCCGCCGGCCGCTCCCCGCTGCAGATAAGTGTCTCCAGCTACTTCAGTCCGCTCCGAAATGGGCCGCCAGACACCGGCTTTTGGCCGGCACCCCCCCCCCGGGGCTCTGAACATCCCGATCGTCGCCTCCCCCGCCAAACAGCGCAAAAATCAGGCTCAGCTCCCTCGCCCCCCGCCGGACATGGACCTGCCTCAGGAGACCAGCCCAGCTGGGAGCACGCGACGCCTCGTCGCATCCACCATGGACACCTTAAGTGTCGCGTTGAGTCCCTGCTGTATCCCCGTGGCCCAAGGGCGCCTGTCGCACTTCGCCAACCCGCCCCCTGACCCAACCAACCTTTACACAAACTTTTCTACCTCCCCCCTGTGGTGCTCAGGTGTCAGGAAGAGGCCGGATCTTCCTCTCCTGACACCTTATATGCCCTCCCAGCTCCCGCCCCTTCCTTTAACCCCTCTAATCCCACCCCCACCTTGTCCTTCCAGCCATTGCGCGAATACCCCGGGGGAAGACTGGTCTGCGACCTTCACTTCCCCCGGGGGCCGCATTGTGTTGTTACAGCGCCCGGGGGCAGGACAGGGATGAGAGGCTGCAAGTCGCCGGCGCCAATGGCAAGTTTGTGTTAATTGATTTCGGCAGCCGTGCATTACAAAAGAAATGCGCAGCTGCCGTTCTCGAACCTGAAGGTGCCTCGCACACCTCTTAAAAGCACAGTGCTTTGAAAATATATATATCAATTTATGAGCAGCGTTAATGGCGCGCCTGCCATTCTTAAAGCAAAACACATATGATGAAGCGCGCCCGCGATGCTTAAGAAACACACAAGTGGTTCCAGGAAATCATGTGCCTGTAGTAGGAACAAGCTGTCGCCACGCCATTGCGCGAATGAAAAAAAAAAGTGCTCACCCACCAGATAAAGGAGACAGTATAACGCCGCAAGCAAATGATCCAGTCCGGATGGGCCGTCGCAGAAGGAGACAGGGCGGTAACAAAAAAGCCTCACTTTCAATCGGAGGCCAGCGTTTACCATAAAGTATGACGGCAGCCAATGAAAATGATGGGCGTGGCTTCAAGTCCCCTTCCGAAATCATCTCGATCACAATAAGCCTCGCAGAGCGAGGAGCGCATGCGCGCTCCAATGCTAGGTCTGCGAGACCTAAAAATGAATGTGTTCTTGTGTAACGGAAGTGGTGCTCATGTAAAGCGCTCCAATACCTTCGGGTCAAGTTCGCGCTATATAAGTCTGCAGACAAAAAAAGTAGCGGCATGATCAACTGTAAAAACCACAAATGCAGCTGCAGTTTATTTCCCTGACTTATTAGCAAAACACAGTGAATATTTAAATCATCAACATGTCCGCAACAAATAAAAACATTTTCTTTGTTCATTTCGACAAAAAGGATTCAGTATTTGCAAACGCTTTGATTCACAAAAACACCAGCTTTGCGACCACAAACCCCAATGTACAAAATTACAATGTGCAAATTTTGAGTCAGAAAACACTTTCATTGAGATGCAGAAGGTGGAGTCGACCTATACCTTCATGGACGTCATTCAGGGGTCGCAGCAGCAACCCCTGTTTATTGCCCTGTGCCACCCCTATCACTGCCTCTGCAATCGCTTGCCTCAGAGGTGAAAAAAGCAAGAACAGAAGGTAAGCAATGACCTCACGAGCACAGTTTTCTTTCTGCAGCTCCCGCTGGAACGTGAAACTTTCTGTTTGGCAAAATAAATGCATTTAACAGGGCAGCACTCTTTAAAATACATCATAAAATTAGACAAATGAAAAAACACAATTTTCAACTTGTTACTATGCTTCATCCTTGTGAATAAATGAAAAACAAGCACTGGCAATGTCAATAGGTCTAGCCTTGGCAAGGTGGTGAGATGTTTATTTTTTATAACTACAAGGATGCCACAAAAACAAAAAGGAAAAAAATGCTGCCTGAACAATTTTAAATTGAAAAAAATAACATTCAACTACAACTTTAAATAGTATGGTTCCTTGAAGGAAATGTACTTAGAACAGGTATAGAAACCTTTTAAGTTTTATTCCACTTCACAAGAAAATATGTCTCTTTTTGGTGAAAAGAAAAGGTTGTATTGGCTCTGAATTGCTGTACCCCAGAGTCATAGTTTTAACCCACAAGGATGACTAAACAAGCATTTGCAATGCAATAGGTCTCACATTACTGAAAGTTTGAGCTATTGGCATTGCAAATGATAATGTTTGTTAGTTTTTTTGGGGGGGTTAAAAAATATCCCTGCAGTAGCATACGTAATATAATAAAACCCACTAAGCAAGACATGGGTAAATATCCCTGCAGTAGCATAAGTAATATAACAAAATCCACTAAGCAAGACATGGGTGCAGTACCACAGGCTGTTACTAGGTGTCCCTGTGGAGCTGTAAAGGGACCTCTATTAGCAACATAACGTACTGCACACTTACTTATGCTACTGCTGGTATATTTTTTAACAAAAACTAAAGGCCACCAGACAGTTGCTGGACTGTGGTGGACAATGACACGCTAAGAAACTGGGAAGGCCCTTGGGAGTTCAAAAGTTTAGAAGTGGGCGCTGGAATCTGGACAGCACAGGTTGGAGGAGAGTTAGTCCCCAGTAAGTCCACAGTGCCATTGGCACAGAGAGCCGCCCCGCAGGGGAGCTAGCATGGCTTCCGGGATGAAGCTGGTGCAAAGGTAGGCTAGGCAGTGAAGTAGGTGTTGTAGTCAGGAGAGCACAGTTTGGAGCAGTGGTAGTCCACAGTGCCATTGGCGCAGAGAACCCCCTTTCGGTGGAGCCAGAGTGGCTTCCGGGATGAAGCTGGAGCAAGGGTGGGCTGGCAGGGAAGTAGGGCGGACAGAAAGAACACTCCGGGGGGGAGGGGGCTTGTCTGATGGAGATGAGGGAACTCAGAGCAAGTGAACTGTCATAGCAGAAAAGTTGGGAGGGGGAGGAGTGCATTGGGAAGGAGTTAGGAGGCAGCCCTGGGCCGGAAGCGAGCGTGCTGGATTATGTGGAGTTGGATAAAACAACGGGGGTAGAGGAGTTTAGAGCCTAAGGCTTGGGTACTCACAAACTTTCTCTCGGGGGCCAAATTTACAGTGTAGTTTGTGGCCGCGGGCCGCACCGGTGGGGGCGGGGTCAGTGGGGGAGAGGGGCGGGGCTACAGCAAAAAAAAAAACTATGACCATGAGGTTTAACACAGGCCCCTGCAGTGGACGCCTTCGTCCACTGAGCCACCAGACCCGGCATACACACATCTCTCTCTCTATCTATCTCTCTCTCTCTGTCTCCCTCCCTCTCTCTATCTCTCCCTCCCTCTCTCTATCTCTTCCTCCCTCTCTCTCTCCATCTCCCTCCCTCTCTCTATCTCTCTCTCTCCCCCTCTCTCTCTCTCCCTCCCTCCCTCTCTCTCTCTCTGTCTCCCTCTGTCTCCCTCTGTCTCACTCACTCTGTTTGTCTTCCTCACTCTCTGTCTCCCTCCCTCTCTCTCTCTATCTCCCTCCCTCTCTCTCTCTGTCTCCCTCCCTCTCTCTCTCTGTCTCCCTCCCTCTCTCTCCCTCTGTCTCCCTCCCTCTGTCTCCCTCCCTCTGTCTCCCTCTGTCTGTCTCTGTCTGTCTCCCTCTGTCTGTCTCCCTCCCTCTGTCTCCCTCTATCTGTCTCCCTCCCTCTGTCTGTCGCCCTCCTCCCTCTGTCTGTCTCCCTCTGTCTGTCGCCCTCCTCCCTCTCTCTGTCTCCCTCCCTCTGTCTGTCTCCCTCTCTCTCTCTCTGTCTCCCTCCCTCTCTCTCTCTCTCTCTGTCTCCCTCCCTCTCTCTCTCTGTCTCCCTCTCTCCGTCTCCCCCCTCTCTCCCTCTGTCTCCCTCCCTCTGTCTCCCTCTGTCTCTGTCTGTCTCACTCTGTCTGTTTCCCTCCCTCTGTCTCCCTCTATCTGTCTCCCTCCCTCTGTCTGTCGCCCTCCTCCTTCTGTCTGTCTCCCTCTGTCTGTTGCCCTCCTCCCTCTGTCTGTCTCCCTCCCTCTGTCTCCCTCTCTCTGTCTCCCTCTCTCTGTTTCCCTCTGTTTCCCTCTCTCTGTCTCCCTCCCTCTGTCTCCCTCTCTCTCTCTCTCCCTCTGTCTGTCTCCCTCTGTCTGTCTCCCTCTGTCTGTCTCCCTCTCTCTGTCTCCCTCCCTCTGTCTCCCTCTCTCTCTGTCTCCCTCTCTCTCTGTCTCCCTCTCTGTCTCCCTCCCTCTCTGTCTTCCTCTCTCTGTCTCCCTCTGTCTCCCTCCCTCTGTCTCCCTCTCTCTGTCTCCCTCTCTCTGTCTCCCTCCCTCTCTCTCTGTCTCCCTCTATCTGTCTCCCTCTGTCTCTCTCCCTCTGTCTGTCTGTCTCCCTCCCTCTGTCTCCCTCCCTCTATCTCCCTCTGTCTGTCTCCCTCTGTCTCCCTCTGTCTGTCTCCCTCTCCCTCCCTCTGTCTCCCCCTGACTCCCTCCCTCTCCCTCCCTCTGTCTCCCTCCCTCTGTCTCCCTCTCTCTCTGTCTCCCTCTGTCTCCTTCTCTCTGTCTCCCTCGCTCTGTCTCCCTCCCTCTGTCACCCTCTGTCTCCCTCCCTGTCTCCCACCCTCCTTCTCCCTCCCTCCCTCTCCCTCCCTCTCTCTCCCTCTGTCTCCCTCTCCGTCTCCCTCTCCATCTCTCTGTCTCTCTGCCTCTCTGTCTCTGTCTGTCCCTGTCTCTGTCTTCTCTGTCTCTATCTCTGTCTGTCTGTCTCTATCTGTCTCCCTCCCTCTCTCTATCTCTCCCTCCCTCTCTCTCTCTCTTCCTCCCTCTCTCTCTCCATCTCCCTCCCTCTCTCTATCTCTCTCTCTCCCCCTCTCTCTCTCTCCCTCCCTCCCTCTCTCTCTCTCTGTCTCCCTCTGTCTCCCTCTGTCTCACTCACTCTGTTTGTCTCCCTCACTCTCTGTCTCCCTCCCTCTCTCTCTCTATCTCCCTCCCTCTCTCTCTCTGTCTCCCTCCCTCTCTCTCTCTGTCTCCCTCCCTCTCTCTCCCTCTGTCTCCCTCCCTCTGTCTCCCTCCCTCTGTCTCCCTCTGTATGTCTCTGTCTGTCTCCCTCTGTCTGTCTCCCTCCCTCTATCTGTCTCCCTCCCTCTGTCTGTCGCCCTCCTCCCTCTGTCTGTCTCCCTCTGTCTGTCGCCCTCCTCCCTCTCTCTGTCTCCCTCCCTCTGTCTGTCTCCCTCTCTCTCTCTCTGTCTCCCTCCCTCTCTCTCTCTCTCTCTGTCTCCCTCCCTCTCTCTCTCTGTCTCCCTCTCTCCGTCTCCCCCCTCTCTCCCTCTGTCTCCCTCCCTCTGTCTCCCTCTGTCTCTGTCTGTCTCACTCTGTCTGTTTCCCTCCCTCTGTCTCCCTCTATCTGTCTCCCTCCCTCTGTCTGTCGCCCTCCTCCCTCTGTCTGTCTCCCTCTGTCTGTTGCCCTCCTCCCTCTGTCTGTCTCCCTCCCTCTGTCTCCCTCTGTCTCCCTCTCTCTGTCTCCCTCTCTCTGTTTCCCTCTGTTTCCCTCTCTCTGTCTCCCTCCCTCTGTCTCCCTCTCTCTCTCTCTCCCTCTGTCTGTCTCCCTCTGTCTGTCTCCCTCTGTCTCCCTCTGTCTGTCTCCCTCTCTCTGTCTCCCTCCCTCTGTCTCCCTCTCTCTCTGTCTCCCTCTCTCTCTGTCTCCCTCTCTGTCTCCCTCCCTCTCTGTCTTCCTCTCTCTGTCTCCCTCTGTCTCCCTCCCTCTGTCTCCCTCTGTCTGTCTCCCTCCCTCTCTCTCTGTCTCCCTCTATCTGTCTCCCTCTGTCTCTCTCCCTCTGTCTGTCTGTCTCCCTCCCTCTATCTCCCTCCCTCTATCTCCCTCTGTCTGTCTCCCTCTGTCTCCCTCTGTCTCCCTCTGTCTGTCTCCCTCTCCCTCCCTCTGTCTCCCCCTGACTCCCTCCCTCTCCCTCCCTCTCTGTCTCCCTCCCTCTGTCTCCCTCTCTCTCTGTCTCCCTCTGTCTCCTTCTCTCTGTCTCCCTCGCTCTGTCTCCCTCCCTCTGTCACCCTCTGTCTCCCTCCCTGTCTCCCACCCTCCTTCTCCCTCCCTCCCTCTCCCTCCCTCTCTCTCCCTCTGTCTCCCTCTCTGTCTCCCTCTCCATCTCTCTGTCTCTCTGCCTCTCTGTTTCTGTCTGTCCCTGTCTCTGTCTTCTCTGTCTCTATCTCTGTCTGTCTGTCTCTATCTGTCTCTGCCTCTATCTGTCCCTGCCTCTATCTCTCTCTCTCTCTCTCTCTCTCTCTCTCTATCGCTGTCTGTCTCTACCTCTATCTGTCTCTGCCTCTATCTGTCTCTGCCTCTGTCAGTCTGTCCCTGTCTCTGCCTCTATCTACCTCTATCTATCTCTGCCTCTGTCTCTATCTGTCAGTCTGTCCCTGTCTGTCTCTGTCTATCTCTGTCTCTATCTGTCTCTGTCTGTTTCTGTCTCTATCTGTCTTTGTCTCTGTGCCTCAGGCAGTGCACACGTACTGTGTCTACACGTCCCTGTCACCAGCCCAGAGACAGCCCACTCCCCCCTCTCCCTGTGTAATGTAAAAGCCAGCTCGTTTTCTCTCTGAATTTGCTGCTTCGCGGGGTTTGTGTCCCACCACTGGGCCTGGGGACACATCTGTCGCTGGCTTTAATTCTGACTCTCACCCCGAGCTGTCAGATCAAAGCCCCCCTTTGGCGCCAGTCACCCGTCCGTGTAGGTATGCATGCATCAATTATATATAGCGCCAACCTGGCGGCGAGCATTTGTGCGCTGTGCTGCGAGAGCGGAGACCAGGCCTGAGCTCCCTGGCCTTGGCTCAACCCTCTGACTACAGGCTGGCGGGAAACATCACATCACAGGCTTTTAACGCACACCTCACCCGGCTCTCACTCCCTGCTGCCCTCCGTCACCTCACCCGGCTCTCACTTCCTGTTGCCCTCCGTCACCTCACCCGGCTCTCACTCCCTGCTGCCCTCTGTCACCTCACCCACTGCTCTCACTCCCTGCTGCCCTCTGTCACCTCACCCGGCTCTCACTCCCTGCTGCCCTCTGTCACCTCACCCGGCTCTCACTCCCTGCTGCCCTCTGTCACCTCACCCGGCTCTCACTCCCTGCTGCCCTCCGTCACCTCACCCGGCTCTCACTCCCTGCTACCCTCTGTCACCTCACCCGCTGCTTCTCACTCCCTGCTGCCCTCCGTCACCTCACCCAGCTCTCACTCCCTGCTACCCTCTGTCACCTCACCCGCTGCTCTCACTCCCTGCTGCCCTCCGTCACCTCACCCAGCTCTCACTCCCTGCTGCCCTCCGTCACCTCACCCGGCTCTCACTCCCTGCTGCCCTCCGTCACGTCACCCGGCTCTCACTCCCTGCTGCCCTCTGTCATCTCACCCGGCTCTCACTCCCTGCTGCCCTCCGTCACCTCACCCGGCTCTCACACCCTGCTGTCCTCTGTCACCCTCTGTCACCTAACCCCGCGTGTGTGTCAGCCCGGGCTGAGACAGCTTCCCGGGAACACACACAGCCGCACCCGAGTACTTCTCAGGTCTTTAAAAGACCATTCACTTGTTAATGAGGCTTTGTTAGTTCACCTCTCTTAGCGCTCTGCATCTCCACTCAGTCAGAGTGGAGATGCAGGGGCGCTAAGAAGAGGTGAAATACAACAAAGCCTCATTAACAAGTGAATGGTCTTTTAAAGAATCGCCCGGCCCCCATAGAGCAGAGTCTCTCAGAGTCCGCGCTGCTGCAACCGGCGGTGTTTGCTGACACGCTATAAAAAAAAAAAAAAAAAGACAGGTACAATGTCTGCAAGGTCCGGGGGCCGCTAAGGAAGGCTTGCCGGGCCGCTGGCGGCCCGCGGGCCGTACTATGAGTACCCGTGGCCTAAGGGGTGGGTGAATATATTAAGGGGAGGAGTAGGGTTGTAAATGTTTAAGGGCCCTATGCATCAAGTATTTTGTGCCTTTGCAAACGGCCGATTCGCAGAATCGGCCCTTTGCAAACGCAAAACAATGCCTTTCTGATGCAGCAAACCCTATTTTGTGATTCGGTAACCTGTTACCGAATCACAAAATGGGTTTGCGATTCGCTATTAGGAAGGGGCGTGTTTAGGACGTCCCTTCCTAATACCGAATCGCATCGGTATGCATGAATGCGACCGAAATGCGGTCGCAAAACATTAGCATTTTACCACCTACTTTAAGTAGGTGGTAACCAATTCGCAAATTGGAAGGGTTCCCCAAGGGACCCCTTCCCCTTTGTGAATGTCTGTAAATGGATTTTCTAAGAGCAGGCAGTGGTCCTACGGACCACTGCCTGTCCTTAGAAAATGAAAGGAAAAGTTTCATTTTCGAAAGCATCCCGTTTTCCTTTAAGGAAAACGGGCTGCTTTACAAAAAAAAGATTGCTTTATTTAAAAGCAATCACAGACATGGTGGTCTGCTGACCCCAAGCAGGCCACCATCCCCGAGATTTTTGCGATTCCTAGGGGGTCGCAAATTGTGACCTACCTCATTAATATTCATGAGGTAGGTCATTTGCGATCCCCTAGGAATCGCAGAAAGTGTTAAACACACTTTCATGCATTCGATTTTGCGATTTTCTAATTGCGAATCGCAAGAATTCACAATTAGGAAATCGCAAAATGGATTGTTGATGCATCTGGCCCTAAATGTTGTTTGTGCAGCTAAACAGACCGATGTTAGCCTCTATCGCATAAGCAAAATGGCCTTTTGTCTGTCCTCCCCCAAAGTGAATCTGAAATCAGGGGACATTGTTGGGCGTTGAGTCTCATTGAGCATTTACGCCATTAAGAGCCACTTTCATTTCACTGCAAAATGCATTAGTTTAGGTAATACCCAGAGTAATGCCCTCCCCCATGGAAAATCAAATGGCACATTCAGGGCATGAGCCAACATTCAGCTTCCATGCGCCTCCAAAGCACGGAGCCCAAGTTATTTCATTTGCATAACTCTGGTTGAGTAATGCTCATGCCTCTGGGCTACTATTTTCCAGAATGCTCTTGACTCCTTTTGTTTAATATCTAATGTTAGCTCGTGGAGAGTTTCTTGCTGTGAAGTCTTTCTTGCTGGTCTTTACTGATAGTGCATGTAATAATCCTTCCCTTCTAGTATTGTTATACTACGGGTCTGTCGAGAAGAGCCACCATCTTGAGGAGACGCGGTTGCATCAGTTTCACAAAGTGAACATCCTGTACCTAAAAAAGAAATGCGCGTGGTCACCATGAAGATCAATTGCGGTGTGCCGTGCTGCATAACAAAGTATCATTTTAAAACAAAATCATTTGGGCGAGCCGCGCTATAAGAAAGGCGCACGGCCACCATTGTTCCAGCTCAAACTCGGCATGCCAGTGTGCTTGAAAAAGTTTGGTGCGTCGCACATAACAAAAATAAAAAAGGCTCAGCCGGTATTCTTGAAGGTGAAGCGGGCGTGGCGTGCTGCTTCGGAGACAGACAGTAAAAAAATGAAAGGTGCGCGGCCACCATGAAGATCAAGCGCGGCGTGCCGCTCTGCATAAACAAATATCAAATTAAAAAAAAGATTTGGGCGAGTGGCGTTACAAGAAAGGCACGTGGCAGCCATTGTTCCAGCTCTAACAGGAAAGCCAGTCTGCTTCAAAACGTTTGGTGAGCCATGCATAAGAAAACTAAAAAAAGGTGCGCCTCGAATTGTTAAAGGTGAAGCAGGCGTGACCCACTGCTTTTCTCGGATAAAGTAATTAGCAAAATAGTGCTCACAAACTGTAAATAACAGATCCTGAGTAACAACACTTGTAACAGGGGCAGTCCTTATGGAAGGGTACAACAGGAGAAAAGGCGGTACTAAGGAGGGATTAGTAAAGAGTTTAACCAAAGAAACAAAAGCATTTGGAAAAGACAGTCAAAGGAGCCAATTAAAAACATGGGCAGAACATGGGCGGAGCTTAAAGCCAATATCCTAAATACAGCATGTCTTCAAAGACAGCGCAAGCGCTGCCTAGGCGAGACCTAAAAATAAAAAGATATGTGAATGGAAAGGAAAAAGCACTGGCAAAGTATTACCCACTATCCCTGGCACTGAAGTGCACTTTGTTTTAGTCAGATGTGCTTGTGTGATCAGGTAAAATGCAGCCACCCTCAGTGCAAGGCAGTCGGAGGACAAAGTGTGCTGACCCATTGTTCCTTGCAGTATGCTAACAGTGGGTGGAAGCAAAATGTTCTGTTGACTGTTGTACAGACCATTGGATGAAGAGAGCTGGCCTAAATTCCCTCTAAGTATAAATATATATATATATATATTTTTTTTTTTCCCCCACATAAGGGCACCCCAATCAGTAATTCCTTATTTATTCTTCTTTAATGGTGAACAACACTACTCCACCAATGCGGTTCGACCTCACAGGGTCCGTGAAAAAGACCCTGTGAGGTCGAAACGCGTTGGTGGAGTAGTGTTGTTCACCATTAAAGAAGAATAGCTAAGGAATTACTGAGTGCAGCGTCCTTGTGTGAAAAATTGATTTTGGGCTCTAGAGGTTCAGCCCGTCGCCGGCACCTGCAGTGGAGCGTGCCCGGATTGACCCTGATTGTGGAGGAAAAAAATATATATATATAAATATATATACACATATATATATATCTATATAAATATATATATATATTCACTGAAAAAACGAAAAGGTTAAAGTAATATTATAGTGGGGGCGTGGCTAAGATGGCAGACGAGACTGATGCACTGTGAAGGAGCTCCATGTGCCTCGCCCGCCCGACAACATCCTGCCATATCACGACCCACAAAAACTTGGTTGCTGTGACCACCCCATCCCCTCTTACATGGAAGTCGAGCCGGTTCTGCGATGGCGGGATGAGGTGCTCCCAGCAGCAGAGGCAGCAGGCTGGATCGTTGGACCCTGAGGCCTGTATTGCCTGCACAGCCTCTGCAGCTGTCGGTGGAGCTCAGCCCTCTCTCTAAATGGGCCTGGGAGCAGCGCAACAGAGTGAGGTGCTTCCCTGTGGCCGGGGCAGTGGATCAGATTGCCCAGGCCTGAGGCTTGCATTGACTGTGTGGCTTCAGCGGCCAACGGAAGAGTTCAGCCCCTCCCACTGAGCCTGGGAGAACACGCAGTGAGTGCCTGTGCAGCTGAGTGGCGGGATTCCCCAGGAACTCCAAGGTGTCAGGATACTGCCCTGTAGCCAGGGGCGGATTTAACGGCCCATGGCTGCCAGTGCAACACACTTTGGGACCATGACCTGTGGCCCTGTGCACTGGCTGGCCCTACTCAATATGGCCTTTGGGACCGTCAAGCTGGGAGCTGCTGCACCTTCTCCCTCACTGCCTTTCTCTGAGGCTGGTGAGTCTGGAGACAGCATTGCAGGCCACATCAGGGACATAGCCAGGCCCAGTTGACGGCTAGGGAGCAGTTTTGGTCTTCCCTTTGGGGATACTAGGTGGCAGCGACTGAGGCTACGGCAGAGGTAGTATTTCTGGGGTCCCGGGGCCAAGGTGTGGTGTGGTTGCCTCCGTGATACCCTTGACTCTGCCTTGTGGTGCTGCGGAGCACGGGCCGCCAATGGATGGTGACAGGCGACTTGAGCTCCCTGCACTAGACTGCCGATTAGGTGGATTCCTTGGATTGTGCAGGTTGACTGGGCTGGGGTAGTCCCTTGACAAGGGCAATGTGTGAGAGGGTGTGCCGCAGTCATTGTCACCCAGCTGCACTTCGTCAATGGATCATGGTGAGACCACAAGTGCTGGGGTGTGGAAGATTGCTGGAGCTGCGCCCCTCAATGATAGACATGCAGTCTTAGTTGAAGACCCTCCAGGCTGAGGTGACTCTGCTGCGTAGCAGAGCAAATGATGCTAAGGGCAGGTCGCAGCGCAACAATGTCCATATTGTGGGGCTCCCAGAGGGGGCAGAGGGCCCCAACATAGACCTTATCTTAGAGGACTGGTTGCTCAAAATGATGCTGGATGGGTGGAGGTCAAACTTATTTTTTGTAGAATGCTCACACAGAGCGCCTGGCAGGCTGCCCCAGCCCGACTGGTGGTGGCATGGCTTTTCAATTACTGAGTGTAAGACCACATCTTACAGGTAGAGCACACAAAGGGCACCTGGCAAGTGGAAAATAGTCCAGTGTACATATACCCAGTCTACAACGCGGACGTCCAGTCCCACTCGGTTCCTTCATGCCAGTTAAGCATCAGTTCCGACTGTTGGGACTGCGTTACTCCTTGATGTTCCCAGGCAAACTGCAGGTCTCGGATTCTGGCACCACCCGTTTCTTTGCATCTCCCGCTGAAGCCTGGGAGTGGCTGAAATTGAAGGGAGTGGCGCCTCCGTCGGGGGATCTGCCAGGTTCTGGGAGAAGGAAACAGCAACACCTTTCCCGTCTGCGGAAGTGCAGTAGCTCCCCCAAGGGGCAAAACATCAGAGGAACAAGCTGCTAAAGAACAGGCCAGGGCTGTGGCTAGACTGGAATCCCATCATAGCCAGACCACGAACTCCCCTGCCCGGTTGGTGTCCTCGCTGGAGGGAGAACAATTGCACCTTGTGATGGACACTCCTCTGGAACTTCGAGCTGGCCCAGCTCTCACCCCCATGACTGCTGAACTGGTGATCTAAGCGGTGATATTATATCCTTTGACTACTTTGCTGTATTTGTTTGGGCACAGGGGAAGTACCCTGTAGCACATGTGAGTGTCCCACGGCTTTCATAGGGCGGGTGGGCAAAGCCATTCATGCCCTTTCTATAATAGGATCCACTTCCCCCCCACAACCTTGGTGGACTTTGATTGAACTGTAAGGGGGTTTTCTCCCCCCTTTGTTTCTTCTGGTTGATGTTTCGTTATTGGTCAGGGGCTTGTGTTTACTTCAACCTGGGAAGGGGAGTTGGGGCCATTGCTTTTATGGTTATTTTTGTGTCTTTTCTTTATATTTTGTCTGTGAGTAGTTGTGGATGGGTTGCAATCGGGGGCAGGACGGGGTGCCGCGAGTGGTTTGGGGTGGTGGGGGGGAGCACACAGACACTACAATGATGGCGACAGAGGGTACTGATTCTCTTCCTATTTACAATTTTCTGTCCTGGAATGGGAGGGGAATGGGGACCCATAGGCGGAGGCACTGGTTTTGCTCATACCTAAGGCGCAGACACATCCACATTGCCTACTTACAGGAGACGCACATAACATTGGTCAAGTTGTCGCACCTGCAGCGCTGCTGGAGGAGACAGGTAGTGGGTACTGTCTACCCGGCATTTGCCCTGAGAGTGCTTATCTGGGTAGCACCCGCTGTCCCACTACAGATAGTGCACCAGAGGGTGGACCAGGAGAAGTGATATGTGGTGGTTGTGGTACACCTGGATGGCAAGCCTATTGCCTTGGTTTTGCTCTACTCACCTAACTCAGGCCAATCTTACTTTCTGGACTCCCTCTCGCCACCACTAATTCAGGACCTACAAGCTCCGAGCCTCTGGGGGGTTGACTTTAACTGTGTGCATGACATACACATTGATAGGCCCACTCCTCCACTTCATGGCACGCAGGCGATTAGGATGGCTCACTCCCTATCAGACTGGCTACAGCATGATAGACTCCACGACATATGACACTCGATGAACCCCCTGGTTTCTCATAGGTCTATCAAATTCACACAAGGATTGATCTTCTATTGTGTAATCCCGAAATGCTCCCCTACGTTCAATCGGCCGAATATTTGGGTCGTACATTACCAGCCATTGCCCCCTCCTGGTTTAGTTGAGTTGGAGTAGGTGTCACACCCAGATATTCATGTGGAAACTACCCACACATGGGCTACAAGATACTGGAATTTGGGAAACTGTTGAACCGTGAGCTTAACAAGGACACTGCATCTGTTAGGCTGATAGGTTGCCTTTAAAAAGGTCATACGTGGCCTTTGTATTTAGGCTGCCTACGGCGTGAAGGGGAACTTGCAGTGGGAGCTGACGATGATAGAGGTGCTATCCGGGCAGCTAAGATTAGTTTGGGAGAGGGGGAGGATCAGAGAGCTGCCCTTATCAAACTGAGAGAAGACCATAATACCCTGCTAAATAAACTACGGTGACAGGATTATGATAAATATGCTGCTGAACAGCATGTCAAGGGTGATAAAGCGGGGCGGGTCCTGGCGTGGCTGTTGCGCTCTGAGAACGAGTAATCCTGGCTAATGGCCATCAGGTCCCCGACAGGCGATGTACTCACATCCCAGGTGGCCATTAACGAGGCCTTCTTTGACTACTACAGTGCCCTTTACCAGGTAAATGAGGGGGCTGAGAGTCCTAGCTACTAGACTATGTGGGTAGCTTACGGATCCCTTGCTTTGACCTGATCCATCGCCAGGCCCTGGATGCCCCACTGACACTCCCTGAGGTTCACCTGGCTCTTGACCAGATGGCACACAATAAGACTCCAGGGACAGATGGACTCCCAGTGGAGTTCTATTCTGCATACCGCGCAGCGCTTGCTCCTGGGGAAGATTATCACAAATCGATTATTGCCCCTTGTGGCTTATTTGGTACAGCCGAAAGGCTTTATCCTAGGGAGAAGCACATTCCCCAACTTTCATGGGTTGTTCCGTCTCATGTACGAGCACTCTCCGAAGCCCCCCCCCCACACCCCCGGCGTGGTCCTTTCATTAGATATTGAGAAGTCATTTGATTCTCTGAGTTGATCCTATCTACGGGAGGTGCTACGGCATATGGACCTCGGCTCGGAAATCAGGCAGTGGATAGACCTTTTATACACCACACCAGAAGCTAGAGTGTGCACCAGTAGGGCCATCGCAGTGCCATTTCCAGTATGTTGGGGCACCCGCCAGAGGTGTCCGCTCCCCCCCCCTTCTTCGCTTTGACTATGGAGATACTGGTGGGCCTCTTCCAAAACAACAACATTAGAAGGAGTGATTCCAGAAAATAGTGTATTGAATGAAAGGCAGATAAAGAAAGAAAAATATTTCTTTAAAAAGAACCCTCACTCACCAACCTGGTTGGTGACATGCTTCATCATAGGGTCCCCACCTGAGTGGCCGAATGCCTCTCGGGTGTGCTACAAAGCCTGTTTACAGCGGAGCGGGTTTTTTGATGTAATGTGATTAGAAGTGAAAACACTTTAAAATTGCCTTTATTGTTCCCTTCCAAAGACAGGGACTGCACTGGGGTGTATGGAGTGGCCTTGCCTCGGAGGTGATTTTGCTTTACGCGGATGATGCATTTATCTCCCTCAGGGATTTCTGTCGGAACCTGCTTGGGGTGATGGAGGCACCGGATGGCTTTGATGGGGCCTCTGGTTTACAGCTGAATTGGTCTAAGTCCAGTATTTTCCCTCTTCAGGGTATTCCTATTGCAGAACAAGGGGGCTCCCAACATGCCGTACCGTTGAGGCTTTTATGGCACTTTTCGTTATCTCTGTGTTAACATTTATCCTGCCGAGCGCGACCTGGTGGATGGCAATTTGGGCAGGGCACTGATCGGATCCGCACAGCTCACTGACATTTTGAAACTCCCTGCCTCTCTCCCCCATAGGGAGGGTGTCAGTCACAAAGATGCTGGTGTTGCCTCCATTGCTCTACCATTTCTCTGCCCTGCCTGTGTCCCTGCCCCAGTACTTATTTAAAGAGCTGAATTAGTTTCTCACTGCCTTAGTCTGGGGCCCTGGGAGGAAGTGGCACTACAGAAGTTGTTTGCCCCCCTAAAGAAAGGGGGTCTAAGTGCACCACACTACAAATTGTATTACGCACCTGAGCAGTTGCAGTGGCCCCTGTGGCGCCTGATCAGGGTGGCCAGGCCCTGTTGGGATTGTTATGTGACCGTACGCCGGGGCCCTTGTTCTGTATGCCTCTTCCCTGCCGCTGTGGTTGCTCCCGATGTTTTGGGAAATTGCTGGGAATCATGATACAGGGGCATGGAATGATGCAGGAGCTGTCACTCCGGGGAATCATTACAAACACAAGCTCCTAATGTCCTAATGTTACAGCCTTGTATACCCACACTCTAGGCTCTACGGGACAAATAGGCTCACTCTACTGGTCGAGAGCAGATGGGCAAACATTGGAGCCATGTGCTGGAACAGGTGCAGGGTGTCTCTTGAAACTCCCACCTGAAAAACACCCAATTTAACTACATTTACCAGATGTACCTGACCCCAGCACACCTACAACGCATTTTTCCAGCTGTCTCCCGGGGCTGCCTTCGCTGCCCCTCAGCTGAGGCTGACTTCTACCATATTGTATGGGTCTGCCAAGTGATTGCCCACTATTGAGTTGTGGCCATCCAGGCACTCTCCGAGGTGAAGGGCCACCCCGTTCAAAGTGACCCGCTTTATTGTTTACTGAGGATAACTGTCTGGACTTGTAAGAACAAGTATGTTGTTTGCTTCATGGATCTGGCATTCGTCCTCCTGTAGCGCCAAATAGCCATGGCCTGGAAGTCCACAGTGGCACCGCTGTTTTCAAGCTGGCTGAAAGACCTTCTTAAACGGGCATCCGCAGAGATAGTGGCATGGAAATCACTACCAATAGCACGGGGTTGTGCCGCCACTAGACGCCTGGGACACATTCATGGTCGAACAGGCGGCCAAGACGGATGAGCGCCCTCTCTGAAGGAGGAGGGTCTTCTTCCTCACAAACGGTTAACAATGGTGCAAATTACTTACTGGCTCAGTGCCTCTCGATGTCCTCCTTTCCCCACCCCCTCCCTGAACCCAAGTGTGTTACATGATTCAGTGGTTGTCCCCCCTCTCCTTCTCACCGGGCTTGCGGCTCACCGGGATGCTTGCAACGGGTTCTCCCGGGGGTGTCCTTGGCCACACAGACAACTTATTTTTGTTTTCTTTTTTTCCACACTTTTTATGGTTATTGTTACTTACGTATAGACCATGTTTTAGCGGCTGTAGTCTAATTTCCTGAACATTATCCAGTCCCTCTCCTCTTCCTTGTGGGGTCTACAGTGCCAGCGTCACCGATTGATGGTAAAGTACATTGGATGTTGATGATGTGTTCCTGAATGCTTCCCCTCTGGCTCTGTTAGCTTCTATTGGTTAGTTCTTGCATGTTCATTGATATTGGCCTGTAATGCTCACATTTGTATGAATCTTTGGTGAGCTATTGCAATGGGTCTTCTAGGCCTTCTAATACGCAAAGGGGCATGTTGCCGATTTGTATTATAAAACTGTTTACACTGTACGCATGTATCAATGACAAAACAAACCCCCCAAAAAAAACAATGAAGAGCTGCTTGAAAAAAAAAAAGTTATGTAATAATTAGGTGAATATCTCAGTGATAACATTACCATTTTGAACTAAAAAAAAAGAAAACTGAGAAATTACCAGTTATAGTTAGCAGAGCTAACTATAACCTGTGCTTCCGTAATGTGCTGCATATTACATCACTCATGGCATGTTCTATGACATAATTTATGACATCATGGATGAAATCTCAAATGACATCTCTGATAACGTCATCCAAACTTTTTTGCACACGTTGCTCTATAAACAGGTATGGCATTAGAGATATGAAAGTAACTGCAAAATAGGTCAGAAAAATATGTAGCATCATTAATCCCATCACAGATACAACTCCCGTAGGTGTAGCAAGCATGTGTTATGTGCAACATTGATCCGATACCATACACTTCACAGGTAGACTAGTTCACAACAACAATCAACCACAGACATATGGGAAACCCTCATTGCACACGGTGTTCAATATGAAACAACTATTCAGAGAAAGCCGAATTCCACAAAATACTCGACACCTGTGCCAAAATATATGCCTTACTATGGACAGCTTTTATCTGTATCAAACCCCTGACAGTCACGGAACCTACATTGAGAAATGAAGTTGATATGAATAGAAAAGTGGGTACATTAAACCGCATTCACTCTATGGAGAGAGTTTACTCAGTACCACACTGTTTGCAGACAGTGAAACTCTCATGAGAAATACACTACGGAGTATTAAAAAGTATCTATTAAGAATAGTGTGCACTCTGCAATACTTGGCACAAAAGACATTATTCACTTAAAATAACCAAGGTCTTAAGGTGCTAAAGACCATACTACCTGCAGCCTTCACACTGTGATGAAAACTTTACAGATAGCCCATCTTCTGAAGCAAAAAAAGCACATGTACATAGGGTATTACCTGGTGCACACAGTATTTAATGTTATGTAGAAACTGTCATGCTGAGTCGATTCTGTCTAATTACTCAAGGCTCCTTACAATACTTAGGGGTCGATTCCGATTCGGGCCGGAAATCTCTCCGACCGAGCCGGACCCGGAGAGATTTCCGACCGAATCGGACCCGTGCAGTCCGACCGAACGAGTACGATGCGTCCGTATGTTATCGGACACGAAGTCGGTCGGACTCCCATTGAACTCAATGGGAGCCGGTCGCACAACGCGTACGCGGGCTCCCATTGCCTCAATGGGTGCGAGGCGGACAAGGGCGCCCTCTACAGCGAGTACGCCGCGGGCGCTTCGCGGCGTACACGCACAGGTAGGGGGACCCTTGGGTCCCCCTGTGTGCGCCTCGCACGGGTACGCGTACAGGGGGGTCCGACACGGACCCCCAAGTACGGCTCCGACAGCGAGTTCGAGTCGGACGGCGCGAGTCGGTCGGAGCGGTCGAGGTGCGCATCGTACTTACCCGGCCGGAAAACGTCTCCATTGCGCGGTGCGAACCGGGTCCGAGCGAGTCGGTCGGAGCGGTTCGAGTCCGAGCGAGTCGGTCGGAGCTGTCGGGACGCCCGGACGAGTCGGTCGGCGAATCCGCATCGTACTCGCTCGGCCGGACTCGCAGTACGGTTCGGTCGGGAAACAGGCTTTCGCATGGCTTTTTTCCCGACCGAATGGTATTGGGTGCGCCTCCGACCGAGATCGGAATCGGCCCCTTAGTTTGTAGTACGTAGAATCTTTTTTTTTTTAACAATTTTTATTGAAAAGGAGAAAGAAAAAAACGAAACAAAAAAAAAAAACAGGGTACAGTGCATTGACAATATAATATATGAGTCCACCGTAAAAGCACGACACATGCAGCTCATAAAGTGCGTCAAATACATAGCCCACCACCCCACTTCCCGTCAAAAATGGGAGGAGCTTAACAACTTGGCAGCAACTTGCATTCGGACATAATGTTGTATTCAGTAAGAGTCCTCCCCCCTCGGCTGCATCCAATAGGGCAAGCGAAGCGTTACCATCAGGGCGGGAGTGTGTCCTCGAAGCCTGAGACCTCCAAAATGAGGCGTCGATCTCGCTGCAATTCAATGGTAGGGGATACACACAAGTCGCCTCTATACTTGTTCCACCTCCCCCACTTATGATCCCATTTTTTGGGGCACCCTCTGTGCTTGAAGACGTCTTTCTCGACAATCATTGCCCTATCCATGTCGATTGCCCAGTCCCTCAGGCATGGGGCCGTCTCCACCCCCCATTTCTGTGCTATGTTTCGTTTCGCGATGGACCACCCCGTGGAAGCCCAAGTCTGTTCCGCCGGAGTAAGATCCGTGGCTTCCCACATGTTGAGGAGACAGAGCTGGGGGGTAGCCGTCAAAGATTTACCACACGCCCGCTCCATCTGCTTCGCAATTTTCCCCCAGTATGTTTGCATTTTGGGGCACTCCCACAATATATGAAAGAAAGTGCCCGGCAAGTTACAACGCCGGAGGCACAGAGGGTCGGATCGTCGGCCCATCTTAAAGAGGGTGCGTGCGTCGAAATAGACGCAGTGTAGGATTTTCAATTGGACCAGACGCAGGCGCTGTGGAATGGCCACCTCTCATGGGGACGCCAGAGCATCACACCAATCGTCATCGTCAATGTCTCCCAGGTCCTCTCCCCAGCGCTGGCGCAATCGGGTCATGGGGTCCGGCCGGTTGTTCAGTAGTTTCTTGTATGTGAGGGATATGGCTTTCGTGGGCATAGGGTCGAGTAACAGTCTATCCTCAAGCGGGGTGGATGCGGTCAAAGGGCTGTCTCTGGGTAGGGCAGTTGTAATAGCGTGACTAATCTGTAGGTACCTATAAGCCTCCGTTTGGGCTAATTGATATTTAGCCTGCATGTCTTTGAATGTTGCTAATTTACCCTTCACCCACATGTCCCCTACCGACGAGATCCCTATCATGTCCCACCTATCAAATCCAGGGCACTTGCTAAGCTGACCCAGCATATCAGGCTCCCAGAGTGGAGTGGCCTTAGTGAGTGTGTTATTCCAACCCCATTTTTTGTTGACCCCATGCCAAATCTCCACTGTGCGCGCCATGGGCACTGTAAGGTGGAGTTTGCGTGGGTTTGTATAAAGCGCTCATTTGTACCCACCCCTTCCTAAGAGCCAACGGTCGGTACGAAAGTTCGGGTCATCGTGCTCACCATGCGCCCACTTATTAATAGCGATCAGTTGAGAGGCTTGGTAATAGAGCCTTATGTCTGGCAACGCAATGCCTCCATCGTACCACCCCATCGTCAACTTATTGAGGGCAATGCGTGGGGCACGTCCCTCCCACAGTAGCTCTCGCACAATGGCCTCCAGCCCAGTGAAATAAGTGTCGGGGATCGTGTTGGGGGAGTTCTGCAGCACATAAAGAAAGCGCGGTAAGGCCAGCATTTTAAAAAGGGCAGCCCGTTCCAGGAGAGTTAGGGGAAGAGACTGCCAGTGTCTGACATCAGAGCGAAGGCGGGTCAAGGGCTTAAGCAAGTTGGACTCATGGAACAAGACCGGGTCCGGGGTGATGAAGATACTGAGGTACTTAAAGCCTTGGGAGGCCACCGGTATGCTATATCCCCTTGGGCTACGCGGTGGATCACCCCATAGGACATACAGCTGCGACTTGGCCCAGTTTATCGTGTATCCGGAGGGGGTCCGAACACACGGAAAATATGTAGGACTCGGTTAAGAGACCCCGTGGGCGAGGCTAGGTAAAGAAGGATGTCGTCCCCGTATAAGGAAATACAATCTTCGTGGTCGTCTGTCCATTTCAGCCCTCTAATCATCGGATCCCCCCCTGATCGAAACCGCCAAAGGCTCGAGCACCAGCGCAAAGAGAAGGGGTGACAGGGGGCATCCCTGCCTGGTACCCCGTCGCAGTGGAAACGCGTCCGATACATGGTTATTGACACCCACCTGCGCGGCTGGCTGAGAGTAAAGTAATCTGACCCATTTGATGAACTTGGGACCGAATCCCATCCGAGTCAAGACCGCAAATAGAAACTCCCATTCAATGGTGTCAAAAGTCATTGTTGCGTCAAGTGACAGCAAGATTGCATCCTCACTTATGGTGTCTATTCTTCCCAGGACCCCGTGTAGGCGGCGTAAGTTCAAAGCTGTGTTACGTCCTGGCATAAACCCAGATTGGTCCGGATGTACCAACCCAGTCAGGTACGGGAGAAGCCTGTTGGCCAGTAGCTTTGCCAGAATTTTCGCCTCTGCCGTAAGGAGGGAAATTGGACGGTAAGACTTGCAGTCCGCTGCCGGTTTGCCTGGTTTGTGTATAACCACTATCGATGCCAACCTAACTTCAGGGGTAGTACCCCAGTATCAAAACTCTCAGTATACATGCGTAATAAGTGGGGCGAGAGCTTGGATGCCATTGGCTTAAAAAGTTCGATCGGGAGCCCATTGGGTCCCATGGCTTTGCCTGAGCGCAGATCTTGGATGGCTTTCTGAATTTCAGTGTCGGTGATGTCGCCTTCGAGGGATTCCCTGTCTTGTGTGGACAAGCAAGCGACCTTAATGGTCGAGAGAAGTTCTGAAGCCATGGCGGACTGGGAATTCTCGGCCGGTGTGTACACCGACGAGAAATATGTGGCAAATGCGTCAGTAATTTCCTGGGGATCTGTGAGCAGTTCCCCGTCCGTCCCATGAAGCGAGTGTACCCACCTAGAAGCTCTTTCCTTTCTCTCCAACCATGCCAAAAGCCTGCCCATACGCTCGCCGTGTTCGTATATTTTGTGTCGAGTAGCGGTATGTCGGGCCTTAGCCGCTTCCGTCAGAAGCTGCCGATAATCTAGTCTCACCATATCCAGTGAGTGTTGCGCCTCCGCATCGGGAGCCGTCGCCAGGGCCTTTTCTTTTGTGAGGATATCCTCCTCCAGTTCGACCACGTGTCTAGTGAGTTCCCTCCTGTGCCCCACCATGAGTGACAAAGCCCTGCCCTTTATAACTGCGCCAAAAGCCCCCCAGATCACAGACGGTGATGAGACCGACCCCACGTTTTCGTTGAAGTACTAGTCAGTGTCCTTAAGGAGAGCCTCCTTGATGTGAGGCACCCTAAGTGCCCATGGGTTTATTGTGAGGGTAGAGCGGCGCCTAGGTTGCCCCATGGTCAGTGTCGTAAGGATCGGAGTGATCCGATATTCCACGGGCTAGACATTGGGAGGCCACGAAGAACTGGATGTCCTGAGCGAGCGTGAACAGATGATCGATAAGTGACTGACTATTGTGGGCACCCGAATGATAAGTAAAGTGTGTGGTAGTAGGATTGAGCCAGCGCCACACATCCACCAGGCCCAGCGCAGCCACAAACCCGGATAGCTGGGATCCTCCTTGGGGGTCACTCCTGGGAGGGAGGCGGTCCCTAGACCCATCCATTGCAAGGTTAAAGTCGCCACCCAGCACCAGTAGGCCTATTGGAAGATCGAGCAGGAGCACCCCAATATCCCGCAAGACAGGACGCTAGAGTCCAGGGGGGGCATAGACGGACACTAGATTAATTACCTGCTCTTCCCAAGTGCCAGAAAGCACAAAATATCTGCCCTGGTCGTCTTCCCAAGTCTTATCTACAATGTATGGACATCCCCTACGGACGAGCACCCCTGCACCACGTGAACCCGAGGTGAACCCTGAGTGCCCGACCATGCGGTAACCCCATCTGTTCAGTGCCCCGCATGAATTGCCGATCAAGTGTGTCTCCTGGATCAGTACTATGTCCGGTGCATGACGTTTTATGTATTGCAGAACCACCGCCCGCTTGATCTTGTTTCCCAGGCCATTAACGTTCCACGTGATTATTTTTAGTACTAGGTGTGGTCCCATGAGTGTAGTGGAACTAGGACAATGTCGTGTCGAGGGTCAGGTGATGGACTCAGGAAGCATACGGTGCAGCCCATCGGTGAGGATGGAGTGCAATGTGTGAGAATATGAAAACACCATGTGCAGGGGACTACCCGCCGGGGAGCAGATGCCAGCATAAGGACGAAATTTGTTGCCCCTGGCGACGAGGACTGAAGCCAGTAGTGCAAGTGTTGAGCCGTTGTGTAATAGCGATGCGGTACAAACCCAGTGGACCCAGCTGCATGAGGCATAACAAGAAACAAAAGTGCACAAATACCAAAAACAAAACGAAGAGAACACCCCCCATTCACCCCCCCCTTCCCAGCACCCTGCCTCCCTGCGTGACGGGCAAACAACCTCCCGCCACCCCCAACTTGCAGAGTGCCTGTCGCCCACCCTTAACAGTTTGGGGAACGTAAAACAACCCCACTCCCTTGAGCAACTATGAATAAGAACTGTAGTCACCCTGGCCAACCAACACCAGAGTAAGTAAGTTGAACGATCACAGAGGGCCTGCTGCAGTAACTTGGCGACTGAATCAACACTCCCACAACAAGGCAGCCGTCAATAGAGAACCAATGGAAGCACCATATGCAACATAGCAAGACAAAATAAGGGATAAAGCAAGCAAGGGCAGTCAAAGTCTATATGTAGGGCTCCGAAGGGGTCCTCCACCTCCATCGGTAGTCACTCATACTTGCAGTTCCGTGCATGTCACCCCTCCGGGCTCCGAGTCGTCAATTCATCCACGGGCGGTGACCCCTGCCGATGTCCTCTTCCGCCAGGGCCCCCAGCAGCACCCGTGGACCTGTGGGAGCGCTTGCCAACAGTTCTCCAGCCCTCGAGCCAGTCCCAAGCGTCCTCAGGCCTAGTGAAGAACCATAGTTTACCCTCCGATTCAATCCGTAGCTTGGCTGGGAACATCATCGCATACTTAACGTCTTGGTCCCTCAGAGCGCGCTTCACTTCCAGGAAGCTGCGCCGCTGTTTTTGAACTCGCAGGGTGAAATCGGGAAAGAAGGTAACCTTGCTGTTGTCGATGACTATTGGTGGGGCCGCCCTCGCCGTCTGTAAAATAGAATCCCTGTCGCGGTAATTGAACACCCTTGCTAGGAGAGGCCGTGGAGGCGCCCCAGGTCTAGGTCTGCCACCGGGGACGCGATGTGCACGCACAATAGAAAAACACTTGGATAGGCCCCGTGGCTGAAGCTGCTGAAGAACCAAGTCCTCCACGAATAGGTCGGCCGCTTGCCCTTCCGCACGCTCCGGCACACCTAGGATTCGGACGTTATTGCGTCTCATACGGCCTTCATAGTCATCAAGCTGAAAGGTGAGGGCTTCCTGCGCATTTTGGAATTCGGATACTTGACGCTTGAGGAGGTCCGAGTCGGTTTTCAGCTCTTTAGTAGTATCCTCGACAGCCCCAACGCGGTCCGACATTTTCTTCATGTCTGCTCTAATGAGGGCTACCTCCATGGCTACTGTGGCGATGCTAGCTTCTAGGGAGGTCCGAACATTTGTTATGGCAGATAAAATGTCCTGCAGTGTGGGCTCCGTCTGCCCCCCTGGGGGCTTTAGTTTTGGTTGGTCCCCCTCCTGGCTCTTCTGCCACGCAAATTTGTTGAGCTTGGCCTGGACAGCGTTGCGACCGCTGCGGCCGGTCGCCATCTTGTTGGTTTGGGGCCCAAATCGGTAGGGCAATAAAGGAGGGTGGGAGGCCTGACCCTACCGGCTACTCGTCGCCGCCTGCCATGGGTGTCAACCCACACCGGCCTGTCGGTTTCCGCTGGTTAGGTGCTCCCCCCCAGCCTTTGGAGGTCCGGATGCAGGCTGCACTGCAGCGATGTAGGGCCACAAACACGGGAGGGGGGGTGACCCACCTTTGAGTGCTGAAGTGTGGTCAGCCCTGTTCCCTACAGGGGAGACAGGGCGCCAGAGGAGCACCCGATATTCGCCCCCCCCTCCGGGTGTCCGAGGGAACACAGGCTCAAGTCCCATGGGGGTAAGCGCGATGAAGCTACCCCCAGCTCCAGCCGCAGGAACAAATGCAGACCGTGACAGTGTTCTGGGGCCCAAGCAAGAAGCAGCAATTTCAGACTCACCGCAGGTCTTGGAGTCTCACGACTTCCCTTGAGGGGCGCCGCAAAGCGGAGATGTCGGGCGCTCCGGATTTCAGGCCGCATCTCTTCGCGGGCCGCGTCCGACTGAGCAGCGGTTAGTTATGGCCCCAAGGAGATTGCCGGCCGTGGGGAGCGAGATAAGGCCTCGATGTGCGGGGGCAGGAGCGGAGACGGCCCCGGCACCGTCACACAAGAGATCAAGGTCTGGTCCCGACCAGCAATTCCCAAGCCTTCATGCCGCGACCTCGGCGTCGAGTTCCGCGCACGCCCCGGATGGAGTAGGGCGCGCGCCGTGCAGCAGGAGCCCCTGCAACGGATCGGCACCCGCCTCACCTCGCTGGAGCCTCGAATGGCGGCAAAACTTGGCCCAGACGTAGGGCCGGGGGTACGAAGCAGCCAGGCAAAAAGTAAGGCGATGGTGGCCGGGGCACACTGTTTTTTGGCGGATATTACGGGAGGGGCGCAACGGAGCTCGGCTACCGTGCGGCCATTTCCCTCGGCAGCTGGCCACGCCCTAGTACGTAGAATCTTGGCCCTGTTGCAAACTTTTTCTGCTGAGCCTAAAACCTTGTGTGGAACATGCTGAACACAAATCGTCAACTGTCACCTGCACATAGGTTTACTTTTCAATGCAAAGGTTTATAACGTGTTTAATACCTCTACACAGCGATGATGTATAAGGAGCACATGCGTTTTATAAACACTTACACCCATTAACTGGAGACAGGCTGTACAAAATAAGATAGAGAAGTACTATTGTAGCACCCACCACTATGTAAACTATAAAACAAACTAACACAGTCATTGGATGACGTCATCAGTGATGCCATCTGTGATGTCATTTGAGATATCATCAGTGATGTCATAAATGATGTCATAGAACATGTCATGAGTGATGTAATATGTGAGGTCCTAAGCAGTGTAAGACGGGGTGCAAGTTATAGTTAGCTCTGCTAACTATAACTGGTGAATTTCTGTTTTTTTTTTTGTTCAAAACGTTAATGTTATCACTGACATATTCACCTAATTATAACATTAGTTTAAACCTTTGGTTTTTCAGTGAATTTCTAAGGTTTTTTTTCAACAAAAACAGATCTATTTATCAGACCTAACTATAACATTAATCTTTGGTTTTTCCAGTAAATTGCCACTTTTTTAACGTAAAGTAATATTTTATTACCATACGTAAAGCCAACTCACCTACAGTGCACAGCCTTCGTCTGTTCACAGGAGGGGGTTGACTACAGGGCCTATGGCCAGCCCACCCAGAGGCAGCCAGTCCCCCCCACCCAGAGGTAGCCAACCTCATGCTGTGCACTGCATTTTCATCGCAAGCAGCATTGGGTTGGCTGCAGGCCCTGGCTTGCAGCCAGGCCCTGCATCCGACTCCCCACATGCAGTTAACCTCGCGCTGCACACAGACTTTGGCCATGCGCATAGGGGTGTTGGCTACAGGCCATGGCTTGTCGCCAGGCCCTGTGGCCAAACCCCAAGAAAGCTGGTAACCACACACTGTGCACAGCCTTTGGTGTGCGCAGTATAGGGTAGGGCATCAGGCCCCGGGGACCCCATTCCCTAGGGTAAAACATATATTTAGGGGAGGGGTGAAACCCCCTCCGTGACCACTATTTGGCCCTGGAGGGACCCCATCTCCGGAGCCAGTTCGAATATAAATAAAAAGCTGGGCTGTATGGCTTCCCTCCACAAGCCCTAAAAGGCAAGAGGACCCTAGTGCTTGGGGCCAAATACAATTAGGCAGGGGAGGAGGACATGCAGATCCCCCTTCATGAGCCTTATTAGGCCCCAGTAACCCCAACCCATACAACTGTTCATTTTTTAAAAGGGGAGGGGATCGATTGGCCCCCTCCTCAAGCCTTCTCAAGCCCCAGGGACCCCATCTCCCATGGCAGCCTGTTTTTAAAAGAGGATGCAGGCCACACAGCCTCCCCTACATGAGCTTCTTTTACTCCGGGGCAAACCATCATAGGGGCTGTTGTTTTAAAAGAGGAAGGAGGGCCGCGTGTCCTCCTCCCGAGCCTTATTAGGCACCAGGGACCCCATTTCCTAGGACTGTATTTTATTAAAAAGGGGAGTGGGGCAAATGGCCCCCATCTCCCCTGAGCCTTACTAGCCTCCAGGGACCCCATTCCCTGGGGCCAAGTAATTAATAAAGGAAGGGGGGTATGTAACCACCCCGAGCCTTCTATGGCCCCGGCGACCCCATCCCTCGAGGCTAGCTCACACGCTATGTCCCGGGGAGCCCACCCCTGGGACTCTGCAGTTTCCCTGCCTGCCAAACGGGAGCAAACACAATGTCTGTTCCCAGTGGGTGGGAGCTTTAAAAATACTCCCACAGGATGGGAGCACACTTTTGATCTGTTTCCCTGTCTGCACTGATGCGGGCAGGGGAACAGGCCAAGATAATACTCCCGCCCAGAGGGAACAGCATAAATAGATGATCCGTCCTAGTGGGAGCGATATATTTTCTGTTTCCCTACCTGCATCAGTGTGGGCAGGGAAACAGAATACAAGTCTGCTCCCAGCCGGCGGGAGCATTTTTAAAGCTCCCACCTGCTGGGAGAAGACTCAATGTTTGCTCCTGTTTGGCAGGAGCTGTGCAAATGCTCCCGCCAGGCGGGAGCAAACACAAGTTTCCTTCACACGCATGTGCGGGCAGGGAAACTGCTGTGTCCCGGGAGTGGGCTCTCCGGGACATAGCACATGAGCTGGCCCCGGGGGATTGGGTCCCTGGGGCCATAGAAGGTTCCCCTCCCTTTCTGAAAAGTTAGCGGCCCTGGAGGATGGGGCTCCCAGGGCGCTTTCAAGGCTCCGGGAGACACCCCTCCCCCTTTTTGGTAAATTGCAGCCCCGGGGTGGGCACCTCTGGCTTATAGTGGCACATTGAGGGTCCGCGTGGCACCCCTCCCATTATTTGGTGAATTTAAGCCCCAGCGGGGGGGGGCGGAGCTAGCCGCGCTTGGAAATGGCCGCGCTGTAGGCGAGCTCTCCCGATCGAGTCACGATCCTTCAAATATCCTGAGTGTAAAACCGAAAATTGCACATGAAACTCGAGCGACTACACTGTACTGAGCATCTGGCACGGAACTAGCTGATCTATGGTGAGCTGCACTGCCCAAAACGCAGAGAAACTGTGAGATCGGTGACGCCGGAACAGAGCCTGGAACTCGGGGGCGCGCACGCTCCGATGTGAATGCTGCGAGAGACCGAGGCGTGATATCAGCGGTATAGGCCTGACGGAGAAGCGTGCGGACTAGTGCGGCTCAGACGGCCGGTGCTGGGGGCGTCTGGGGCTGCTTGGACCGCTTTCAACGCATGTGGCCTTGTCACGCATATTTAAGACCATCGCGGCAGTCGGCGGAGAAAGAGGCGGCCGTGATCACGAAGTGCTGGGTAACTGCTGGAAGCAAGCGGGCCCCGACTACGCATATACTGCCATATGCTGTGGAAGCGTGGATACGACTGCGCCTGGGAGGCGAGCGGACTCGGTGCAGTGGTGAAAGCGCTTGAGGCAGAGATCCATCCATTGGCCCTCACTAAGGTAAAGAGCAGGGGGCGCAGACAGGCGGCGTGGGCGGTGGACCCCTGATCGCAGCACGCTCTGGGGGGAGTAGAAGACCTGCGGAGACGATCGATCCTTTGGGCCTGGGTGTCGTGCCAGAAGAGTCCTGTGCCTGGACTGTGGCCCATGGCAGGGTGTATTGCGAATGCTCCAGTACATGACTGCAACGTCTCGCCATATGTAAAGAAGCGTGAGATTCCCCCCACCCCACCGCTGAGATATCTACGGTTCCATGCAGCCTACCCTATGAAACTGCACTCGGGGATTGTGTAGCAGGAGGCCTTGTGTGTCTGCACACCCTTCGGGAGCTCTGGGCCTATTGCGACCGTGCGATGCACATGAGCTGGTGAGAGCACCCTCTGGATACGGCGCCATTTTGTTGGTTCGGGCCGCGCGGCTTTCTCGGCCTCAGCGGTGGACGAACTGTGGTCATTTACCTTCCTAGTGGAACAGTGCCTAAAAACTCCTGAATCCAGCGGCGCAGCTGTAACTGCACCACTGTAGACGCTCTTCCTTTCTGGGCCCTCCTGAAATCACCTTTAAACAATCGCTAGCACCGTATTTACAATTGAGTTGTAGTGGATGCTCAGGCGCTGCTGATTGCGGCTTTGGCAATCACTCGAGCACAGAGTTGTTCAGCTGGTGTCCGTCGGGGCCCTTGTGGCCTGGGTGGCCTCGCGGCCTGAGTGCAGGATGGGAAATCCAGATAAAAATCAGCCCAAACTGCATTTCGAACAGCAGCGGAAGGTGGTGGAGTCGGGCACTGAGTCTACCGAACACAGCCAGGCACAAACAGAGACACCAGGATCTGACTTAGTGGTGGACTTTCATACCATGTTTACTACCATACAATCGACATTATCCAATATAGATGGTAAAATTGACTCACTGACGTATCGTGTAGACCGTATGTCGGAGAGATTGGATAAACACACGGAACGCATTGACATGGTAGAACGTCGAATATCGGACGCAGAGGACACTCAGCAACAATTTGAACAAAAACAAACCAAAGCTGACAAGACCCTACAATCCCTACTAGCCAAGACCGAAGATCTTGAAGCTAGATCTAGTCGCTGTAATCTACGCCTTATTGGGGTGGCGGAAACGGCGAGAACGGGCAACATGGAGCATTATGTCGAAGCTCTCCTAATCGCTCTCCTTGATAGAGAGACATTTTCTGCGGTATTTATTGTCGAGCGGGCACACAGGTCCCTTGCACCGCAACCAGCGCCAGGAGCACGCCCACGCCCCATAATAGCCAAAATACTAAATTATAGAGATAGAGATGCAGCGCTTCGTAAAGCAAGAGAACTGGGAACATTAAATCATGACGGAATGGCCAAATCCATATATCCGGACTTTACATCACAAGTGCAGGAAGCACGAAAAAAGTTCCTTGATGTGAAAAAGAAACTAAGAGACAATAACATTTCATATGCGATGTTATACCCTGCTCGCTTGAAAATCACAGATGGCGGGAAAAGTATAATCTGCAATGACCCTAAAGATGCCATCAAGTTCCTACAACATAACCACCCGAACGCTCTCCGGCGCAAATCCCCAAGAGGAGCACAGGCCGAAAGGGATCATACATCTGATGTAGAATGACAGTTGCACCTCTTTCAGAATTGCATACAGCTGTTTATAGTTAGCCTATACACTTTTGCAAGGCCCTCTCTACATTTCATGTACAGTACTGTGTACCCAACTGATACACTAGTTCTGCAAGTAGTGGTACATGAATATTTGCTGGAGAGAACTATTTCAAGACATTGAAATATTGGAACTTTTAGCGGGCAGGTAATTTAAATATCATTCATAGGTTTTTGCACTCTAAGAATATATATTCATAATGTTACAGGTTCGTGACTTGATCCCCCAACAGCTTGTCGTTGGGGCTGTAGGCCGGCGGCTGCCGCCCTCCCTGTGTATACCACAGCCTTTGCATTTTCAATGGGGGGGAAGTTTTGTTTATCGTTAAAGGGTAGTGTCTTTGCCATAATTGGGATGGTGAAGTGGGTGGGGGGTGGAATGGGGCAACGTTACGGTACATTGGTAGTCACATGTATGCTGGAAATTAATGGTCATGTTTATGTTCAAGTGTCACAGCCTGGCATGACAAATATATCCGACAGTGGACAGATGAATGGGGGTATGGCAGTTGTCAGACTCCCTACATTTGATATTGCAGAGCTTATGCAATATGGCTAGAGCTGCACCTCTAAGATTTATAACTTGGAACGTTAGAGGCCTAAATAATCCCAGAAAGATCCGACAAGTCTTCGCATATCTCGATAGACATCGCATAGATGTAGCTCTACTTCAGGAAACGCATCTACTTAAACACAAAGCAAACGTCATGGGCAATAGATGGGCTGAATTAGTAGCGTCGGCAACCTACTCATCCTATGCAAGGGGGTGACAACTATTATACGCAAGGGCACCCAGTTTGTATTAGATCAAACACTCATTGACCTGCAAGGACGCTATGTCATACTCACAGGAATATTAAGAGGCACTAAAGTAGGTATCGTTAACATGTATGGTCCGAATACGGATGACCCAGACTTTTTTATGGACCTCTGGGCACAAATACGAAGCTTGCCAGATTTAGAGCTGCTATGGGGTGGTGACATCAATGTTGCACTGAATTCGGCACAAGACAGATCACATAACACAACTGAACACCATCAAAATGCGGTCTCAATTATTTTAAATGGTATGGTAGAATTCCGTATGCATGATGTTTGGCGATTGCGAAATCCAACTACACTAGAGAGCACCCACTCATCGACAGTACACAACAGTTGGTCCCGGCTAGACTATTGGCTTCTTACAGACCAGGTCTGCACGTGGACTGCAGACATAACTCATCTCCCTAAAACGCTCTCAGACCACAAACCCGTAATGTTAACCTTACAGATACCGACGTACATTCCCCCTCTGTTTGTATGGCGCTTTAATGCAAATGCGCTTTTAGACCCAATCTATAAAGAAGAAATTCATACAGCAATAGTAGACTATTTTGCGAACAATAAACAATCAGTCACCAGTGCGGGTACGCTCTGGGAGGCATTTAAAACGACTATTAGGGGCATCTGTATAAGCACAAATGCTGGTATCCTAAGTGATATACGGACACAACTGCAGAAATCAGAAGATCGCATAAAGCTGCTAGAAGCCGAATACGACACCAGTCATAGTCCACTCACTCTTGGTGATTTGAGGGAAGAGATAAATAACTACAACTCGCTGGCAGATGATGAAATAAAATACACATATAGACGCCACACAGCACGCAAGATAGGTGAAGGAGGCAGACCGGGCCGAATATTAGCACACAAAATACGCATAGAACACAAACAACACACCGTTATGCAGATAGAGGATGATAATGGGATAATGCATTATGATACCCAGGGTATACTGAATACCTTCACGGAGGCATACAGTGACTTTTATAGGACACAACATACCGTATTGGGACCTGAAATTATGCATTACATTGATGATATAGCGCTGGTATGGTTGTCCGACACACACCGTGAATACCTAGCTCAGTCCATAACGGAGGATGAAGTACAGTTAGCTATAAAATCATTGCCCAATGGGAAGTCACCTGGTCCTGACGGGTACACCGGAGAATTTTATAAAGCATACTCAGAATTGCTCACTCCATATCTGCTTGAGATGTATGATGAAGCCTATCATAATAAAATTCTCCCCCCAACATTGCGTGAAGCCCTTATAGTGGCACTGCTGAAACCTGATAAAAACCCCAATAAAGCAGACTCATACAGACCACTCTCATTAATCAATACAGACGTTAAAATCTTGGCAAAAATTATTGCCACTAGGTTACAACCACTCATGTCCACTATAGTCCTACCCGATCAATCTGGGTTTATTCCAGACCGCTCAACTGCGCATAATTTATGCACTATCTTTGCCCTTTTACATCAACTGAATCCAGAGATCAAGGCTGTGGCGGTATTATTAGACGCGGCGAAGGCCTTTGACTCTGTCGAGTGGACTTACATGTTCACGATCCTGCAGAAAATTGGCTTACCACCTATGTTCATCAACTGGATAGCCCTCTTATACAATACACCCACAGCCCGCATTAAGGTCAATAGACACATATCAGCGGCAATTCCGGTGCAGCGTGGGACCAGACAGGGGTGTCCATTGTCCCCTCTGTTGTTTTCTATTGCATTGGAGCCGCTTGCTTGTAAAATACGTCAAAAATATGCGCACACAGCGCTACGATTCAATCTGAGACCCGTCAGCATATCGTTATATGCGGACGATATGGTATTGTACCTAAGAGATCCCGAGGTGAATCTCTCACCACTGTTGAGAGAATACATAACATTTGGGCGCTATTCGGGCCTGCAGATTAATTGGAGCAAGTCAGCAGTGATCCCGTTGACAGTGATTACAAAGACACCGCAATTGGAATTCCCCCTCATATGGCAGGAAGATCCCATTAAATATCTCGGGATCTGGATACATAGAGATCCTGAGTTAGTCCTCAGATACAACTATGGTACTGCAATAGATCGCATGGAAACACAGATAACCAGATGGATAACTCTGCCGCTATCCCTAGCCGATAGAATATCACTTATAAAGATGGTGCTGCTACCTAAACTACTATATCTTTTTATTAATATACCAATAACACCACCTGCATCTATTTTTAAGAGGCTACGTACGAACCTCGTCAAGCTGATATGGGCTGGCAAGCAAGCTTGCATAAGTCTTCAAACTATGTCGCTTCCATATGCATCAGGTGGTTTTACGGTTCCTGATTTTTATTTATATTATCTTTGTGCCCAAGCGCAATACGCATACTTTTGGTTTCATCCGGTAAAGTATCTCCCACACCTTGCTATAGAGGATGGTGACGCTGACCCGGTGCCGCTATCCAGCATACTCACACATACCAGGCCACACTTATCTCCGCGAGAAATAAATACGATACGAACGACGTCACAGGCATGGCAATGCATTGGTCAGTTGGCAAACAAAACCCCCATATATGCCCCAAACATGCCATTGAACTGTCATCCGGGTCTATCGGTCACACAAGAACACAACAGAATGCTGATATTAGAACAAGTAGGTACAGCACGAATGGGCGATCTATATTTGAACGGTTCTTTTATAACCCCCGATGACCTGTCCTATATTAGCAACCAATCGCTCTTATTCCGATTTATATATCACAGATTGAAGGCTGCTATCAGGGAACTATATCCTTCATATCCAATTGAACCTCCTGCATTGCAGTCCTTGCAACTTTTGATAGCCACACCCACTCACACTAGCATGATCTCACGGCTCTATAAGCTGATACAATCAGACATTGGTACAGAGACCCTAAAGGACCGAGAAAAATGGAATACACTACTAGACACTCCTTTGGCAGATGATGACTGGGTGTCGTGCTGTATGCTTACTACATTGCTTACACCCAACGGAAATCTACGTATTATTCATTACAAATTTCTTCATCAAGCTTATCATACACCAGCTAAATTACATAAATATGGTCTGCGTGACACTGCGAACTGCAGGAGATGTGGGTTGGACCAGGCAGACTTTGCACACCTCGCATGGGCCTGTGACAGGATACGACGGTTCTGGGTGGCGGTAGTTGACCATCTGAGTGTTCTGATATCATGTAAACTGTATTGCACACCACAATTATGTTTGCTAGGCCTTAATATACCCGTACAGTCAGCTAAGAAGAAACTGGTGGCGGTGCTGCTACTTTTAGCCAAACGCAGGGTAGCAATGCATTGGGACAGCAGGCAAACCCGCACGATTGCTCGCTGGATACTGGATGCTGTCTATTGTAGAGATAATTTTATGATATATGCAGAAGAATTACCAACTGCTTCTAAACCGTCGGATATTTGGGCACCATTTACTGATTATTTACGGGAGCATCCTGACCTGTTCCAGAACTGTCATTAATCGTGATATTTGTGTTTTCCTTACGATTATAGATATGTTGTATGTATGAAAAAACTGTCTACTGTTTGGGGAGATGGTGTAAGTGTAACCCCCTGTTGTTTTCTGCATTCTGCGTCATGTCGGACCGGACTGTTACACTGGTGACTGCTACTATGTACGATTATCAAAATGTTCAATAAAAAAAAAAAAAAAAATTAAGCCCCAGCGGTGGGCTCCCCAGGGACTATAATGGCTTAGGGTGGAGGACCGCGTGGCCCCATCCCCTTTTTTAAAAGGAATTCGGCCCTGTGGGTAAGCTTCCTGGATGCCTATGAATTCTCAAAAACTCCTCAACGGATTACAACAAATACCAAAATGCATAATCTGTGGACCAATATCTAGTTTCCTGCCAAATTTGGTGTACTTCTGTTCTGCAATTTTTGCTGTAGTCCTTCTTAAAGTCCATGGAAAGTGCATTGAAATTTTGCTTTTTTGGGATTTCCCCTTTTTTCTCGGCCCCCACTTGACGGATCACCCCAACACTTTCCATGCACAAACTAGTGAAAAAGTAGCACCTTTTTGGAAAGTTTCATGAAGATTCACCTAACAGGGCCAAAGTTCTAAGCGAAACAACAAATCCTTTTTATATGGAACAGCTGACCTAACTATAACTACCCAGTGGCAACCTCCACTATGTATATGTATATATATATATATATATATATATATATATATATATATATATATATATATATATATATATATATATATATATATATATATATATGTTAGAAATGGGATCTCTAGTTGGCAAGGGCTTGCACCTTTGTCCAAGTAGGGACCCTTCTTCCTAGTCAGGGTAAGGGTTGTTACACTCGTGAAGTAACCCCTGCTCACCCTCGTGGTAGCTTGGCACGAGCAGTCAGGCTTAATTCAGAGGCAGTGTGTAAAGCATTTGCACATAACCAACAGTAATACAGTGTAAGCACTACAAACGGACACCACACCAGTTTAGAAAAATAACCAATATTTTATATACTCAAGACAAGACCAATTACGACAAAAATCCACAATACTGTACTTTAAAAATGAATGCTTGATACGGTAACTTCTTCTTTGCAGGAATAGCACAAAAGCAAAGTTCGTATCGAGTCGGTAGCTCCGTCCGAGCCTACCGTGATGCTGAAAACCACAGAGTCTAACAGTTCCAGCCGACCGCGTCGATACGGGCCAGCAGAGTCGTGAACAGACTCGGTTACAGTACCTTTCTCGTTGTGGCTGGTACGGAGTGTACGAGCTGGTCGGCGTTCGTCGCGGTTGCGGTGCCAGACGGAGCGATGCAAGGGGCGGTGTCCCTCGATGCGGTGCAGGCAGCGGCTCGATGAGCGTCGTGCAGACGGAGTCGGTGAGTCCAAGGCGTGCGATGCAGGGCGAGACGATGCTCGATGCGGTGCTGACAGGTTGCGATGCAGGCGACCTAGCCGGAGTGCGGGAGCTGGCGTCGGACAGCGGTGCGAGTCGGAGCGGTGCGTCGCAGACGTGCGAGCGGTGCCCCAAATGCGGTGCGGTCACGACTCTTGAGCCAGTTGCAGCGACAGTGTCGGTCTGGTCCGGCTGGCCCAGTGAAGCGATGCGATGCGAACTGCGGTGCCCACAGGTCACGGTGCAAGCAGCGGCTCGATGTTGGCGGCGTCGGACGTCGCCCACGGTGAGACCAGGGTTGCGATGCGAAGCGGGGCGATGCGGTCTGCGGTGCAAACAGGTCACCGGCCAGGGATGGATTCGGTTGACGGAGTCGGTTGCAGTTCCCTTCCTCTGTGGCGACTGAAACAGCGTTCCAGAAGCGGTACCCAGAGGCTTGTGAAGTCTTTGTAGTCCCTGAGACTTCTTAACAGGAGGCCAGCTCGGTTTCAGGCCCTTGGAGATACTCAGCACAAGTTTGTAGAAAGTTCAGTCCAGTCCTTTCACTGCCCAAGACGGAAGCAGCAACTGCAGGCCAACCCAACAAAGCAACAACACAGCAAAGGGGCAGTACTCCTCCTGGCAGCTCTTCCAGCTCTTCGTCTTGGCAGGTTCCTTGATTCCAGCGAGATCTAAATTCATGGGGTCAGGGCCCCAATATTTATATCCCAAATTCCTTTGTTCTCTGAAGGCAGAGAGGCCTTTGCCTAGTCCAAACCAGTTCTGGAGCACTTTGTTGACAAGTCTCCGTCCCTTCTTTCAGTGAGTAGGCCAGGGACATCAGACGCACCACAGGAGGTGGAGCCAGCATTGTGGAGGGAAGGCACTGTCCTATTCAGGGCCCAGGTGCGACCCCTCCCACCCATCTACATGTAGATCTTGCTATTCAGCCCTGCGCTGACTCACCCTGTCTCCTGGCATCCCCCAGCCCCTGTCACTCACACTCCAGACAAGGAATACACAACACTCGCAGAGGCAGGCTTGGATGGTTAGACAAGGAAATACCCACTTTCTAAAAGTGGTATTTTCAAACACAGAATGTTAAAACCAACTTCACTAAAAGCTGCATTTTATCATTCTGAGTCCAGGCATACTAAACTCCGAATTTCTACCATGTTCCCGGGTCAGTTAGGAGTATAAGCTGTAATAATCAAAACTGCCCGTTCTGGCCTAGGGGAACAGGTAGCCTTGCAATAGTGAAAAACGAACTAGGCTGTAATTCACTATCAGGACATGCCGCACACACCAGGGCATGTCCTACCTTTCGCAGTACAACGCACCCTGCCCACAGGGGTACCTTGGGCCTACCTTAGGGGTGACTAACAGGTAGCAAAGGGAAGGTTTAGGGACTTGCAAGTGTGTGCACTTGCTAAGTCGACATGGCAGCCCCAGGCTGCGCACAGGCTCTGCGATGGCAGGCCCGAGTTACACTTTACGGGCTGTTTGCGTGGGTGGCACAATCCAGTGCTGCAGCCCACCAACAGCATTTGGTCTATAGGCCCTGGCACTCGCAGTGCACTTTACAAGGGACTGACACATAAACCAAATAGGCCAATCATGGAAACACCAATCCATAACACATTTTATACAGGAGCACTTGCACTTTCCCACTGGACCGCAGTGAGGAAAGTGCGCAGAATCATTACACCAGCAAAAACAGAGTCAAAACCGGGAGGTCAGAAAGCAAAAAGTCAGGGGAAACACGCCAAAAGATGCCAAGTCTAACAATATATATATATATTCTCCAACAAAGAAAGGCACTGCACTCCAGAAGCTGCTGAATAACCGTTTTTACTTCATTAAGTTACAGCACAATATCCACCACCACCATCACCGACGTTTCGACCAAGAAATGGTCTTTCTCATGGTTCACGTGAGTCCTTCCTCACTTTCATCCTTTTATAGTCTTGGCCATATTAGCCCATTATGAGGCATTATGGGAACTGTATTTTTTCGTCTTCAGATCACAAATGTCTTGTTTCAATTCATGGGGTATTGTCTTTTTATTCTAGTTACTTTCGTAGAGGCTCATTTCTGGGTATACATTGTCCATTTAACTGTCTGATTTCATTATCCCACATTTCATTATTATGACAAATGTCCTTATTGTATCTCATAGTATGGCACGTTTGCTGGCGCAGATTGGGAACTCGTCTCCAACTGTTCTGTATGTTATATTAGTTTTCTCTAGTTGTGTTTAGTTGATTATCACTTAATTCCTTCGAACTTTGGGTTGAGTACCCCTTTTGGTGCGATCCCCATTTTACGGAATGTTCCAATACGGGTCGCTGGGCTCGTTATGCTTATATATGGTTAGTACCTGTTATTCCAGCTTAACAAATGCCTTCTATGAAAATGTGGATAAAAAGACAATACCCCATGAATTGAAACGAGACATTTGTGATCTAAAGACGAAAAAATACAGTTCCCATAATGCCTCATAATGGGCTAATATGGCCAAGACTATAAAAGGATGAAAGTGAGGAAGGACTCACGTGAACCGTGAGAAAGACCATTTCTTGGTCGAAACGTCGGTGATGGTGGTGGTGGATATTGTGCTGTAACTTAATGAAGTAAAAACGGTTATTCAGCAGCTTCTGGAGTGCAGTGCCTTTCTTTGTTGGAGAATCATTTGCGAGGTATTGTCCGACCTCGACACTTGCACCTGCTATGTAAAGAGCGCGCTGTTTAAGGACTGTTTGATGAGGAATATATATATATATATATATACATATATATATATATACCAATCCAACAAAGTTTGCCACTTGTGAGGACGCCCTCCCCCTGTGTTACTCTCTAAGTACTCTCTAAGGTAAGTGAAAGCCGCACAACACTGCCTCTTGTCTTCAATCAATGCTTCAGCGGCCCAACGCGTTTCAAACTTTCGTCCTTTATCACGAGCCTTGCACTAATAAAACACAGCTGCAGTAATGTGAAGCACCATTCAGCTTTATTTATTCCTCGCCGCAGTGGGCGTGTCTTACTGCTCCGATGAGCAAAGCATTCTGGCTATTGCAGTGTTCCCATTTAAAAATAACAACCAAGTGGATGCTGCTGTCTTTTAAAATGTCTCACAGTATTCCCGCAGTGGGTTGATGAAAAGTTTGAGGCTCTGCGTGCTGCCAATAGATACTCACTCACTCTTGAGCCCTATGGTCCCGTTACCGGTGCTCCAACCTCAGAGCACCGAGGATCCGCTTTCAAGCGGCGGTTCATCCTCGTGACCCGGCAAAGGCCGCTTAAATCAATCCAACAAAGTTTGCCACTTGTGAGGGCGCCCTCCCCCAGGGTTACTCTCTAAGGTAAGTGAAAGCCGCACAACACAGCCTCTTGCCTTCAATCAATGCTTCAGCGGCCCAACGCGTTTCAAACTTTCGTTCTTTATCACGAGCCTTGCACTAATAAAACACAGCAGCAGTAATGTGGAGCACCATTCAGCTTTATTTATTCCTCGCCGCAGTGGGGAGCTGAGCTGAGATCCAGGATAGTGAGCGGCAACGGCCTCCTTTCAGCAAGGTTTTAAGTCTCACTAATTTTAAATAGGAGGTAACTTAGGAATATGCCCACAATCGTAGAAGCCCTATGGCAGCTGTAATATTCAACAAGCATAAATCAGTATGCCGGGAACTTCTGAAAACCAGAAATTGATTCTAATTGAGAGACAAATCTTTGGAGAGGTGCCAGATGTTCCTATATGGGCACCTTTGAATGGTCATTACCTCCGCTCTAATGTGTCACGAGATTAGAAACACTTTTTCACAATTAATTTTAATTTGATGATTATTACTGTTTTCACTCACTAACACGATCGCACTCTGGTGACCTTCTTTGGATACGTTGCACCTATGTGCGCATATTCTGGATATGCCCAGATGTGGGTCCAGGGCTCACTGTGCCACTGGATTCAAGCTATCCTGGCTGATGAGGGGTGAAACCCTGAAACCAGTCCTAGGACGCTTGTTTCCGGTCCAGGGAGGACCTGGCTTGACAGTTTGATCTGGACTGTTTCCATGAGGCACATGGTCAAGACTGATTTGCATATGGCCAGGTCTAAACTGGGGTGGCATGGTGAGCAAAAGAATGATGGATTTAACCTAGATCTCTTGACTGGGGGTGAAAGTGTTGATTTGTTCTGCATTCTATCCATCAATTGTGTGTCTTTTGATTTCCTGATGGGCAGCGTACCAAGCCTTTGGCGCATTTAATCTTGTGCTTCCACATGTGTAGAGGGTGGGTGGAACTCAGCGGAATTCCGTGGAGTTTTTATGCAATTTCGCAGAGTAAAACTCCATGAGTTCTGCCCACCCTCTACACATGTGGAACCGTGAGATTAAATGCGCCAAAGGCTGGGTACACAGCCCAGCAGGAAATGGCTGGGAACAAAATTATATATATATATCCATACACTCGTTGGCCCAGAATGAAGAAAACATCACAAGCTCTACACAAGAGGAGCTTCAACAAATGGGCATCCGAGGAAATAGTCCTTCATCAAGCCCTTTTCGCCCGCCTTCGACCTTTATCCCCCTAATGCCTAAAGACGCAATCGACACATTCAGCGAGTGTGTCATTGAAGATCTAAAGAAACTAAATCAAAAGGTGTTGTGTAAATTAAAACATAGAAAATATTCTGAAATACAATACACCAACCTTATGCGCAAGTTACAAGATAACGGCAATGTGATTATCAATAAGGCAGACAAAGGGGGCAACATTGTGTTATGGCCTAGGGCCCTCTATCTGGAGGAAGCACAACGTCACCTAAACGACACGTCTTGTTACAAAAAAGCTACTTTTAATGATCTCAGGGCAATCAAAGACTCAATATTTAAAGACCTGGCTCAATGGAAACGAACCGGATTACTCAGTAAGAATGAATACTGCTTTTTAAAGAATGATCACCCTATCACACCCGTACTCTATTTTATCCCCAAAGTTCACAAGAACATTACACCAGTACCTGGGAGACCAATAATATCGGCCCAGAAAAGCCTTTTAGAACCTATGTCGAAATATGTGGATTATTTTTTGCATGACTTTGTGGAGAACCTTCCTTCTTTCATTAGAGATACGGGTCACTTTCTGTCCAAATTACAAACTGTTACATGGAATGAGGAGTGTCTGTTTATTGTAATGGACATTTGTTCCCTTTACACCAGTATTCATCATTCTGATGGGCTGGAAGCGGTGAAGTATTTTTTGAGCCAACGCAGCATTGAGTTTTACCAACATAATGTCATGCTTCTGAAAATGTTTGAGCTATGTCTCATGAATAATTATTTCATGTTTAACAAAGAGGTCCATCAACAGCTACGTGATGTGGCGATGGGGGCATGCTTCTCTCCCAGCTATGCGTGCTTGCACATTGGCTGGTGGGAGGAGCATGTCCTCAGAAACACCCACAAGGAACTGTATGATGCCCATATACTTCATTGGTGGCGATTTATAGACGATGTTTGTGTAATTTGGAAAGGATCTATTGAATCGGCCAAGTGTTTTGTTGATACCATTAACAATAACGTGTTGAATTTGGAATTCATTGCCCACATAAGCAACTAATGTGTACAGTTCTTAGATGTTGAGTTATATATTGAAAATTATGCTATACACACCAAACTCCACAGAAAGAGCACTGCTGGCAATTCAGTACTACATGCCAGCAGCTCCCACCCTAGCCATCTTATCAGAAGCATCCCGTATGGAGAGTTTTTAAGAATAAGGAGAATCTGTAGTTCTGAAACAGATCTCAAACTCTGTCAGACGGAAGCTCTCCAAAGGTTTAGTGCCCGTGGCTACAAAACAAAAGATTTGAAGGCTGCTATGGCGAGGGCCAACAGCCATTCTAGAGAGGAATGTTTACGGAACACCACTACTAACACCACCCCTACCAATCCTGAGATTTTAAATAATCTGTCCAAATCAAGTTACTCAGTGAGATTGATAACCACCTATAGTAGCCAGGAAAAGCAAGTAAGGAAAATCATATATAAAAACTGGCCTATAGTAATGACAGATTTAACTTTGTCTCAAATTCTGCCAGAACGCCCATCTTTGACATTTAGACGTGCTCCCTCGATGAGGGACGCACTTGTTAAAACTAGCCCTGAGGTGAACGCTTCTGGTAATTGGCTATCTAAAAGGACAGGTTTTTTCAAATGCAGCTCATGTCGAGCTTGCAAATTTGGAAAAAATACAACTGAATGCACTACTGCTTTTGAGTCCCAACCTACTAAAATTAACGGGATGTTTACATGTAGAACTGAATTTGCAGTATACGTATTGGAATGTTCATGCCATCTAAAATATGTGGGTAGTACCAAGCTGCAAGTTTTTAATCGTATACTCCAACACCTCCGAGCAGTAGTTAATTCTGATTCTAGTTACCCTGTCGCCCGTCATTTTAAACTTGTACATAACAACAATATTAATGACTTGAGCTGCTTTGCAATAGATTCAGTACCGAAGTCACTCAGAGGAGGAAACAGAGAAAGGAAACTTCGGCAGTTAGAGTCCCAATATATTCTAACATTAGACACCAAGATGCCGAATGGTCTCAACACAGGAGAGGATATGCACAACTTCTTATAGATCGGTGTTAATGTGATTCTATGGTGTTCCGTATCACAAGAGTCTGGCTTTTAGATTTCAGTTTTTTAAGCCCAGTTTTTAACTTGGTTTTAACCTAGTTTTACCCGGTTTTACCTGGTTTTTACCCGGTTTTACCTGGTTTTACATGGTTTTAGCTGGTTGTAGACGGGTTTTAAACTGTATCATTAGCCCTCTTATATCTTTGTACTGTATGCATCTTGCACTTTACTTGCTGAGCAGTTTTGATATCTAATAATATGCACTAGTATTATGTTACAAATATTGCACTTGCATTCTATTTATGTATATTTTATACTAGTTGCATTTTCTGGATGGATTTATGTGTGTATATATACGGCTGTATATATACTTTTTTTTTTGCCATGATTTTGCACTTTGATATATGTTTACAGTGCACTTGCACTTTATTTCTCATATGAATAAGGCATATCTATGGCTTTTGTTGTTTACTCTCTTGTTGTCAATTATGTAGGACTATAACTGACAACACATGATGATTTTAACTATTTTTGCACTTGCACTTTACTGGGTTGCACTTCCCTCTCTTTCTACGAGCTAATCAATATGACATTAATACTGATCTTTAACATGTATTTTGGATCTTTTACTCTTTGTATTACTTGTGAGTCATGTTGGACAAAACCGCCACCTACCACATGGTTTTAATTATACATTGTTTTTTACATGTATATGTTATTTGCCGGTTTTTCTGATATCAGAGACTTCTCTGTTTGGATCCATAACTGTGTGTTAATGTCTATAGCAGAATCATTGGTTTTTTAAAAAACACTGAGGGGCATATTAGCAAGACCGGCGGTAAAATTATCGCCGTTTTAGCGGCAGGAAACTGCCACTAAAACGGCGATAATGGGCTTGCTAATATGCGTTATAGAATTCCAATAGAAGCCCAGGTTAGATGTGCAGGACATGTGCAGATAATTTTATCGCCGGTCTTGCTAATATGCCCCTTAGTTTTTTGATCCCTATGTCTGCCCATTATGTATTTTAGCTCTACTATGTGAGGGGAGTGACCCAATCAATTTCACCTGAACACTATTTAATGTTGTTATGGGATCCAGCGTGTCATGTGATCAAGACCGCGGCAACGCGGTCGAAACGCGTAATGCTGGGCATTTGCCGTGATATTTTGATTTGATGCCATTTACCATGGAATAAAGCACATCACTGTTTGAACTGCACGCTGTGGTCCGTACCCGATTATCGCCGAGGCGTTGGTGTTTCAGGATTGTGGTTTCATTCATATATATATATATATATATATATATATATATACATACATACATACATACACACACGCACACATATATATGTGTGTGTATATATATATATATATATATAACAAAATTATATATATGTATATATATATATATATATATATATATATATTATCTACTGGCGGTCGCCAGTAGATAGTTATAGTTAGGACCTATTTTCCATAGGAAATCCGCAACATTGTATTTGAAATAACTTTGGCGCCGGTTGACGAATCTTCGCGAAATTTTATATATATACATACATACACACACACACATATATATGTGTGTGTGTATATATATATATATCAGTTTGTTCACAAGGGTGGTGAAACAGCTAAAGCTATCTCTAGACCACACCGAATGATGTGTTTGAGCAAAATAGTCATCTCAGTGCTTCACATGTGTGATAGTTCCTTGCAACTGACCATAAATAAAAATTTGTGAACACTGATAAGGAGTACAATAAGCCACATAACATAGTTCATATTCAATATATGATCCATAGGGATTAATACTGCTGGGCTGAATGAAGGGTGATCCAGCCGGATGAGGCAGCTACTACTGAGCCAGATCAAGGATCCATCTAGCCCCAGTGAAATATGCCAAATGTATCCTGGTGTAATTTGCCAAACTGGGACAGACTTCAGCAGCACCTGCACGTTGTCTGCTTTTCTGTTTGGAGCAGCAACATGCATTTAACGAGGGGTCTTTCTTTTTAGGTCCTGCCTAGGCAGTGCTTGCGCTGTCTCTTCGAGACATTCTGTATTCAGGATATGTGCATAAAGCGCCGCCCACTTTCCGCCCATCTTTTTAATTGCCTTCTATCCCTGTCCTTTATAAATGGTGGCTTTTCATTGGTCAATAGGCTTAGTAGTCCCTCCTTAGTACCGCCTTGTCTCTTCTTGTAACCTCCCATGAAGACACCCCCTGTTCCATGTGTTGTTACTCCCTAGGTCTTGATTATAGTTTCAAGGAACTATTTTCTTAAAAGGCTTCAGGCAAGACACCCACTTGGTCCTAAGCTTGGCTGGCACTGCTTACTTCACTCACAAGATCATGTCTTAAATGCAATGCATTATGGGTAGCGTGGATTTACCATATCTTCTGCAGGGTGCAGTACCATATGTTGCCAAAAGAGGGCCCATGGGACCTCTTTTGGCCACATATTGTACTGCACCCTGCAACATGACTAGGTAAAAAACATTGCCATTTATAATGCCAATCACTCCAACTTTGCAGGTTGCAGTACTATATGTAGCAAAAAGAGGTCCCATGGGACCTCTTTTGGCCACATATGGTAGTGCACCCTGCAAAATGTCTAGATAAAAAAAGAAATTGACATTTATAATGCCAATAACTCCAACTCCAACAAATGCAAGACCAATTGCATTTCCAATGCAATAGCTCTCGCATTTGGTAAAGTTAGAGCTGTTGGTGTTGAAAATGACAATGCTTTTTACTTTTGCTTTTTTATACCATTGACAATAGTGCTATGCAAATATAATAATTCCACTGCAAATAAAAACAAAACTAAACTTTCTGCCCCATCTTTTTAATTGACTCCTGTCCCTGTCCTTTGTAAATGATGGCGTTTCATTGATCAATAGGCTTAGTAGTCCCTCCTTAGTACAACGTTGTCTCTTCTTGTAACCTCTCATGAGAACACTTCCTGGTACATGTGTTGTTATTCCTTAAGTTTTAATTACAGCCTCAGAGCACTGCTTTCATAAATGGCTTCAGGCAGGACACAAGCTTTGTCTTCAGTAAAGCTCAGTGGTTACTTTACTCACTAGCACATCTCACATTTATATGAGACCTTCTATTAATTTCCCTTCATCAGCGCCACACAGAGTAGACCCTAATCCAGAATTAATATAGTAATTCTTTTGTCACATTTCAAAGCTAATAATTTTATATATGGACATAGCTAGTTGAATGTACTCGTGGTACTGTCTTGCATGCAATTCATTATGGGTAGAGTGGAATTACCATATCTTCTGTAGGGTGCAGTACCAAATGTGGCCAAAAGAGGTCCCCTGGGACCTCTTTTGGCCACATATGATACTGCACCCTGTAACATGGCTAGGTAAAAAACATTGGCATTTATAATGCCAATATCTCCAATTTTGCAGGGTGCAGTACTAAATGTGGCCAAAAGAGGGCCCATGGGACCTCTTTTGGCCACATGTGGTACTGCACCCTGCAACATGGCTAGGTAAAAAAAGACATTGGCATTTATAATGCCAAGAACTCCAACTCCAACAAATGCGAGTCTCACATTGCAAATGCTTGTTTTAGATTCCAGCTGGGCCCAAAACAAAGGCCGAATTTGAAGGGCCATCAGCCTCCCAAGTATGATCCTGGTTGGGAGCTATATGGAGCCTCACACCTAGATGCCAATGCAATGGAGAAAAACAAAGGTACACAGCTTATCACTTCACAAGTACTTGCGAGGATCAACAGTTTGGAGGCAAGCTTCTGACTTTGTTCAATCCCTGTATGTAAGAGATAGGCAACCACTGTAAGAATGACAGATGTATCGGTCTGTATTTACACGAAAAACAATTTAAATAGCACTTAACAATTTTTTTATTTAATTATTTTAAAGCACTACTCATCTCAATGTTGGGTGTTAGAGCGCTTTACATCACAGGCACACGTTATACATTGACCATAAATGATACAAGTGTGTAAATCAATGTACGAGATGTTACATCAGACAACCGTCCTTACTGGGAGGGTTATATGTTGAAAGTGAATGGCCGGGAGAAACACAAAGTCAGGATTTAAAAAGTAATGGCGTGCTTGGGGTTGATTATACCAATAAGGCTTTATTACTATCCCCAAAAAATCTTTTTTTAGCAAACCTTATAACAAAAGATTTAGAAAAAACAATAAGATATTAACCACAAGGGTTATTATTACCATTATTATTATTATTTTCTGAGACTTACAGGTACACAAAGCTCTCTGCAGCAGGTGCACTAACCCCATAAGATATTTTAAAATGCAGCCTTTGCAATCAATTAAGCCAGAACAGATTTACTGTCATGTTTCTCCTTACTTTCTGGCAGAGGTTTAAAAAAATAAATGTATAAGTTGACTGTCAGACTGCTTTTCATGACTCCACCCATTGTGAGTCCTCTCCTTTTTCTTGCCACACCTTGCCCCCCATTTTATGGGTGTCCTGAGTAAATCTTTCCAATTCCAGCACTGCTTAGCCCCAGCACTTTATATGGGAACAAATAAGTGCACTGGTGCTGTTGGTGTGGGGTGGAGTTTGAGGCGGGCGTAAGAGTGGGAACAGGAGAGGAGCATGGGTTCGAGATGTTCTTTGCACAAATATATATGTACGATAGTACAGAGACATTCTGCCAACAGTAAGCATCCTTTGTGTCCAGTCATGTTCAAGATAAGACTCATGAGTAACTGGGTATCTGAGAATCAGACCGACTCTGAAATCTGTGTTCCATTTCAAATTCCTAATATAGGAAGCCAGTTTGCAATTGATGCAGATGACTATTTGAACAAAGAATAAATCTTTTGGTGACATTGTAACTGGGCACTATGGTAGGCACGGCCAAGCATAGTCTCGAGGTGTAATACAGAGTCCACAAACCCAGCCCAGACCAAGGGGAAACAATATCAGGGTGGAATGTCAATTTCCATGCCGAGTTATTCTTACAGCATTCCCGCAGAACTGAAACTCAACCAGTAAACCGACATTCACTTTCTAATGGTTGTTGCTAGTGCTTGATATTGCGGTTTGTTAGGAAAAAGCATAAGTTGCCACCAATTGGCAACCCCTCAATAGCCACTACCTGGCAACCACACCCCCTTATCCCTCTGCCAGAACCCCATTCTAAAGGGTGGAACTTCTGGTGGTAGAGAATGGACCGTGCATATCTGTTGAGTGGCAGCTTTCCTGATGTTGTTTAGATCGATTTTTTCACTCTCTTTAAAAATTTAAAAAAACAAAAAACTTTGCCAGCATTTGTCAAAACTACACGAACTTGCAAAGTGCTTGATTTCATAATTTCGGGTATCATGTTGATCATTTCCCAATTGCTACAGATTTGGCTAATATAGGTAACACTGTTACAACATCCATGATTTGTCTCCTTTGTATTTTTACAGGCACTTCCAGGTAATGTAAGGACTGTGATGAGAGAGGGAGATGAGGGGGTCATCACTCGATTACTTACTGGTGATATCCATTATCTGAAGCCCAGATGTTGCACACCTCAGCGCTAGCCTTCTGATATTCCAGAGAATCCTATTTTGGACTCATTTTACCTACGGATTGGATATGTAATAGATCAATCTATGATAGGTGCAGCCCAGTTTGGACAAAAGAGATAGATCCACCATGCTACTATTAGACAGGGGAATACTTTTTCTCTTTTTAGTATTAACAATGTTAACCTGTCTCAGGAGCGAGTCACATTTAAGCACGAGGAATCCATGGAATCGGAGAAATGGAGATTAACAATAAGTCATCTGAGCTACCACCAGAGTGTACCGAATTCTTAAATCCGAGCCTAAGACTGAACAAATACTGTTTGGCGAAATTGGCAATCATGGTGTTATACCACTATATTTAAGGAGAAATATCAACATGGAAAATTATTGCACCCACAATATTGAATACCATGATATCGCCAAGGTAGGTACATGTGGAGTTAAAGGGACCATCCAGTGAATGATGTCACAATGCACTTCAAAACCAAGCAGACAACAAACAAAGCAACATCCTAAAATGACTACTCCTGGTGATTGTTAGAAATGCAGGACTGGGTAAAGAGAACAGCTTTTTTTCTCTTCACTGGATGGACCTTTTAGGGATTGTAAGTTTATGTATATATATATATATATATATATATGTTTACATTGGCAATATGCTGGTAGACGATATTATAGATAAAATATTTTTGCAGGTCGATATTTCGACTCTGATATTGTGACATATAATTGTCACATATTACCATATTCTGCCTTTTTGTTGCTTCATGCTGTGGAAACATTCCCCGTCCTTGTCACAATGCGCCCTTCATTTCCAGTAAAGTGCTCGTGAAGGTCGAGGATGCCACGGTGACTGGCAACAACGAAATGTACAATGTTATTCTTGGGTTGAAAGAGTTAGGAATAGAAGGTTCTTCTGAGGATGCGAATGTGCTCATCTTTCAGGAATGTGTTTCAAGCAAAACAAGAAAAAAACAACTGAGAAAAACAACTTCCAATCCTTGGTTTTGAAGCAACATTCCTCAATAATTCTTCATTGGCAGAGACTGATGGTCAGGAAGCAGGAAGGGTCCTCCAGCTGGAGCGGTGGCTCTTCGGCATCCCATGACTGGACATGTTTGTTTAAGGAGTAAGACAGAAGAATGAGCAATTAAGGTTCCCCGATGAAGGAGCAAACATATCATGCTACCTTGAAAATTACGTTGGATGTCTTTATAAGTATAAATTGTAGGGTTGTCGCCTAGTTTCATGTCTCAAGAACACAATGTTTCCAGGTTTGGACTTTTATTTGACAGCCTGAGTTCTGTGAGTTGTTGCTAAGGTTTCGTTTTTGCAGTGGTTGCACGTGGTGGGCACTCATTTCATCATTAGACGATATCCCAGAGCACGAGAGAGAAAGAGAGACAAGGGAGAAACAAGAAGACAGCAAGATAGGAAAACGATGTTAAGGGGAGGAAATGTGGATGAAAAAGATCCTGCAAGATTGAGAGAAAGAGACAGGAGGTGTAGGGCAGTGGAAGAAAGAGAAATGAGGTGGAATCAATACTAGACAGCTTTGGTATTTGGCAACCTCACAATTTCACAGTACTGGGCTCCTAAGAAAAGCTTTACCCCCTGCACTCATCTTTTTTTCTTTTTTACAAATTAAGCACTGCTAGTAGTCATGGGTTGCTTCCGTTTAACAAACTGGACTGACACCAGATAACAATGATGTGCAAGCATAAAGTCTTAGAATGGAAACAGGATGCCCTGATGACATGGATTGAAATGACAACGCTACTGCTGTAACAAATGTAAAAGGTTTGTTAGTTATACCGCAATTGTGTAGGTATTTGAATATTGCTGAGTTTATGCGTGTCATCAGGGTGTTCACAAAATTCACCAGTTATACTGATTCTCAAAATCGGAAATTCTAAAAGGTATACGCAATGGAACTGCCTTCTAAAAAATAACTTCACTGAACCATACATCCTTTCGACAAATGTCAGTTGTGGCATATGCGAGGCCTAGTCTCTTCTTGGCTCCAGGGAGTCTGGTCATGGTAGGCCTCAGAACGGTGCCTAAAATGAAGGAAAAGTGAAGACTTTGGCCAACGAGGTGTAGAAGCTTTTACATTGTTGACATTACAACTTTGCTTTAACCCCTTCGATGCTCATGACTAGCTCAGCTCGTCATGCTGCGCGGTGGGCGTGTGCGCATGACGAGCTGAGCTCGTCACGACCACGCCCGCGATCGGAATGTCCAGCACCTGAGCGGAATTCCGATCGCGGCGAAGGTGTTAAACAACGTATGTATTTCCATATTTTCCATCAATGTTAGGCATATGATCATGTCACATTTCAATGTACAGATGGTGTGGTCACGTGGTTTGGAGCCTATGGTCCTTAATAACCACAGAAACAAAATTATTTATAGTTTTTGTCAGGTGCTCATGCAACCAAAAGGAGGCTGCAGAACCCCGGTGCTATAGGGTGGGGAGGTGGCGGAAGAAGGACGTCAACTGATTTTTGCAAAGGAATAAGATGTTTGCTTCCTGAAGAAGATGTGGAAGGAGAGAGTCTCAAAGGGAGAAACCTTGCTGATGCATGGACTTACACCCACACCATTTTAATTTTGAAGTGACTGATGAGAGATGGTGGTTGGAGGGTGCTATTAGCCTTCTGGCCTCTGGCCAGGTTGTAGAGTGTAAAACCTTTGGTGAAATAGGCCAGGATGGTCCAGGGATGAGCCATGGGTCAGGAAGAGCATTTTGAAATCAATTCTTGATTAACAGGCAGCCAGTGAAGTGATTTCAGGGCTGGAGTGATGTGATCTGACCACTTCAAGTTAAAGATGAGGTAAGCAGCAAAAATGTAGGCTGTCTGAATTGAGGTGGAAATTTTGACTAGAGGCCAATTGAGGCACCATTGACATAGTTAGCATGAGAGAGGGCAACAGGTATGATAAGGGAGATTGAATCTTGAGTTTGCAATAGGGGGAGAGATCCCTCACAGGTGATGGAGGTGGAAGAACACATTTATAATGACAGAGTTGACCCAAGTGGCAACGGAGGGCTCCTTTTTAGAAATAACTCCCTAGTTTCAGAAAAAAAGCTAAACAAGCAGGGTGGAGGGTCAAAGAATAAAGATAAACATTTCAGTTTTGGGACCATTAAGGAATAACAAATTGTTCAACTTCAATTTCTGTACTTGTTGGAGGCAATCTAGAAATCCTTTCCCGTTTTAAGGTAGTTTGAGATTTTGATGTGTGTTAGAAATTGGGTCTCAAGTTGGCAGAGGTATGCATCCTGTCAAAGTAGGGATCACAATCCTGGTCACGGTAAGTCAGATACACAACCTAATTTAACCTGGGCTCACCCTCTGGTAGCCTGGCACAGAGCAGTCAGGCTTAACTTCAGAGGCAGTGTGTAAAGTATTTGTAAATATACAAAAATGGTAGTAGTGGTGGACAGGATAACACATCCCGTTGTGCAACAAATTTAAGGGGGTATTTAAGAGATACATTTAGAAACAAGTAAGCAAAGCAGTGCTAATTGATATCAGACACCCTACTACCAATGGTGTTGACAAAGGGCGATGGATCAAAGAGACAGCCGCTCAAAACATGAACACAAAGAATAACACAGCACTCGTAAATGTGATTTATTATTTAAACTTTAGTCCAATAAGTCAGGATCAAAAAGTGTTTGTTCCAGGTTCTGTTTATTTTTAGAGATCTTCATGTGACAATATGACATCAGAGGGTACAGCCAACATGTGTTTCGTCACTAGTGTGACTTCTTCAAGGCTCTTATTGTGTTAAATGTCAGAAAGATGCATTAAAAAGGATAATGTATCAATGGAAGGCGATTCCCCGATTTCTTCTCCAAAAAGGATATTGTCTGCTAAGTAAGTAAGTATCCCCCAAAAGTAATCAATTGATTTGTCAAAAAACTTTTCCGTTTGTCGCTATATTTTTTGGGGGAGGACTCCGAGCCAGTCCATCCAATCTCAAAGACGAGGGTAATATTTTTGAGTTGACTGCAGAGTAGATCTCTCTGTGGTCCCGAATACTTAATGGTGATCCTCAGGAGTCGGCAGATTGGACTGTGGGTGTTGTTGTAATGTTCTGAGCCTATCAATCAACGTACAATATCAACCTTATGATACGAGTATACAGAAATGGAGAAGACGGGGGAATAGGGAGATGATTCCTAAGCTCGTAATCTACTCAAAATTATTACCCTCGTCTTTGAGATTGGATGGACTGGCTGAAGTCCTCCCAAAAAATATATAGCAACATACAGAAAAGTTTTCTTGACGAATCAATTGCAAACTTTTGGGGGATACTTACTTAGCAGACAATATCCTTTTTGGAGAAGAAATCAGGGATTCGACTACCATTGATAAATTATAATTTAATGAATCTTTCTGACATCTAACAAGATAAGAGCCTTGAAGAAGACACGCTAGTGACGAAACATGTGTTGGCTGTACCCTCTGATGTCATATTGTCACATGAAGATCTCTAACAATAAACAGAACCTGGGACAAACACTTTTTGATCCTGACTTATTGGACTAAAACTTAAATAATAGATCACATTTATGAGTGCTGTGAAATCCTTTGTATTCATGTAAAGTATTTGTGCACACTTTAATTACAGTAACACAGTGAAAACAGCTCAAAAAGACTCCGCACCAGTTTAAAAACATAGAGAATATTTATCTGAGGAAAACAGGATCAAAACAACAAAAAATCAATAAGTAGAAGTCGAGATATGAATTTTTAAAGATTAAGGGTCAGATGTACGACCATTGACTTTTGCGACTTGCAAATTGCGACAAATTGCGAGTCGCAATTTGCGAGTCGCAAGAGTCAATGTACAACAGTGTCTGAGACACTGTTTGCGATTCCCAATGGGGTCGCAAATTGCATGCCTCATGAATATTAATGAGGCTGTCGCAATTTGCGACCCCATTGGGAATGGCTGGCACTCTCAGGGATGGTGGCCTGCTGGGGTCAGCAGACCTCCATGTCTGGGACTGCTTTTAAATAAAGCAGTTTTAAAAAAAAATGTAGCCCGTTTTCCTTAAAGGTCCCTGGGACCACTGCCTGCCCTTAAAAAATGTTAGCGCATGCATTCCCAAAGGGGAAGGGATCCCCTGGGGACCCCTTCCCATTTGCGAGTGCTTTACCACCCTTCTGAGAAGGGTGATAAACTGCGAGTGTTTTGCAACCACAACTGCAGTCGCAAAACATTCTTACATAGCTGTTGGGGTCGCTATTAGGAAGGGAAACGCCCCTTCCTAATAGCGAGTCGCTAAACACTATTTTGCCAGTCACAAATTGTTTTGCGACTCGCAAAATAGGATTAGTACGTGGCCCACAGGATTTTTGCATGCGCAAACGGGTCTAAAACCCATTTGCGCATGCAAAAATCTATGGTGCATCTGGCCCTAAATCCAGAAACATTGCTTTTGCGCTATAAGGTTACTTGAGGTCATGCTAGACCGGGGTTAATCAAAAGTTGAAGCCGACCGCGATGGAGTGCGGGCCAGCTACAGGACCCACCCAGGGTCAGCTGAAAAAGTACCTTGGATGGAGCGAGCGTCAAAGACTCGATTCGTCGGTTCCGACTCATGCAGTCGGGTCGATGCGTCAAAGAGGACCCTCGCAGTCAAGTCCTGTGCCATCATTGAGCCTTGCAGTGGGGACCTTGGATCGGTGCTGCATTGTCATCGAACCTCAAAGTCGGGTCACACTTAATAGTTGAGCCGCGCAGGGATGTCTTTGGATTGGCACTGTGTCAGCATTAAAGGGCACTGCATCGGTTCCGATCGGCGCAGAGGTGAAGATGTGTCGATTTTGGAACATAGCAGCCACTTCTAAGGCCCAGGACTGGAGGGGCTCATAAGGCTAAGGGAGGACTCACAGATGTCAGAGTCCAGCCACTGAAGCAGAGTTGAAGGAAGCCTTTGATGTCCCTGAGACTTCAAGAACAGGGGGCAAGCCCTTGGAGAAACTTGAGCTCAAGGATGTAGAGAGCAGGTCCTTCTCACTCCGTGGCAAGAAGCACCAGGCAGTAGGCCAACACAGCAGAGCAGGTAGCAAAGTAGCAGTTCCTCCAGTATCATCACCTCTCTTCTTCCAGGCAGAATGTCCTTGGTTCCAGCACAGTTCTGATTTGGTGGTGTCAGGGGCCCAGTAATTATACCCAAATATGCCTTTGAAGTGGGGGAGACTTCAAAGAGGCCTTTGAAGATCACAAGTTCCCTGCCTTTCCTGCCCTGGCACTAGACCTATTACGGGGGGTATGCAGCACTTTGTGTGGGGACAGGCACAGCCCTATTCATGTGCAAGTGTCAGCCCCTCCCAATCTACCTCAGGAAGGCCCATCAGCCTGGTGATGGGCCATTGAGATGCAAATGTCACACTCCAGCTCCCTTTGTGTGTGACTTTCTAGAGGGAATGCACAAAGCTCAGCTGTCACCCAACCCCCACGTGCATTTAGAGACACGCAGAGGCACAGAATGGTTAAAGTAAGAAAATGGCAACTTTCTAAAAGTGGCTTTTTCAGACTTACAATTTAAAATCCGACTTTACCAGAAGTTTGGATTTTAAGATACCAAAATCCAAATCCCTATCTTTTCCCAATTGGAAATTGCACTTGAAAGATGTTTTAAGGCAATCCCAATGTTAACCTATGGGAGAGATAGGCCTTGCAGTAGTGAAAAGTGTTTCACTAACAGGGCAGGTAAAACTCAAAAGTACATATCCTACCTTTTAAATACACTGCACCCTGCCCTTAGGACTGATGAGGGCCTACCGTAGGGGTGACTTATCTGTAATAAAAGGGAAGGTTTGGGCCTGGCAAGTAGGTTAACTTGCCAGGTCGAAATGGCAGTTTAAACTGCACACACAGACTCTGCAGTGGCAGGCCTGAGCCATGTTTAAGGGGCTACTGAACTGGGTGGCACGGTCAGTGCTGCAGGCCCACTAGAAGCATTTAAATTCCAGGACCTGGGCACATATAGTGCTTACTAGGGACTTACGAGTAAATTAAATATGTCAATGTTACCATGTTTAGAGTGCAGAGCATATGCACTTTAGCACTGGTTAGCAGTGGTAATGTCCCCAAAATCCTAAAGCCAGCAAAAATGAAGTCAGCAAAAGAGGAGGTCAGAAGGCAAAAAGTCTGGGGAAACCATGCCAAGGATGCCAGGTCTAACAATGTGTATTTGGAGCTTTTGAGAAATTGGGTTACTGGTTGACAGTAGTGGGCTCTTGTCAAGAAACAACCACAATCCTTGTCAGGGTCAGGCACAAGCAAACCCCAAATTAACCCGTGCTCAACCTTCTGGTAACTTGGCACAGAGCAGTCAGGTTTAACTTAGTGCAATGTGTAAAGTATTTGTGCAACACTTTAAACAGTAAAACAGTGAAAACACCACAGAAAAAAGATCCCACATAAAGATGGAAAAATAGAGCAAAATGTAATAAATAAAGAGCAGTCCGAGCGTCACAGATGAGTGGGAGCTCTGCCTGGCACCCCCCCCAAGCGGTCGATGCTGTAGTGCAAAGAGACTGACTGGCGGCGACTCAAACTGATTTTCGGGATGAAAAGCGCAGTCTTGGTGCGAACAGGCCCGTTCACGATCGCGAAGAGCCCAAAAGCTTGATTTAAGCTCTCTGAGCCACACCAAGGGTTCAGATCCTGAGGGGCACTACTTGAGGGTCAGGAACTCACTGTTGCAGCTGGGTCCAGGAGCTGGTTAGGGAACCTTTTATGTCCCTGAGACTCAGATCAAGAGGCCAGCAGACTAGCCCTTTGTTTCACTCTAGGGTCCTGGGTTCAGGATGGAGGTTGCAGGTCCAATTGTTCTTCTCCATGCAAGAGGGCACCAGGCAGCAGGTCAGCACAACAGGACAGCAGCTCCTTCAGACTAACAGTCCAGCAGAGTGGCAGTCCTTGTAGCATGACAGCAGTCATTCTTCCTGGGAGAGCATCAACAGGTCCAGAAGTGTCCTGAAGAGTTGGTGTCTGAAGTCCAGTATTTATACACAGTTATACTTTTGAAGTGGAGAGAAGCTTCTTGCGGCATGCCTCTGAAGTGCACAGATGCCTTGCCTTCCTGGCCCTGGCTCCAGACTAACTACAGGGGATATGCATCTCTATGTGTGAATGTAGGATACAGCCTATTCAAGTGTAAGGTGGGTGGGCCCAGCTCCTCCCTCCCATCCTGCCAGTGATGGCCCATCCAGTCACACTTAGGCTCCACATTGTGTGTGGCTGTCTAGGAGGAATACACAAAGCCAAACTGCCCCCCACATCCAGTCATGTGACCCAGACCCAGGCTGCAGGCACCAAATGACTAAGGCAAGAAAATGCCAACTTTCTAAAAGTCAAAATACTAACAACAGCTGTAGTGCATTCAAATTTAACCTCTTCAACTAATATACCTAGTATTCAAAATGTAATGTCACTTGGTGTGCACTCCCTGAGGTGGTTCCACCCTGCCACCAATTCTGAAAGAAAAACCAAACTAGAGCAAAATGTTCTAGACAGAGTGCGCACTACCATATATACTCATGAATGAGTATGTATAACAAATCTTCAATGGTGATTTTCACTCAAAGTAAACAATTTTAAACACAATTATCAACACACTTATGCAATGATTAATCTCAATAAACCATAAACTATATCCGTCATGCTGTTCGCTTCTTTTTATTTTTCATGAGGTATAGATCCAAATCAAGATTGGTTTCAAAAGTCCATTCAATAGAACATGAAAAGCGTAGATTGACTCATTCCCCAATCCCAATGCATTTCGGGTGTATCCAACACCCTTCGTCAGGGGATATCTACAAATAAATGCATACAATTATAAAACAATATTTCATAATTCAAAGCATATACATGACTGGGTGATGGACCCATATTATCCGGAAAGGTTCGTAAAGTCCAACGTGAAATGAAATGATCAATAGGTAGCAGTATGCGTGGTAAGTGAGGCGTAAAGCGATACTGGAACATCAAAGCCCATAGAAAGTAATAAAAAAACGAAAAGAGAAAGTAAATAAAGATACCAAATCCACCAGTGCACCCTCAATGAATGTGCGGCTGCTGCCATAGCTGTCTAAGTTGAATAAGACACAAATCAGTGAAAGTAGCTGTACCAACAATATTCAATAGTGAAAGAATCTACCTTTCCAAAGTCCGTCTGAGTTCTGAAACCAGACTCACAGGAAAACAGTAGCTACACGATGCGGTAGTGCCTGTAAAGTCAAATGTTTAATACCTTAATTCTAAGTAACACTGTGAATTAAAGAAAAACGCAAAAAAGAAAAAGGCCAATGTATGACGGTGACACAGGTGTGTGATAAAAAATGAATACAAACAAACTCACCAGGCGTCCAGATACGCCGAAAACAACCAAGATCCTTGTGTATATATAGTTCAATAAAACTTGCCAGGCCGATGCTGAGCGTTATTCTGTGAATAATATACGCCGGTAAATGAAGGCCATAGTGAAAAGGTTACAAAAATGTATGTTAAATAAATGAGACTAAACTCACCAGGCGTCCGATTACGCCAGAAGCAGCCCGAATCCTTCCTTATTGTTCGTTCATAGAAACGTGCCAAACCGGCACTAAACGTGGTTCTGTGAACAATACGCACGGGTAAATAAAGGCATAATGATAGCAACTCGCCCATTAAGTCGACTTTCCCCCCCATAAGTGATACTCACAGAAACCGCCTTTTCAATCGAACTATATCGATTACAGCCGCTCTTAGTCTAACTCCAAACGCCAAAGGACCGAAGACTGACAGCCGCGCGACTCTCGAGCCGTTGACTCGAGCTCTCCCTATCACAACCAACGTTAAGCACATGACGTGCTAATGCGAGAAATAAAAAAAGGACTCATGTCTGCATAAATCGCTCCAGAATAAAGGTGGCCATATTTAAAAGGTGAGCGATGGGATGATCAGCAATTACTCAAAATGGTGATACGCAAGTGCTCACCGAAACACAGTGCGATTAGTATAAAAAAGAAATATAAAAAGAAATGTAAAAAGAAAGAAGGAATGTAAAAAGGAGAAAATATATGATATTTTTACGGAATCATTAGAAAATTGCAATCATAATTGGTGACTAATAGAATAACAGTAAATACATGAATCAATTAATGGGTAACTGACTGTGATGCCGTTCAACAAGACTGACAACATGATACTCAAAGTGTGGTTGAAACAATAATGACACCTAAATGCATGAACAGAACGATATAACACTGTAGCCATGCTTCTATGAAAGGGAATTGTTCCTCATATGTCTTAAATGACATCAAACCATACTACATGCAAGTTGATGTTGACACGTATTTTTGCATGTGTTGCGTCATAAATTTTCACAGCATATCCTATACCTGAATGTTACACAACCGTGGCCCGTGATGAACATTGCAATGATTGACTGTTCAGGATGCATTGAAAGTTGTACATACATACGCAAACTGTTAATGTTCATATTATCCAAATCAAGCACATGAGTATTGTCAAAGTACTTAAAACTAAACTTCAAAGTGTCAAAAAATATCTTGATTTATACATAAATGCTACATAGATCACTAACATTACAACTGTTCACCGTAGTGAGCATTACAATAATCAACTGTTCAGGTAACATTAAAAGTTGCAAAAATATACGCAAGCTGTTATACACATGTTATTCAAATCAAGCAGGTGAATATTACCAATATGCTCAAGACCAAATTTCAAAGTGTCAAAAAAATATATTTACTAAAAACTTATGTGCTTGTGTGACAAGTATCGCCTTACAGCAAAGTATATCTATTGATCACAATACAAGGTAACAGAATCCCTTTGTGTACTCAATGTATGTCCTTACAGGAAGCAGGATAGCTCCAGCTTGTCATTCAAACCCTTGGGGTCATGGTGTCTAAATATCTGATCCAAAATGTCTCCCTCTGAGTGATATATTTCGACATATCTCTGTCATTACTATTCTCCACAATTTCTAGTACTGTAAACCTCAGTTGTGCAATTGTGTGATGTGCGTCAACCCAATGACTTGCTAAAGGTGAACTCAACGTTCTCATTCTGATCCTGCTTTTGTGCTCTGTTATACGAATCCGCAATGATCTTTCAGTCTTCCCCACATAATACATGCCACATGGACATCGTATTATGTAAATAACATTTTGCGTATTGCAGTTAGCTGTAAAATGAAATTTAATGGGTTTACCTGACCAGGGGTGTGCAATAGATATACCTATAATCACATTATTACAATGGGAGCAATTATGACATTTCAACATCCCCTTGTGTTGATGTGTTCCATGTGTTTCTTTCTTCTTCAATAACTCCCTGAGGTTATTAGATCGTTTGTATGCAAAGATCGGCCGATCCTTAAAAAGATTACCAAAATCGGGTTCTGTTTGTAGCAGATCCCATCTATTCAAGATCACTTTCTTGATAGCAGGTGATTGGGTTGAGAATGTGGAAACAAATACTTCTCTTTTCTCCGTCACTTTCAGTTTCTTTTCCAAAAGCATTGGTCTAGAGAACTCTTCTAGTCTATCTGCTGATGCTTCCACTACTTCACTAGGGTATCCTCGTTCAAGAAAATTCTGTTTTGCGACCTCCAAAGTCTCTTTTAATTGTGCTGGGTTCGATGTGATACGTTTAATCCTAAGAAATTGAGAAAAAGGAAGATGTCTTTTTAAAGACTCAGGATGGAAACTATCAAAGAGTAGTGTGTTGTTGCGATCCGTGAGTTTTTAAAAACCTTAGTGGTGATTTTAGAGTCTCGTAACTCAATGCAAACATCCAAATATGATATTGTCTGCCTATCCAATGTAAATGTGAACTGAATACTCGGATTGATATCATTAAGGGAAGCTAACTTCCTTCCCAACTCATGTTTTGATCCTTGGCACATGATGAAAATATCATCAATATATCACCAATATATAATGAGGTGATCGGTCCATGACGTATCATTAAGTACGTTCTCCTGTTCAAACTTCATCATGTAGATGTTTGCATAACTCGGTGCCCCTGCAAAACCCATGGAAGTACCATTGGTTTGTAAGAAGTATCTCTCCTGCCATTTGAAGTAGCTGTTAAAAAGGCAAAACTGTAACAGTTCTAGAAGAAAAATGTTACTGGCTGGTATGTCTCCCTGCTGTAGCAGGGCCCACTCAATGGCTTCGATTCCCTCTGCATGGGGTATAGAGGTGTATAAGGATACAACGTCCACTGTCCCTAACCAAATCTCTTCCCCATCTGGTAAAGTGAGATCACCTAACAGTTTCAAAAAGTGAGTGGTGTCTTGCACATAAGTCGATCCTGACTGCACAAAAGTTTGTAAAAAAGTGTCTAGATAGTGACCAAGTGGTTCATGAATTGAACTGCACCCTGACACAATGGGACGAAACGGTGGATCTCGGAGACTCTTATGAATCTTGGGCAGCATGTATATAACTGGCCTGCGTGGAAACTTAGAATACAAGAAATCAAACGTCTTATCACTAATCCAACCCATGTCTTTAGCACGAGATAATATTTTGACAAGGGTAGCTTGAAGTTCTGGAGTAGGATCCTGACTAAGTGGTAGATATGTGGATTCATCAGTTAACATCTCATTTACTTTAACCTCATAAAAATTACGGTCCATGACCACTAGGGCGCCGCCCTTGTCTGCAGAGGGAAATACTAATGACTCATTAGTTCTCAAAGTTTTCAATGCCTTTCTGTCGGATGAAGTCAAATTGTGGCGTTTCTTAGATGGAGTGGGTAAAAGAGACAAATCTCTCTTCACTAATGTCTCAAATGTGTCAAGAACTTTATGTGAAATGGGGGCGATAAAAGTACTTTTGGGTTTGAATTCAGTGTACTCGGTGGTATTAGAGTCTATACCGGTAGGGCCTTGATTGGAAAAAAATATCGCAACCTAAGTTTTCTCATAAACTTATAAAATTCTATTTCTGTGTTGAAAACTGAAGTATGAGATGTAGGCACAAAAGATGTGCCCTTATTCAACACCGCAATTTGTGCTTCCGATAATGGGACAGAAGAGATGTTTACTACTGTTTTTAGGTCGAGCCTAGAGCAGCGCATGCGCTGCTTGCGAGACTTTTAGTAAGGGGGTTTGGAAAGCTGACCAGACGCTCGTGCGTCATGGCCTTTTTCCTGCGGTTACGCGCGCAGGGCCAACATCTGTTTCCCATTATCGTGCCCAGACGCGTGCGCGATAATTGGAAACATGCCGGCCGTGCGGGGAAAAGGCCATGACGCACGAGCGTCTGGTCAGCTTTCGAAAGCCCAGGCTGCCGCGCTCGTTTCTTCCTCTTCTAGACATACTGGGTAAAGGCGTGGTGTCCGGCGCAGCTGTTTTACCGCTCATTACTTCTGTCTCAAGTAATTCATTGTTTGCAGGAGCAGGACGTCATCCAGTGATTAAACCGGGAGGCACAACAAAGGCAAAAACACATGTAAACATGGCTCCGAATGCATGGATTGATTTTTCCCTTGCTAGCCTCCTCAGTACAGGATCCCTCTTCAGTCCTCATTAGGTCTGGCTTGAGAGGACAGCAGTAGTCTATTGCGTGTAGAACCTAGAAGCTTACTCCGCTATATGAGGCAATGAATATGGGGTGTTTTAAGCCAATACTGTCTACCATTTGTGCATGTTGCTGTGTGCACTGTTGTGTACTGCTGTTTAAATGTTTTGTGTGCGTTTGTGTTTCTGGTTGTGGCTGTATTTTTCTACTTGGGTGAACATAATTTGCATAATTTTTCCACTTCACAGCACGGATAATTTACATTTCTTTGGCAGTCAGCGAAATGTTGTTGGATTCACTGGCGCATCTGAGCAGAAGACATGATCACACAAACGCAGTGCACTTCCAGCTAATCCAGAAAATCTTTATATGCAGCTAAATGTCGATGGAGAGAAGGCCTTTAAAACCCATATACTCGTTTTAAACATCAGAGAAAGGGCGCATGTCCATTCCAACTTGAGATAAGGAGCTGTGGAGGGATACGGGGCAGATGCGTGTCCATGTTGGTTCATCTTATATCATTACACAGCCCAGAGTAAAAAAATCCACTTAAACACAATATATCCTGCTCTCTGAGTCATTAAAATTAGTAATGGCTTGTGCCTTATTCGTCAAGAGGGGCTCTTAAATAGCACATATTCTGCACTATGTATCCGGACGTTCTGTTAAATAGCACAGGTTATATAGTATTTGTTCCAATGTCCCCTGAAACAGTATAGATTTACAATTAGTGGTGTGTTGGGTGAAATGCCAAAGATGCACTACATTGTTTATATCCATTCCCTGTGAAATACCTCAAATCCAGCATTATTTAGCCAGATAGTTGGCTAAACAGCAGATTCTGCACTATGTATCCTGTTGTTCTGTGAATTAGCACAAATGCACCTCTATTATTAATGTGTTCCATTAACTAGCGCACATTTGCACCAGTTAACTCTGTACGTACTGTAGTGGTGCTCCACCTAATAATTTACCACACTTACGTCATTACAAACTGTAATGCCGGTTTTGCTATTAATCAGTGTAATGCCACTCAAGACACCGTGTTAAAAACACACAGAGTATAATTACCAATAAAGTAATGGAAAAATCCTTTTTGAAAATGATTGCTGTAGCCACTCCAGGAAAAAATAAGATTAGCATATATCCCTGACCACAATTAAAACAGACCCTGTAAGATTTCGCCAGATGCGAAATAATCGCGAAATCAGAAATTTATCGTTTTGGCCACAAAAAAGGTCTCCAGCAGACAGCCCAAAACAAGCATTGAAAATGCAATTGGTCTCGCCTTTGATTAAGTTAAAGCCATTTGCTTTGCTAATGGTATTGTATTGCAAAGCAAATGGCTTTAACTTAATGAAAGGCGAGACCTAATGCATTTTTAATGCTTGTTTCTGCCTGCGGCCTGAGCTGATTTGTTTTGTTCCTTCCACGACCACTACGGGTTTTGTTGTGTCTGACTGTGTTGCAGTCTGTCCTGTCGGTCGGTTGTTGGCAGCTGGACTGGTCTCCAAAAAAGAAACCTTTGTAGCAGATGTCGATGGTGCCTCCGTGTGTGTTAAGTCAACTGTAGATGGTGCTGGTGGTCTAGTCAACCGAGTATTACTAATAGAAGCTATGCTTTCTTCAGATGAGGTGTTCCCGGGTTTCTGATATGTGCGCTTTTGCGCATATACCTCTGCCCAAGTATAAACCTCATCCAACTTGTAATCTATGGTGTCTCGTCTAAACTTACGCACCTTGCGTTCGTGAATCTCTTTTGCATACAAGTCTAATTTTTTGTTGATTTCATCTAATGATGTCGACCAGTCTACCCCTTGCATACGTGTTTTAAGAGAATCTTGTAATTCCTGTATTTCTTGCTCTAGGCCCACTAAAACACTTGAGAGTTCTTCCACAATTAAAAGGATAAGGTCTAATGAGCACTTATTCAGAATAGAGTACCACTTATCCATGAATTTTTTGTTCATCTTAAACATCATTGGTTTTAGTGGTAATCTCAACCCTCTCGGAATTCTGCTAGCCTTGTGGTATTGCACTAAGGTTGTGGCGTGCAAACGTTGATTGATCTCGTGTCGCATTAAGTACTCTAATTGTCTCAGTTGTTGAACAACCGGTCCTTGTGTTACATCAAAGGTTCGAACCTCCCGGATGAGGCCATATATTTCTTGCGCTTCTGTTGCGCTATAAACTTTAGTTTCTGCCTTGTTTTCTGTAAGATGCAGGATGTCTTCAAAAGACATGATGTGGTGCAACTGGTCGCTGTGTCGGGTAGAAAAAAGTGAATAAATCAAAATACTAACAACAGCTGTAGTGCACTCAAATTTAACCTCTTCAACTAATATACCTAGTATTCAAAATGTAATCTCACTAGGTGTGCACTCCCTGAGGTGGTTCCACCCTGCCACCAATTCTGAAAGAAAAAACAAAATAGAGCAAAATGTTCTAGACAGAGTGCGCACTACCATATATACTCATGAATGAGTATGTATAACAAATCTTCAATGGTGATTTTCACTCAAAGTAAACAATTTTAAACACAATTATCAACACACTTATGCAATGATTAATCTCAATAAACCATAAACTATATCCGTCATGCTGTTCGCTTCTTTTTATTTTTCATGAGGTATAGATCCAAATCAAGATTGGTTTCAAAAGTCCATTCAATAGAACATGAAAAGCGTAGATTGACTCATTCCCCAATCCCAATGCATTTCGGGTGTATCCAACACCCTTCGTCAGGGGATATCTACAAATAAATGCATACAATTATAAAACAATATTTCATAATTCAAAGCATATACATGACTGGGTGATGGACCCATATTATCCGGAAAGGTTCGTAAAGTCCAAAGTTATACATACTCATTCATGAGTATATATGGTAGTGCGCACTCTGTCTAGAACATTTTGCTCTAGTTTGGTTTAACTTTCTAAAAGTGGCATTTTTAGAATTGTAATTTAAAATCAGACTTCACCATACATTAGAATTTTAAATTAGGATTCCAGAGACACAAAACATGAAGCAGTCACCTTTTCCCATTTGGAAATTACCCTTAAAAAATGTAATAAGGTAATTCCAATGTTATCCTATGGGAGAGGTAGGCCTTGTGGTAGTGAAAAATGAATTTAAGAGTTTTTCACTGCCAGGAAATATAAAAAATAAAAGAACATGTCCAACTTTTTAAATACACTGCACCCTGCCCTTGGGGCTATCCATGGTCTAGGGGTGTTGTATATGCATTAAAAAGGAAGGTGTAGGCCTGGCAAAAGGTCCCGTGCTCTCCATGCCACTGGAGTCAAGCTATCCTGGCTGATGAGGGCTGAAAGCCCGAAACCGGTCCTAGGATGCTTGTTTCCAGTCCAGGGAGGACCTGGCCTGGCAGTTCGGGCTGGACTGTTCCCATTGGGCGCAGGGTCAAGACTGATTTGCATATGGCTAGGTCCAAACTGGAATGGCATGGTGAGCAAAAAAACGATGGATTTAGGCCCAGATCTCTGTACTGGGGTGAATGTATGACATTGTTCTGCATTCTGTCCATCAGTTGTTTTTTTTGCATTTGTCACCCCGTTGTTTTTTTTGCATTTGTCACCCCGAGTGGGACGGGTATGCCCAGACGTGGGTCCCGTGCTCTCCATGCCACTGGAGTCAAGCTATCCTGGATGATGAGGGCTGAAAGCCCGAAACCGGTACTAGGATGCTTGTTTCCAGTCCAGGGAGGACCTGGCCTGGCACTTTGGGCTGGACTGCTCCCATTGGGCGCAGGGTGAAGACTGATTTGCATATGGCTGGGTCCAAACTGGAATGGCATGGTGAGCAAAAAAACGATGGATTTAGGCCCAGATCTCTGTACTGGGGTGAATGTATGACATTGTTCTGCATTCTGTCCATCAATTGTTCTGTTTGCATTTGTCACCCCGAGTGGGACGGGTATGCCCAGACATGGGTCCGGTGCTCTCCATGCCACTGGAGTCAAGCTATCCTGGCTGATGAGGGCTGAAAGCCCAAAACCGGTCCTAGGATGCTTGTTTCCAGTCCAGGGAGGACCTGGCCTGGCAGTTCGGGCTGGACTGTTCCCATTGGGCGCAGGGTCAAGACTGATTTGAATATGGCTGGGTCCAAACTGGAATGGCATGGTGAGAAAAAAAGCGATGGATTTAGGCCCAGATCTCTGTACTGGGGTGAATGTATGACATTTTTCTGCATTCTGTCCATCAATTGTTCTTTTTGCATTTGTCACCCTGAGTGGGACGGGTATGCCCAGACGTGGGTCCCATGCTCTCCATGCCACTGGAGTCAAGCTATCCTGGCTGATGAGGGCTGAAAGCCCGAAACCGGTCCTAGGATGCTTGTTTCCAGTCCAGGGAGGACCTGGCCTGGCAGTTCGGGCTGGACTGTTCCCATTGGACGCAGGGTCAAGACTGATTTGCATATGGCTGGATCCAAACTGGAATGGCATGGTGAGCAAAACAACGATGGATTTAGGCCCAGATCTCTGTACTGGGGTGAATGTATGACATTGTTCTGCATTCTGTCCATCAATTGTTCTTTTTGCATTTGTCACCCCGAGTGGGACGGGTATGTCCAGACGTGGATCCCGTGCTCTCCATGCCACTGGAGTCAAGCTATCCTGGCTGATGAGGGCTGAAAGCCCGAAACCGGTCCTAGGATGCTTGTTTCCAGTCCAGGGAGGACCTGGCCTGGCAGTTCGGGCTGGACTGTTCCCATTGGGCGCAGGGTCAAGACTGATTTGCATATGGCAGGGTCCAAACTGGAATGGCATGGTGAGCAAAAAAACGATGGATTTAGGCCCAGATCTCTGTACTGGGGTGAATGTATGACATTGTTCTGCATTCTGTCCATCAATTGTTCTTTTTGCAAAAGGTTTCTTTTGCCAGGTTAAAATGACAGTTTAAAAAATGTACATACTGGCTGCAATGGCAGGCCTGAGACAAGTTTTAAAGGGCTACTTCAGTGGGTGGCACAATCAGTGCTGCAGTCCCACTAGTAGTATTTAATTTACAGGCCCTGGGCATATGTAGTGCCACTTTACTAGGTACTTATAAGTAAATTAAATTTGCCAATTGGGTATAAACCCATTGTTGGACTTGGCCCTTTTTGGCTAAAGTTCCCTAAACTTTTTGCCTTCCCCCTAGACCTTTTTTCTGACATGGTGTTGCCAACTTAGATGCTTTGGGCACTTTGCCACTGCTGATCAGTGTCAAAGTGCAAGTGCTCCCTGTATAAAGAGTAATGGTAATTGGTTGTCCATTATTGGTATATTTGTCTTACTAGTAAAGTGCACTATGTGTGCCAGGGCTGGAAATACAAATGCTACTAGTGGGCCTGCAGCACTAATTGTGCCACCCACACCAGTAGCCTTAAAGAGAGATTTCAGGCCTGCCACTGCAGTGCCTGCACGCAGTTTGTTAAACTGCCTTGTTGTCCTGACAAGTGAACCCACTTGCCAGGCCTTACCCTTCCCTTTTTATGCACATCAGACACCCCTATGGTAGGCCCAAGGTACCCCCCTGGGCAGGGTGCAGTGTATGTGAAAGGTAGGACATGTACTAAGGTGTGTACCATGTCCTGACAGTGAAATACTCTCCATTTCGTTTTTCACTGTTGCAAGGCCATCTTGCCCATAGGACAGAATGGGGGTGGCTGTGTAATATGTTTCCAGCCTATCTTCCCATAGGCTTAAGATGGAGAGGTGAAGTTTAGTGTGCCTGAATTCACAATTTAATAACACATCTTTTTCTGAAGGTGGTTTTTGCATTGTGTGTTTAGAAACCACACTTTTAGAAGTGGCTGTTTTTTTTGTTCTAACAATTCTGTGTGTCTCTGCCTGGCTGTGGATTGACTGTCTGGATTTGAATGTGATAGGATCTGGGAAATGTCCTGACCCAGAGGAGGAGGTGAGACAGCAACAGGCTGACCTGCATCTGGAGTGTAGGGGGGAGGAGTAGCCCCTGGAGGTGAAGAGGCCTGGGCTGCCGCCATAAAACAATGGCTGCATCTCCTGCTGAGTGATTGAAGACCCAGACCCCCACTAACAAAGGAAAAAGGTGTCACTGGCAGGGAGACACCCAGAACTGGTTTAGACAGGGGTCAGTGCCCCCCTGAACACAAAGATTTCAAAGACATTTAGGGGTATAACTATGAGAGCTGAAACCCCTGAACGTTGGACTGATCAAAACTGAAAAGGATTGAAACTACTTTGTGGTCAAGAGGAACCTCTGCCAAGGAAGAAACAGCTGAAGAGACTGAAGGAAAGGACTGACCCTTGCTGTGTGTTCTGGGGCTGGCCTGCAGTTTGCTGATCTAACCAAGGAGAGGCTACGGGACTTTGCTGTGTGCTGTGTCCCCCTGCTTGAGAGGACTTTGCTGTGTGCTGTGTCCTGAAGTAACTTGGGCCTAAGGAGAGCTGGCTCCCTGTTGTGGAAACTCAGGAACATAAAAGTTTCCAGGTGGGTCTAAGCGACGCTGTGTGCATGTGCTTTTTGCAGCCTGAGACCTGCGTAAGAACTGCCCTGTGATTGTGTGCACCCGGAGTCCAAGGGAGTCTCAGCGATGCTGTGTGCGTGTGCTTCGTGCAGCCTGAGACCTTCGTGAGGATTGCCCTGTGATCGTGTGCACCCGGAGTCCAAGTGAGTCTCAGCGACGCTGTGTGCGTGTGCTTCGTGCAGCCTGAGACCTTCGTGAGGGTTGCCCTGTGATCGTGTGCACCCGGAGTCCAAATGAGTCTCAGCGACACTTTGTGCGTATGCTTTGTGTAGCCTGAGACCTTCGTGAGGATTGCCCTGTGATCGTGTACACCCGGAGCTCAAGTGAGTCTCAGCGACGCTGTGTGCATGTGCCCTGTTGCAGCCTGAGACCTTCGTGAGAATTGCCCCGTGACTGTGTGTCCCGGAGCAGTCTTGTTCTCTGCGTCGATCGAGCAGCGTGACCAGAGCTGCTGCGATCGTCATTGCCATCGGCCCCGACCGGCATCCCCCGAGGAGCTGTGCCGCCGGTCCGAGCCTGCCTTTGTCAAGGAGGGACCTCGAACCATCCCCATGGAGGGGGGCCCGAGTTCCACTGCCCAAAGATCAACGAAGTTGCACCGGAGGCCCAAGTCGTGAGGAGAGGAGAGTGAGATCGCACCCCCCAGGTAACGCCCAGCGAGCATGCGTGTGTCGCCGCCTGGGGCGGGGTGCGGGCTCCGAGAGAAACGCTCTCGGCCTTTCCCATCTTTGCAGCGCGAGCCTCCGCTCAAGTCCGTATCGCGGCCCGTACTTGCCGAGGAGTGGCAGTACCGGGGCCGGAGTGTGGAGATGCACTTTGTTTTCCATCATAACAGTGTTGGGGGCATGTTTTGGCAATAGCTGACCGCGAGTCAGTAAGAGTGGCATAGAGACCGACCAGAGCACCGCGATCGGTGCTGAAGTATCTTATTTTTGCATTACGAACTGCCTGATTGTTGCATTATGAAGTGCCCTATTTTTGCATTACGAACTGCCTGATTGTTGCATTACGAAGTGCCTTATTTTTTGCATTACGAAGTGCCTGATTGTTGTATTACGAATTGCATTATTTTCGCATTACGTACTGCCTGATTGGTGCATTACGAATTGCCTGATTCTTGCATTACGAACTGCATAGCATTGCATTTGGACTGCATTAGATCATTGAGAATTGCTCATTAATACTGCAAGAACCTACCAGTGCTTGCTGGCCTAATAACCGGCAAGGTGAAATATTACAAATACGCATATGTTGGATTTTTATCGTGTGGTCTCATCGTATATCTTTTTTTCTTATAAACATATAATTGTTTTTTTATGAAACTCGTGTGGAGTCCATTTGTGGTGTTATCACTGTGTCACTGAGAGCGTGGTTGCAAATACTTTACACATTTGCCTTGGAGATAAGCCTGGCTGCTCGTGCCAAGCTACCGAGGGGGTGAGCAGGGGCTATCTGAGAAGGTGACATTCCTTTCCCTGACTTAGAAGCAAGGGTCCCTATTTGGCCTAAGGTACCTACCTCAGCCAACTAGAGACCCCCAATTCTAACACCCATGTTACCATGTTTTAAGCAGAGAGCACAAGCATTTTAGCACTGGTTAGCAGTGGTAAAGTGTGCAGAGTCCTAAGGCTAGCAAAAAAAGAAATCAGCAAAAATAGGAGGCCTGAGGCAAAACCCTATTGTTGTAAATACTAAAAGTTTATGTTTCCCATCTCTGTCATATGTTTAACAGTTCACAGTGAGTGGTCGATTTATAGTTGTTAGATACAAAGGTTAGTAGGTTTTTGTGACAAAATAAACTTCTATAACTGAGGGCCAGCATTGACATCAAACTGTTTCAAAGGTGACCAAGATACATATGGAAGGATCTATCTAAGTTGTTTCTATTAGAAGCACACTGATATGTCTATAAGCTTTTGTATGCCGCAATCCTATTGGTGTATGCTTGCTACTGAAACTGGTACTAGTTTACCTGTTACATATATTTTTTTTCTGGCATGTCCCTGTGGTGCAACATACTGAAATATGGCCCTGACAGCAACATACTATGACGCTATATTCCATTATTAATTGGGGCTGTTTATCAGATTAGTAGTTATTGAGAATACTCCCCTAAGGGATATTATCATTCAATACTTCCTTAAGGGTGGATAATCTATAAATCCAATGTTGTTCGTTTTTAAAAAAAAGACTCTCTCAGGATTTTTTGTATTACTATTCAGCTTTTAGAGTACTACCCATCGTAACTCGTATGGTGTGTCCATTAGCTATAAAATGGTCCACCATTTTTGTTGTTGTCCTTTTATATCTTATGTTGTTGCTATGTTGAGATATCCCAGTTTTTACTTTCCTTGTCATCATTCCGATATATCGTAAACCAAAGGCAGATGATCATATAGATCACTTGTGTGGAATTACAATTAGTATGGTTCCTGACAGTCCATATGGTGGGCAACCCTAGTTCCAGCATCTTAGTAGCGGTTGTCAAGTGGCACATGGTACAATTACAACATGAGTAGTGGCCTATTACATTGGGTACACCCCACCGACTGAGAACTGTGTTCCTCACATTGATGGTTCTCATTGGTCGAGTGTGGACAAGAGCATCCTTCAAGCTCTTGGCAAATTTCAAAGAACATGGGGTTTTACTATTTATGGGATCCTGTGTTCAATATGCACAAATTCCCATTGCAGACTGTTACCGTCTGGGCACTCTGGACTTCGTTTGAGCCTGACTTTGTCTCCCTTCCAGTCTGCTGCATCGTCTGTGCCTGTGCATCATACAGGAACCTTTCAAGGCCTATGAAGCATCAAAGACACTTGAAGGAATCTCCCTTGGATTGAAGGAGTCACTCCCCTGCATTCGCAGGCACCGCAACTAAGTCGACCGGTCTGCTGATTCTGAGCTCCTCTGGACTCCAAAGGCTCTGCAACACATGCGGTGGTTTTCCACAGCTCCCGAGGCCTGCCCTGCCCTCTCACAAAGTATGAGGCAGTATCCCTCCTGGGGGTTGCAAGAACCGAACCCCTGTGCACTGCATCAACTTGCAGTTGCAAAGGCTTGTTGACTTCTTTCCAAGAAGATCTTCGGGCTCCAAGAAGCCCCAACCTCGAGCACCTCCAGTAACCACAATCTTCAGCCACCTCACATCGTGTGCATCGTGGCCTGCATCTTTTGGTGAGCTGCTTGAAGTCCTCATGTTTCCTTTGGGTTCCCCTGATTGCTCGGGGCCTGCCCTGACTCCCCTGCTCTTGGTGAGTCCCCTGGACCTTGCTGGTCCCGACGTTGCTCCTTCTTCGATTCCTGCGTTGGTTGCACTTGCCAAGGCTTGTTGGTGCTCCCACTGGACACCGATCCCTCAGCACTCGACATCCTTTGTGGGACAGCTCGTGTACAGCTCCTGGTCCTCCTCAGCATCGCCTGGTCCTCACAGCTGCAGAGTCAAGGTCATCGTCCTCCATCCTGCAACACCTGACATCGGAGGGCATTCGTCTTCCAAGTCTCCTGGTCACTCCTGAGTGACATAGGCTCTGTCCCCTCTGCTTGCAGGTACCTCTCATCTAGAATCCACATTTGGATTCCACCGGACACTTTCTCCTTCTGCAACAGCGGCACTTTCCTGAAGTCCTCCATTGGGTTCGACGGCGGTTTCCGACACCACTTCACACATATGTACCCGGCTTCCCTGGTGTAGGTAACGTGGGTACTAGGGGTGGCTCTCCAACCTTCTGTCTTCCATGGGGTTTCTTCAGGGTCCACTGGGAAGGGTCCTTAATCTCTAAAAATCCAACCGCGACTTACACGTAGAGTTGAACGGAGCACTATGTTGTGTTCCCACAATGCACACACTCTCCGTGGGGTCCCTATCTACTCACCTTGGGTGGTTCCTTGGGTCTCCAGCACTTCTACGTCCTCTCGAACCTGTCTTGATCCGAGGCGTGGTTCTTATACCACTTTCTTAGTATGTGGTTTGGTCCCCCCCTGGGGCCCACTGTGTATTTTGTGCAATTTACTGTGTTTCTTTGCTAAAGTATTGTGTGCATTGTCTTTACGTACTAGAGGAATATGTCTCATTACAACGAATGCATTTTTCACGCATTCCATTACAACGCGGTCATTACAACGACCGGGTTATTTCAACGCAAACCATTACATCGCAAGTCGTTACAGCGACTTGCTGTAGGGGGCGCGCTGGACTTAGGAATAGTATTATTTACTATTCCTACTCAAGTTTGTGCAACAGCAGGGACGGTGTTGGAACCAGTGCACACCCCTACAGCAAGTCGTTGAAACGATTTGCGATGTAATAGTTCGCATTGTAACAACGCGGTCGTTGTAACGACCGCGTAGTAATGGAATGCATTGTAGCGCATTCGATGTAAAGGCTGTTTTTCGTACTAAAGAGTATTATATTATAAATGCATATTTTTATAAATTCTTGGTGCGGTTCTTTTCAATTAATCTATACTATAAGATTGCATTCTGGTAAAACAAGCTGCTTTACACTCCTCTGGACTAAGCCTGAAGGCTGCTCTCCACAGCTACCACTTAGAGAGCTTTCTAAGGTTGTCTAAGACCTCTTAAATCACCATAAGGGTTGTCTGGACTGGTGCAAGGTGCCCACTTTCATTAGTGGACATCATATATGTAATAAGTAAATTCCATGCGTAGATGTGATGAAGTAGACGTAGCTGAGTGGTGTCTTTTAAGTTATTTATTGAGTCCATAGGAAACAGTGGTAGCAGCCCCACCAGGAGCAGCCTGCCTGCTGCTCAGCCCATCATCCAACTGTCAACACTCACACCAGGTACCCAAGCATTCCACTCATGTCCATCACACCAACATTCCATACAGAACACTCACACTGGCTGAGCAGCTAGGAACCAGATTACAGGGGACATTATAAACATAACAAGAAGATACTACATTATCTTCTCCCCTTAAAATTGAAAATTAATTAAACCATACTAAAATGAGATACAACTATACACACAATGTACAAATGAAGGCAATAGTCTATAACCCAGGGATGAATGGTAAAAACCACACCACGAGAGGGAACACAGACTAAGCAAAGGAGGAAAGAAGAATGAAAAGATACAAAAGAACAATCACACATCCTCCTCCTTTAATAATAAAACAAAAGGAAAGTTCAAAGAACGTTAACCTCACTGACAAATAGTGAGGTAACACATCATGACAATACACGTGAACCAATGTGCAGAGAAACACGGTAGAAACAGACTCCGAGAACTCTAACACTGTGACGAGACACATGGGAGTAAAGCACCCCCAGAACTCAAACACTTATGGGTGGACCACACCCATGTAGATACTCCTTAAAATTGACACAAACACTATGGGTGGACCGCACCCATGTACGTACTCCTTACTATTGACACAAACACTATGGGTGGACCGCACCCATGTACGTACTCCTTACTATTGACACAAACACTATGGGTGGACCGCACCCATGTACGTACTTCTTACTATTGACACAAACACTATGGGTGGACCGCACCCATGTACGTACTCCTTACTATGGGTGGACCGCACCCATGTATGTACTCCTATCTAAGGAACACAACCAAGAAAAATGTGGAGAAAGGAACTATAACCCAACTTGCCACCCCTCATGTAAGGGACCATTCATGTGAAAATGGGACAAAAACCCATAACTTACACTGTGTAGATGGGACTACAACGTGGAAGTGGGACTGAAACCCCTTCCCATCCCTTAAGAAAGGGATACGGGCTTTGCAACACAACAAGCCAAAAAAACACAAAGAAAACAATATGACCACCCTCCTGTAAGGGACGATATACCCACCCAAAATATCTAAATTGGCTTAAAAATCCAATGCCAGCAACAAGATAGAGAAAGGTGAGAAACAAAAATGCAGGCATAACCTGACACTCAACACAAATTAGTTATCTCTTTTAAATACAACTTCTACTTCTAGGCATATTATTTAATCATGCACTTCAAACTTAGAATTTCTATTAGCTTTATAATAAACAACGACATGGAAACAATGTCAGAAGATCACTAGCCCAAGGAAATAGACATCAAAATGTAAGTGGGCAGAGTCAGGTTAACTTTGAGGCATAAGGACATGTCCTCCCAGAACAAAATAAGTACCAGTTCCTTAAATGTCCCGTTGGCAAATCATTAGAAAGAAGCAGTTGATTCACAACACCAACTTCTTTCAACATCAGGAGCATCAAGGAAAGCCAAGTGACGATCAGGACACAACTCGATACCTGAACTTTATCAGCATCTACCACCACATCCTCCGATTCCCAAAAGTGGTGAATGTAGTCTCCGCTGATGCACAATGTGAAGCTGACCTCCAGAAACCACGCTGCTCACCAGCCAGCCGGACGGGCTAGACAGCGGCCAAGGTTGAAGAACAGGAATCGACACGAAGAGCAACCTCACTATTGACTTGCGTGCAGCCACATATCAAAGATGGCGGCACGCATATGTGAGAGTGCTGGGTGGCTGCCAAGCTTGAAGAGAGTAACTTCCACCCCCAAGATGGCGGTACGCAGAAGTGACGAACGAGTGGCTCCTGGCGCGTCTCTGCATTAAAAAACGTCTGACATTAGCTTGGTAACAGCCTGAACAGTGCGTCGTCACAGAAGATGCCTCAGCTGCAGCACGAGACTCCAAGCTCTAGGTAAGCTGCATGCGCATCAAAAGGCTTGTGCCATAATTTTTAAAGTGGGCAGTGACGGTTTACCTGCCAGGATCAATGGAAGTTATGTGAGAAAAAAAAACAACTGAGAACTGTAAATAGTCTTCCCACAAATGTTCCACTCCTCAAGCCAGTACCAGGGCTGATACTAAACCAAAAGTCACACCATTACACACCGACGTAGCTCCTCTAGTGTAAAAAGCACAATCCAATACCCTTACCACGCTGCTCATCACGCGTAATTAGAGCAGATGTGAAACAACATTTTCTGAGAGACTACTCAACATGATCCCGTGAGTGTACACAAGACAGGTGTGACCTGCCATCAAGATAAGATGTCCATAAAAAAGTCAATGTGCGCAGCATTAAAACAGGAACTCTCATCAGGCAATCTGTGTGACAATCTGTATTTTGTTGAGCCTGAAGTAGCACACAATACTTGTTTCTTTAAAGACCAACAGATGTGATGTTTGTGAGCAGAGCACGCTTGGGCTGGGTGTGAGAAAGTGCCCTCTTTCTGCATGGTTGCCCCCACTTTTTGCTGAATTGCTGATGTACTTTGAATGAGTGTGGCCTGGGCTCCTGCTAATCAGGTACCCAGGGCCTATGTTCTTTCCCTAAAACTGCATTGAAGCCTAAACCCAATTGGCTTCTCTGGCCACAGGTCAGCCCCTGGTAAATGGTACCACAGGTACCCAGGGCACTGTGACCAGAGAAGACCCCTAAGAGCTGCAGCACTTATTGTGCCACCCTTAGAGGTCCTGTACCACTACACTCACACACTGCCTTTGCAGGCTGCGTGTTTTGGTGCAGAACAAAGTGAAGAGTCGACATGACACACATCCCTGTGTGCCATACCTACAACCCACTGCCCTGGCATAGATCAGTCACCCCTCTAGCTGGGTGCACTATACTAGTGGTGAGGGTACAGGTGCATGAGCCCTGTACCCCTACAGTGTCTAAGTCCATTCTTAGACATTGTAAGTGCAGTGCTGCCATTAAGAGTATATGGTGCTGGGAGTTTGTCATTACGAACTCCACAGCACCATAATGGCTACACTGAAAACTGAGAAGTTTGGTATCAAACTTCGCAGCACATTAAACCCACACTGATGCCAGTGTGGGATTTAATGTAAAATGCACACAGAGGGCATCTTAGAAGATGCCCCCTGAAACCTAACCCACCTCTAGTGTCCAGGCTGAGTGGCTGCTTTCAGCTGCCACCACCAGACATGTTTCTGGACCCCTGGGTCAAGAGCCTGCTGCTCTCTGGGGCCTGAAACAATGCATATCCTGGACGAGGTGCCAAGCCTCTTCCCCCAGGATGGGCAGGGTTCACGAAGGGGAAGCTTCAAAGGCTTTGTGAGCTTCCCCAGGCCACTTGCTGTACTCAGCAACTGGTCCTCACTGGTTCTGACCCCCACTTTGGGCAGGAGAACCGGCGGGAAAAACAAGGGGGGAAGGGAGGTGTGCCCACCTCTGCCAACTCCACCCCTCAGGTGGGGGAGGCGAGGCGAAGCACAACTCTCAGTCCCCGCCATCTTGAAGATGGGGGGACCCAGCCAACCAGGGACAGGCTCCTGCCCCCCTCCCACTGGTCCCTGACCTCTACCTACCTGTAACACCCCTAAATCTAGTATTTAGGGGCACCCCTGAACCTTGCTTCCTCAGATCCAGACAAGAAACAAGAAGAAAAGAAGAAGGACCGAACAGCCATGCAGCCGCTAACAAGAGGAAGACGTCCACTGACTTGGCCCCAGCCCTACCGGCCTGTCTCCCCCTCGAACCTGCTCCTGCGAAATCCCAGTGTGTCCTGCAGCCAGCAACCTCAAAAACCCCGGAGGACCTGCCTGCCTTCACTTCCAAAGACTGCTTCTCCCGTGAACACCGGATTTGTTCAACTGCAACCTCTGGCTCCGGCCGGACACCGCGGATCCGCCCCACTCTGCATCCGCCGTCCACGGCCCGAGCTCGAGTGTGCAAACACCACGAGGAGGTCACCCCGGCGATCCTGAACCGAGATCCGGCGACCTCTAACCTGCCTCAAGCCTCCAGCCGACGCCTGCAGTCTAAATCCAGAAGGCCCCCCTAACCGCGAACAGGAGCTGGTAAGAAGATCCGCCCCCAAAAGGCACCCCTGCACCCGACGTCCCACGGCCTTGTGCGCCCACACCGACGGTGCCTAACCAACCCCTAACTTCCCAACTTACCTCTCGAAGTGGTGGTCGCACCCAGAAGTCCTTCGTCTCCCTGCCTGCAGTGCTTTTGCAAACCGGAGGTTCTCCATTGGAAACAACAGGGCATCTGACCTCGAAACAGCACCCTGCACCCGGCCTCCCTAGTGCTGCTGAGGGTGCACCTTTGGTGCTAATTTGTTTCCCCATTTGCCCTGAGCTAAAGTCCCACAACCCAGTGGCCTGCTTGCCAGCAGCCACCAACCGGAGGCCCCCTATCCCCCTTTGGATAACATTGGGCCTCAACACTCTGCACCCGGCCGCCCTAGTGCCGCTGAGGGTGTAACAAGAGTGCATCACTGACCCTGGGGGACCCCTGAGTCTAACCCCAGAACCTCAACTCCAAAGACCGATTACTTACCTAAAAACCGATAACCATATTTTCCTCCATAGGATAACATTGACACTTTTCCCTAAAAAGTATTTAAGTGTGGAGTTTTGAAACCTAAAGAAATTCTTTAAAATTGTACGATTTAACAAAAACGCTTTTACTCACCTGTTTACAGGAAATGTCCCAGTGCTGCATCCAGGCATACAGCACTGACTAAGAAAAGTAATCCAAAAGTAACTTACCTGCTATTTTACTGAAAATCCCATTGAAGTCTATGTACTGTATTTACAACTGATTGCATTTCTCTGAAACAATACTGTAAGTCAAACCATAGTACATTTACAATTTCAATTGAACTGTTTTAAAATCAGCATTTACTACTGTAAAGTATTTATTGCTTACCTGTGCCAGGCTTGCTTGGTTCTAGAAATAAAATAACTAAAAGAATATTTTTATACAATTCAATTGGTCTGAAGTTCAGTCTTTGAGTGTGTGAATTCATTTGCTGACTGAGTGTGTACAACAAATGCTTAACACTGTCCTCTGATACTGCCTTACTGCTCGACCAAACTACCACAAATAGAGAGTAAGGTTCTATCTAACTTTGCCTCTGCCTACCTTTGGGGTTCCACTGGACTTTGTGCACACTATACCTCACTTTGGTATAGTATATACAGAGCCAGCTTCCTACATTGGTGGATCAGCGGTGGGATATACAACTTTGCATTTGTTGGACTACTTGGTTACCACCTGATCACACAACAGAACTCTTAAATTGTCTTTAGAATTCTGATTTTTTCAAATTGGCATTTTTTGCAAAATTACTAAAAGTCTTGTTAGGGCCTTGGTTAAGTCCCTTTAGAATTTTAGAAAATAAAAAGTAACTGTAGCTAGGGTTAGAAGTTTTTTTTAACATGTCTCAAAACAAGAACCCAGCTATTAGTGAGAATAACCACAACAACATAGAGAATATGGTTGAGGAGCTCGACCTCACCCCTTACCTTCACTTGTCTTTCAAGGAAGTAAGGTCTCTATGTAAAATCAAAAACATAGCCATGGGTCCCCATCCTACCAAACAAAAGCTCCAGGAGCTGTTGGCTGAGTATGCTAAGGACTACCCCTCTGAACAAGGTGATGACCAGTCAGATGGGGAAGGAGTGGATGAGGATGACCAGGTAGATCCACCTCCTCCACTGCTTAGGAAGAGCAGGGTACCAATAGCCCTGACTCCAAGAATCAACCTCTCAGTGCCTAGATCTCACACAGGTGGGTCATGCATTTCTGAGGACATTGAGGACAGCCTCAATGAGGAGGACAGCCTTGTAGCAAGGCTGACCAAAAGACTGGATCTAGAGACCAGGTTGCTGGCTCTAGAGAAAGAAAGAGCAGAGATGGGCTTAGCTCCCATCAATGGTGGCAGCAATATACTAAATAAGGGTAGAGAGCAATCTTATGATCCTAAAATCCCCAAAGGGATTGTATCTAAATATGAAGAGAGTGATGATATCACAAAATGGTTCACAGTCTTTGAGAGGGCTTGTGAAATGAGAAAAGTGAAGAAGTAACACTGGGGGGCACTCCTTTGGGAACTCTTCTCTGGTAACTGCAGAGACAGACTCCTGACCCTTTCTGGGGCAGATGCTGGGTCCTATGACCTCATGAAGAGAACTCTGATTGAGGGATTTGGACTCACAACTGAGGAATATAGAATTAGATACAGGGGGGCTCACAAGACCCAAAACCAATCCTGGATTGACTTTGTAGACTACTCAGTTAAAACAGTAGATGGTTGGTTAACTGGACACAATGTGCATGATTTCAATGGACTTTACAATCTGTTTATGAAAGAACATATTTTAAGTAATTGCACTAATGAAAAGTTACATCAGCATTTGGTAGACCTAGGTCTAATTTCTCCCCAAGAATTGGGAAAGAAGGCCGACCACTGGGTCAAGACAAGAGTGACTAAAACAACCACTGGGGGTGACCAAAAGAAAGGGTTCACAAAACCTCCGCAGGGGAAAGGTGGTGAGAATCCCCAAGATAAAAAGCCTGAGTCTTCTAAAGGGCCCCAAACACCTGCACATGGGGGTGGGACCCAAAAACCTTCCCAGCCCAATAATCCATACAGGGGAAAGAACTTTGATCCCTCAAAGGCCTGGTGTAACAACTGTAAGAAGTTGGGACACTTAACTGGAGATGCAGCTTGCCCAACCAAGAAGGCCCCTAGTCCTACCACAGCTACTCCTGGGGTAGCTAGTCTCCAGTTGGGATCAGCAGTCTGCCAAGAGCAAATCGGGTTGCACACTGACGCAGTTCTAATTTCAGAAGGGGAAGTTGAGTTTCCCACTGTAGCTGTGTGGCCACCCAACTTAAAAAAGTACCTACAATATCCCTGGATTAATGGAACTAGGATAGAAGCTCTGAGGGATACAGGTGCCAGTGTCACTATGGTGAGAGACACACTGGTTTCCCCTGAGCAATACTTGATTGGAAAAACTTACCCAGTCACCAATGCTGACAGTGTTACCACTAACCATGCAAAGGCTATGGTGACATTAGACTGGGGGGGGAGGAGGGGGTTACTGGCCTAAAACAGGTAGTGGTCTCTCCAAAGCTACCAGCTGCATGTCTGCTTGGCAATGACCTGGAAACCTCAGCATGGGCTGAGGTTGAACTAAAAACCCATGCAGCAATGCTGGATATCCCTGAATTGGTGTGTGTAAAAACAAGTGCACAGAGCTAGAGAGAGGGTGAAAAAGAAGTGTTGGAGCCTGAAAATATGGCCCAACCTTCCAAGAGAACAGGTAAAAAGACTGGGGAACCAGCTTCTGTACAGCAAAGAGAACAGGACCCCTCTCCTCAGGGAGAGGACTTGGACACCCCAGAGGGAACTGAGCCCATGGAGCTTGACCCTTACCAGGTTGAACTCTTAGTCCCAGGGGGACCCTCTAGGGAAGAGCTGTGCCTTGGACAGCAGGACTGTCCAACTCTTGAAAGCCCGAGGCAGCAAGCTGATACCCAGGAAAAAGGAGATGTCAGTGGTACCCACTGAGTTTATTGGGAAGAGGGACTACTGTACACTGAGGCCAGAGACCCCAAACCTAGAGCCATTAGGAGAGTGGTAGTGCCTCAGACGTACAGGGAGTTTCTCCTAACTTTAGCTCATGACATTCCCTTAGCTGGACATCTGGGCCAAACCAAGACTTGGGAAAGGCTAGTTAGCCACTTTTACTGGCCCCAGATGCACCAAAAAGTAAAGGAGTTTGTCAGCTCCTGTGTCACCTGTCAGGCCAGTGGAAAGACAGGTGGCCCCTCAAAGGCCCCCTCAAAGGCCCCCCGATACCACTGCCTATGGTGGGGGTTCCCTTTGAAAGGGTAGGTGTGGACATAGTGGGCCCACTTGAACCTCCCACAGCATCAGGGAACAAATTAATTCTAGTGGTAGTGGATCATGCCACTAGGTACCCTGAAGCAATTCCCCTTAGGACTACTACAGCTCCTGCAGTAGCCATGGCCCTCATTGGTGTCTTCACCAGAGTGGGGTTTCCTAAGGAGGTGGTTTCAGACAGAGGTTCCAACTTCATGTCTGCTTACCTAAAACACATGTGGAAAGAGTGTGGAGTGCAGTACAGGTTTACTACACCCTATCACCCACAAACCAATGGCCTTGTTGAGAGAATCAACAAGACATTGAAAGGCATGATTATGGGGCTCCCTGAAAAACTCAAAAGGAGATGGGATATCCTCTTATCATGCCTGCTCTTCACTTACAGAGAGGTGCCACAATAGGGAGTAGGGTTTTCCCCCTTTGAACTTCTGTTTGGCCATCCTGTGAGGGGACCACTCTGTCTTGTAAAAGAGGGTTGGGAGAAGCCTCTCCAAGAACCCAAACAAGATATTGTGGACTATGTGCTTGGCCTAAGGTCCAGAATGGCTGAGTACATGGAAAAGGCATTCAAAAATCTTGAGGCCAGCCAGGAGCTTCAGAAGCACTGGTATGACCAAAAAGCTGCACTGGTTGAATTTCAATCTGGGCAAAAGGTATGGGTTTTGGAGCCAGTGGCACCAAGGGCACTCCAGGACAGATGGAGTGGCCCTTACCATATCCTAGAAAAAAAGAGTGAGGTCACCTACTTGGTTGACCTGCGCACAAGCAGGACATTATCCATGTGAACCGCCTAAAGCTCTACCATGACAGGGCTGACATCACCATGCTGATGGTGACTGATGAGGATCAGGAGACAGAGAGTGAACCTCTCCCTGACCTCCTCTTATACAGCCCAAAAGATGGGTCAGTGGATGGAGTTGTCTTTTCAGACACCCTTTCTGCCCAACAGCAGACTGATTGCAAGCATGTCTTGCAGCAGTATGCTAAGCTCTTTTCCTTGACCCCTGGTCAGACAAACTGGTGTACCCATGATGTGGACACTGGTGACACCTGTCAAAAACAAAATCTATCGACAGCCTTATCAAGTCAAGGAAAGCATTAGAGCTGAGGTCAGCAAGATGCTGGAGTTAGGGTTTATTGAACCCTCTGAGAGCCCCTGGGCCAGCCCAGTGGTTCTAGTCCCCAAACCTCATCCACAGGGTGGAAAGAGAGAAATGAGGTTCTGTGTGGACTATAGAGGGCTCAACTCTGTCACCAAGACAGATGCTCACCCTATCCCAAGAGCAGATGAGTTGATAGACAAATTGGGTGCAGCCAAATTTCTAAGTACCTTTGACTTAACTGCAGGGTACTGGCAAATTGGCATGGCACCAGGAGCAAAAGAAAAGACAGCATTCTCCACAACTGATGGGCATTATCAGTTTACTGTTATGCCCTTTGGTTTAAAGAATGCCCCTGCCACCTTCCAGAGGTTGGTGAACCAAGTCCTTGCTGGATTGGAGTCCTTTAGTGCAGCTTATCTAGATGATATTGCTGTATTTAGCTCCACCTGGCAGGATCACCTGATCCACCTCGGGAAGGTTTTAAATGCCCTGCAAACTGCAGTCATAACTATCAAGGCATCCAAATGCCAGATAGGGCAGGGAACTGTGGTGTACTTGGGCCACCTTGTTGGTGGAGGCCAGGTACAACCCTTACAGCCCAAGATCCAGGCCATCCTGGACTGGGCAGCTACAACAACCCAAACCCAAGTCAGGGCATTCCTTGGCTTGACTGGGTACTACAGGAGGTTTGTGAAGGGATATGGGTCCATTGTGGCTCCCCTCACAGAACTCACCTCCAAGAAGATGCCCAAGAAGGTCAACTGGACAGTTAGTTGTCAAAAGGCTTTTGACACCCTGAAAGAGGCTATGTGCTCAGCACCAATTCTCAAAGCTCCAGACTATGCCAAGCAGTTCATTGTGCAGACTGATGCCTCCGAGCTAGGGATAGGAGCGGTCCTATCCCAGACCAATGATGAAGGCCAAGACCAACCTGTTGCTTTTATAAGCAGAAGGCTTCTCCCCAGGGAGCAGCGTTGGAGTGCCATTGAGAGGGAGGCCTTTGCTGTGGTTTGGTCCCTGAGGAAGCTGAGACCATACTTGTTTGGTACTCACTTCCTAGTTTAAACTGATCACAGACCTCTCAGATGGCTAATGCAGATGAAAGGTGAAAATCCTAAACTGTTGAAGTGGTCCATCTCCCTACAGGGAATGGACTTTGTAGTGGAACACAGACCTGGGACTGCCCATGCCAATGCAGATGGACTTTCCTGGTTCTTCCACTTAGAAAATGAAGACTCTCTAGGGGAAGGTTAGTCTCATCCTCTTTCGTTTGGGGGGGGGGGGTGAGAAAGTGCCCTCTTTCTGCATGGTTGCCCCCACTTTTTGCTGAATTGCTGATGCACTTTGACTGAGTGTGCCCTGGGCTCCTGCTAATCAGGTACCCAGGGCCTATGTTCTTTCCCTAACACTGCATTGAAGCCTAAACCCAATTGGCATCTCTGGCCACAGGTCAGCCCCTGGTAAATGGTACCACAGGTACCCAGGGCACTGTGACCAGAGAAGGCCCCTAAGGGCTGCAGCACTTATTGTGCCACCCTTAGAGGTCATGTACCACTACACTCACACACTGCCTTTGCAGGCTGCGTGTTTTGGTGCAGAACAAAGTGAAGAATCGACATGGCACACATCCCTGTGTGCCATACCTACAACCCACTGCCCTGGCATAGATCAGTCACTCCTCTAGCTGGGTGCAGTATACCAGTGGTGAGGGTACAGGTGCATGAGCCCTGTACCCCTACAGAGTCTAAGTCCATTCTTAGACATTGTAAGTGCAGTGCTGCCATTAAGAGTATATGGTGCTGGGAGTTTGTCATTATGAACTCCACAGCACCATAATGGCTACACTGAAAACTGAGAAGTTTGGTATCAAACCTCTCAGCACATTAAACCCACACTGATGCCAGTGTGGGATTTAATGTAAAATGCACACAGAGGGCATCTTAGAAGATGCCCCCTGAAACCTAACCCACCTCTAGTGTCCAGGCTGAGTGGCTGCTTTCAGCTGCCACCACCAGACATGTTTCTGGACCCCTGGGTCGAGAGCCTGCTGCTCTCTGGGGCCTGAAACAATGCACATCCTGGGACGAGGTGCCAAGCCTCCTCCCCCAGGATGGGCAGGGTTCACGAAGGGAAAGCTTCAAAGGCTTTCCGCCTTTGTGAGCTTCCCCAGGCCACTTGCTGTACTCAGCAACGGGTCCCCACTGGTTCTGACCCCCACTTTGGGCAGGAGAACCGGCGGGAAAAACAAGGGAGGAAGGGAGGTGTGCCCACCTCTGCCAACTCCACCCCTCAGGTGGAGGAGGCGAGGCGAAGCACAACTCTCAGTCCCCGCCATCTTGAAGATGGGGGGACCCAGCCAACCAGGGACAGGCTCCTGCCCCCCTCCCACTGGAGGGTGGCACAATAGGGGGTGTAACCACCCCAGGGAAGGGACCCATTGGTCCCTGACCTCTACCTACCTGTAACGCCCCTAAATCTAGTATTTAGGGGCACCCCTGAACCTTGCTTCCTCAGATCCAGACAAGAAACAAGAAGAAAAGAAGAAGAAGGACCGAACAGCCGTGCAGCAGCTAACAAGAGGTAGACGCCCACTGACTTGGCCCCAGCCCTACCGGCCTGTCTCCCCCTCGAACCTGCTCCTGCAAAATCCCAGTGTGTCCTGCAGCCAGCAACCTCAAAAACCCCGGAGGACCTGCCTGCCTTCACTTCCAAAGACTGCTTCTCCCGTGAACACCGGATTTGTTCAACTGCAACCTCTGGCTCCGGCCGGAAACAGCGGATCCGCCCCACTCTGCACCCGCTGTCCACGGCTCGAGCTCGAGTGGGCAAACACCACGAGGAGATCAACCCGGTGATCCCAAACCGAGATCCGGCGACCCCTGACCTGCCTCAAGCCTCCAGCCGACGCCTGCAGTCTAAATCCAGAAGGCCCACCTAACCGCGACCAGGAGCCGGTAAGAAGATCTGACCCCAAAAGGCACCCCTGCGCCCGACGCCCCACGGCCTTTTGTGCCCACACCGACGGTGCCTAACCAACCCCTAACTTCCCAACTTACCTCTCGAAGTGGTGGTCGCACCCAGAAGTCTTTCGTCTCCCTGCCTGCAGTGCTTTTGCAAACCGGAGGTACTCCATTGGAAACAACAGAGCATCCGACCTCGAAACAGCACCCTGCACCCGGCCGCCCTAATGCCGCTGAGGGTGCACCTTTGGTGCTTATTTGTTTCCCCATTTGCCCTGAGCTAAAGTCCAGGAGCTTTGCTCCCACAACCCAGTGGTCTGCTTGCCAGCAGCCACCAACCGGAGGCCCCCCTATTCCCCTTTGGATAACATTGGGCCTCAACACTCTGCACCCGGCCGCACTAGTGCCACTGAGGGTGCAACAAGAGTGCATCACTGACCCTGGGGGACCCCTGAGTCTAACCCCAGAACCTCAACTCCAAAGACCGATTACTTACCTAAAAACTGATAACCATATTTTCCTCCATAGGATAACATTGACACTTTTTCCTGAAAAAGTTTTTAAGTGTGGAGTTTTGAAACCTAAAGAAATTCTTTAAAATTGTACGATTTAACAAAAACGCTTTTACTCACCTGTTTACAGGAAATGTCCCAGTGCTGCATCCAGGCATACAGCACTGAGTAAGAAAAGTAATCCAAAAGTCACTTACCTGCTATTTTACTGAAAATTCCATTGAAGTCTATGTACTGTATTTACAACTGATTGCATTTCTCTGAAACAATACTGTAAGTCAAAACATAGTACATTTACAATTGCAATTGAACTGTTTTACAATCAGCATTTACTACTGTAAAGTATTTATTGCTTACCTGTGCCAGGCTTGCTTGGTTCTAGAAATAAAATAACTAAAAGAATATTTGTATACAAAAACAATTGGTCTGAAGTTCAGTCTTTGAGTGTGTGAATTCATTTGCTGACTGTGTACAACAAATGCTTAACACTGTCCTCTGATACTGCCTAACTGCTCAACTACACTACCACAAATAGAGAGTAAGGTTCTATCTAACTTTGCCTCTGCCTACCTTTGGGGTTCCACTGGACTCTGTGCACAGTATACCTCACTTTGTTATAGTATATACAGAGCCAGCTTCCTACACTGGGGCTGTCCAGTGTGAGGGACACTGGTGGGGCTGCGAGGCATGTTGCTCCATTTTCTCTTGTTTCTTGATGCTCCGTTTCACATGTTTCTTGTGGATCTTTTGCCTTCTGTGTCCACACTTCCTCTGTTGTCTCATTTGGACCATTTCCTCCAGGAAATGTACTTGCGCTGTCTCTGTGGTCATTTGTGAACCTCTACATGTTCCACGTGCTCTCTGCGCTTGTTGTTTTTGTAGATTCCATCCAACCTGAAGACCTCCTTGGCATGTCATCTTTAACTTCCTTGATACCACTTGTAGTGTGTGAATTAGTCTCCAAATCGTCGCCAAAATGTAATAAGTAAATTCCATGCGTAGATGTGATGAAGTAGATGTAGCCGAGTAGTGCCTTTTAAGTTATTTATTGAGTCCATAAGAACAGTGGTAGCAGCCCCACCAGGAGCAGCCTGCCTGCTGCTCAGCCCATCATCCAACTGTCAACACTCACACCAGGCACCCAAGCATTCCACTCATGTCCATCACACCGACATTCCATACAGAACACTCACACTGGCTGAGCAGCTAGCAACCAGATTACAGGAGACATTATAAACATAACAAGAAGATACTACAATATACCAGGCCAGCTTCTCACAGGTGATCACCTGTGTTCTGGTCGGTGGCTTTAAGTTAAGATGAGATTATTAGTGGTGTGAAGTTTTGACCATACCGTAGGAAATGGGGATAGTGCAGGGTCGGATGGTAGGGCGGGCAATGGGCCGGTATCTCAGTTGCAGCTGTGGGCCATTTTTTTGGCCAGCATGCTGGCTGATTTGGGCTGTGTGTGCTGTTCAGATGTCTGAGTTGCAGCTGTGGGCCATTTTTTTGGCCAGCGTGGTGGCAGATTTGGCCTGTGTCTGTGCTGTTCAGATGCCGCCAGCGGCACAATGGGTGCCTGAGCGACCTTTCCAGAGGCAGATGGGCCTTTATTACCTCCCTTTTACCAACGGGGCGGAGGTGTCATTCCCAGTCTCTCCCTGGGCTGACCTATTAATGTATGCAGATTGAGCAAGGGCAGGGGACCTGAGCAGAAGTGGCCTCACTTATATTCAGGTGTGGTTCACCATTGTGAACTAATCTGTGCGCAAAGAGTCCTGGCAACATTTGCATTTTATTATCTCAGTGAAGTGAGAAAACATGCCTCTTTTAGAGAACCCCCCTCCTTTTTATCATACTTAAAACACTTAAGCAGTGTTTTCTGAAAAGTCGCAATCCGCAAATGTGAGCCATTTTTTTTAGGGTGCCAATTTTTGATCCAATCCTACCCTGGGGTATTCACAGGATATGGCTTGACAGGTTTAAAGCTGGGTTGTGGAAGGCAGAATGAACAGCAAAAGGGTTAAGTTTGGTAAGCTAGAAAAAGGCGGAATAAGGAAGACAGGGATAGGGGTCCACGTGCAGGCATGCGCAATTCCGGAAGAACTGGTGGAGCAGAAGGACAAAGAGGGGGCTGTAGGGTGGGGAGAAGACAGGTCTGAATTCATTAAGGAATGGTGGAATAGAAAGACACGTGGGGGCTGTTCATGTAGAGACGGGTAAGCCAGGAAAAGTTAAAAGAGGTTAATAAGAAAAATGGGAATGGCGGAGCCTTTAGAGCCAAAAAGGGGCCTGTTGATTTGTTTGGAGTGCGGATGGGAGGGGAAGAGTTACAGTGAATACAATGTTAGTTGGTTAGTTAGTTTGTAGCGAGCGAGGGACATTGCTGTTGCGTAAGGCAGAGGGGCCGAGGATGCCGTGTCAGCTTTACCATCACCCCCTTAATAAAAGCGGCCTTTATCAAAAACTCAAAAGCAACTCCCTCTGTCCTGTCAATACACAAGCGGTGGGGAGGTGGACGCCGGAGGACACCTATTATTTTCTTTGAACGTTTATACAACTGTACAAATATTCTAGAGTTATCCTGCCAGTAGAATGTTAATCTGCCCTGCCAGCAGCTTTCTCTCTCTCCCGCCCACCCCCAGGGGGCCAACTCACCCCAGGATTTGTGCATTTCAAGCACTCTGGGCCTGGTACTGCCCAGCGGCTTCTGGGGACGGGGGGAGCAGGGCTGGTCTGCAGCTGGAGCCTGTGTCACGCACAGTGGGGGGTGTTGTGCGCGCTACGCCCATAAATAGGCGCCTGCCACAGCCTGGACCAGTCCAGCGTTCAAGCTCTGTCAGCTCGTGCAGGCTTTCTATCGTTTACTGACTCACAGCTCTTCCCGAGGCTGCAGACCTCTCCAAGGAACCGAAGCGCCATCTCTCGCAGTATCCGCGCGCCCGACAGGGAAACATGCAGGCCACCGTACTGAGCCTGGGGCTGGTCCTTGCCTGCTGCCTGCAGGCCTACGCCGAGGTGCCCGTGCAGTCTGACTTCCAGGATGACAAGGTAATTTAAGTTTAAGCTATACACTTAGGTTTCTTTGAGTTTTTCTTCCTCAGTGTTCTGTGGATTTTCCAGCCATACCTCAAGACAAACATTAAGATGTTGATGCTACGGCTGAGGACTCGAAATCAAGCTGTAAAGTCGTTTTTTTTCTTTGCAACTTCATGGCATATAAATAATTTTACTGGGAGCTTTTAATTAAAATGCAGCAAAACACTAAAACGAAGTGACTAACATGCAGCAAAAATGTCCTTGCTTGTAAATACAGTCAACCGCGATAAGATGCATTTTTTGCAATTTCTTACATTTGAAAACCAAAATAAATCTTTTCTCCATAGTGAAACTTCTGGGTCAGTTTGTCTCAAAACACAAAAGTATCATTTTGTGGAGATTCTCTGTAGTTTGCTGAAGAAAGTGAGATGAAGTCAGCTGCTGAAGACCCCTTTGTGATCGATGCAGTTTGGCATCTCTGGCGTTAACCTCTCATCTTAATCTTCCAACCCTGAACTGACTAGAAACTCCCTTGGAGATACAGCAATTCGATCACTGTGATCTAAATTATTTAGCTACAAATGGATAAGCCCTTCTTGTTCTAAACTGTATCCTCTGAGGACATCTAAGCACCATTATGTGACATATAGGGCAACGCATGGGTGAGCCAGTATCTTTTTTTCGGTCTGTGGCCTAGTTATCTCACCAGCCTCATGTTTCTCAAATATTGCGTAGTAAAAATTAATGTATATATATGGCAACCGCCTAACTATACCGACCTAACTATAAAAAATCACAGAAATTCACCAGTTATAATTATCTCAAATATTTATTTCTCAAGTTTTTCTTTTTCAAGTGTAATTCACATTTTGCTTGAACGCACCACAACATACAGCATTGGGCAATGGTTAGCCCACTTCAGCCATTTGGCTCAGTTCACTGTGATTGCTGGCACTTAGCACATATGCACAAAAGTAGTCCAATACTGTACCCTTAATGGTAGATCCATCTTTGCTTTCATTTTATGTATTTTTAATTAATTTTTGCAATGGTTTATTTTTTTTACAAATATTTTTGCAAATGTAGGCACGCCACCTTTGCATGAGGTCATTATTACTTTTTATTTTGTTTACACTTTTAATGTCTGTTAAATGGGCTTGAAAAGAAGAACTAACAAAAACATTGCAGGTTTGAGAAAGCCAGAGCTATTGGCTTAACCCATGGCTGTTTATTTTTCCCCAGTTTTTAAATATTCCCTTACAACACAAGAGTATCACAGCACGTAACAATCAGTAGTTCATTTATTCAGAGGAAAAAGAACTGCAATGATGAGAGGTGAGAGAAGGGAGGACTGGCCAGGGGAATGAACCAAGGATGAAGATTGTTTATTACAGATTAAGCATGTAGCAGAGAATGATCTACTGCAGTTAACTATGACGTCATTAGAGAGGAGTAGGTTTGCTTGCACAGGCACAGCCCAGGACTGTCCAGGAGCATCTGGACAGGTACAGGGATATTCAGGACGGGTTAAAGTCACACCATCTCCCTTACACTCCTTTGGGTAGTCTTCAAGATCAGCCAATCAGAGGTCTTTGGATGTGAACTATAAGTGCCGCCAGCATGCCATGCACTTTGTGGCCAAGGATGAAGACAGGGTGGTGGCACTGGCAGGTAAGAGGTGCCGCTTTGTCACAGTTGCAGGCAGGTAATATGTCTTTACTGTATGGCATAAGGCGTGTTTAGCAGCTCATAGAGGTTGCTGCTTTTCTTTGGAGCTACTGGATTGCCATTCTACTATGTAGCAGCAAGTAGTAATAATACTGTACTGTGTAGAAGCGGGTAGCTAACCTGGGGACATGCATAGGCTGCTGCGGTGCTGCTTGACGAAAAAGAGGACAAGGGGGACCCTACTCACTAGGAACCAGGGTAAGTCATATGTATCCGAAAACAACGGTTCTAGCGGGAATACAATAAATCTATACTGGTAATTAAAAATGCACAATCGCGATCAATTAGGGTTAAGGATGTCAGAAAAAGAGAGCCTCGCAGACTTGGTGTTCATAATAATTCTTTTTTATCCAAATTTTTATAATTCAAAAACAATACATACACCGACCGAGAAGAACCACAATAGTGATTATATGTCCCAAGCAAATGAAACCATCTAATACATTGTGAACAGACATGTGATATATACAGAACTTGGTTTCCACAATTATTGAAAAAGACAACGACCACAACATGAATTGATAATAATTATAGCCTCTGTGTACAATAGTCAGAGCTATTTAAAATGGTTCGCTATCAATCGAGTCGACGACGTTTCGACCCTCTTGCAATATGGGGTCTCCTCAGGACCAAGGGGTAAGGGACAATCTGATGGTAGTATTACAGCCGCGTGAGAGGCACATAAAGTGTGAGACACCCGTGAAATGAGAAAGAAGAAATTAATACTCACACGGGGACTCGGTCGAGCACCCCGTGTGAGAGACGAAGGGCTGTGAACTGGTATTAATCAATTGTGGCTCAGTCACAATAGTGGGCAGGATCAACACCACTCAATGTAGTGGTACCTGAGCAGGATCCTCCGCTGAATAGATAAAGTTGCGGGACCGGTAGTGCCACGGCAGGAGAATAAGGCTTTTGAAATATGCCACATAGGATGAGAACTGCTCTGGTCGTCTGCCTGGTAACAATGACCTGACAGCAGGCAGGTGGTGTCACCTTGCCGGGGGCGAGCAGAGGATGCTACTTTACCATGTAGACTCAGAGATGGGACACCGCTATCTTGTGGAAGTAGACAGAAGATGGCGCTTTTTTATGTGGCCATTGCCAGGGCATACAGCTTTCTTTTTATGAGTTAATGGTAGGTCGGAGAACATTCTTTACTATAAGTCTGCAGGCATGTGAAACTGCTTACTTATGAGAGCAGGGAAGAGACCCTGCTTTGCTGTGAGGCAGGTGAAGCAGTTTACTTATGGAAGCAGGAAGGGATTGCCCTTTGATGTAGGAGAATGTGAGGGGAGGAGGGTGCAGCTATTCTGTGAGGCCAGGCATTGGTGGGAGATACTGCTTTCTTCTGGGAGCACACAAGGGGATGCTTCCTTAGAGCATCAACTGCAGAATCCTGTACAAAGACTGTGTCTAAACCTTCAGAAATAGGACCATGTGAAGCCAGCATTGCAAATACTTCACAGGATGCCTGCAGAACAGAGAATCAAATGTAGAGTTCTCTGTGTGATTCATAAAGCATACTGGAAGAGGAGTCTGGGATATAGGCAGCACCTTGTTTCCCACTATATCCCAAGCTGCTCTCCAGTATTCTACATCGCACCATATCACTCAACAGACCTCCAAGAGTCGAAAGAACAGAGGCAGATCATTAGGAGTTTAAGACCCAAAGCTGTGGAACACTGAACCTGACCTCGAAGGCAGAACCCAAACATATGCACTTCAGGAAACTCTTACTGTGCTGGAAGGGGTGGTGGCAGCTGCCCAGCCGCCACTGCCTACTCACCACTACTAGTCAAAGATGTTTATCATACTTCTGGCATATACATTCATTTTGAGACACCAAACCGCAGCATTTAGGAGACAAAGATGCTACATCTTTGGCTTGAAAATAATTAAAAAACAATATTTACACATTTTCAAAAGAGAGAAATAACCCCTGATCGGAGTGCGACTGGTGATTTCCTGAAGGGGGTCCTCGAGTGTTTAGTCCCTGATAGCTCCTTGATGCCCCTTTGGCTGCTGTGGGGTTTAACCAGCACCCTTCCCCAGACCCTCTTCTGATCAGCTGGTTACTACCAATGCCATAAACCCATTAGCTAAGGTGGACACTTGAATATTTATCTACATTAACTTTAACCTTTCATTGATTAATGCAACCAGGTGTTTCTCTGGTACTGCCGCTCTCCTACCATAGTTACAGCAAAGCAACCACAGAAAAACAGCTGAAACTGAATGGGTGGTGAGTGGGTAACTTGAAAGAGTCTTACTGCTTAATGTCACCTTCCGGATCAATAAGACTACGATGTGGGTGCAGGCCATCATTTGTGGTACGGCATGTGCATGGATGGTGGGGTTATTGTGACTACACCATCTGGGAAAGGAGGGTGGAAATAACCTGGGGTGGTGCTGCCACCCGGCTCAATAGAAGCACCCCGAGCTCAATGGCTCCACTGTGGGGCAGGAAAAATTCAATATATTCAGACTAGCTTTGACTAGATCACAGAATTGGTGGTAGTTGGTGAGGAATATTGTTTAGTGTTCTGGCCTCGTAGACAAGTGGACTCCTGTTTTATACAGTGCAGAAGATTCATTGCAAGCTGTACAGTGGTTTGAAGTATCCACAAGACAACACACAGTGCTATCTGAAACTTCCAAATAAACAAATGTGTGATCACATACATGGTCTATCCTCTGGTTCTTGCCCAAAATCTAAGCAGAGACATAGGAGACATTGTACCCTCTTTACAGTTGTACTTCACCACCCTCCGCCATATTTTCCGTTTCACTACACCAATCCCCTAAACCAAACTCCACCACAGCCCTGCACATATGTGTTCAAATACCAGAAACCCAAAATTAAAGAGCGGGTCCTTCTTGCCAAAGGGACAGGACACCAAAAGCAGACAATATGTCAAACACAAAATCCCTTTGGATTACTCATAAACACGCTATATACCACACCAATCCCACATGCACTCTAATCACCATCAGTAGAATTGAACACCAGAAAAATGTAATACAAAATATCTTTATTGACAGGATCCTTATTCAATATTATTAAAAAATATATACATATTGTTATCAATTCTTTTCCTTGTTTAAAAAAACATATAAAAAACTATTTATTAAAAATACATATTCAAAAATTCATGGGAGAATGCAACAAAAATTATAATAACAATAGAGTCAAGTAACACTATTGAGCAAACCAAGACACAAAGGTTTTGTCAATATTTCATTTGAAATTGAATATTACATGAAACAGGTCTAAGTGCCCATTCGATTCCCTATTGTAAAAAAACCAGTGATGCTTGGGTGCAATTTCAAAACAAAGCGACGCGTTTCGGTGGTTTGATCAAATACACCACCTTCTTCAAGCTAGCAATTAATTTTGGTGTCTCCCAACACAATAATCTAAAAAAGACATTCATATAAAATCAACATATTAGATTTTGTCCCAAAAACATTAATACATAATATATCATGTTACAATTAATCACCTTTTTAAAAAAACATACAACAAATACAACAAAGACATCTATATTGCAATTTCAGTCCAATCCATGGTGATTCAAATTTAATAATTCCACACATACCACTCAATCCACAACCTGAGTTTAAAGAAACTCTTAATATATATATGCTCCTTAGTGGATAAACCCATCATTAACAATGATATATATATGAATGGGTTTTATAAAGGATGTTTCCTTTTACACCAACCTTTTTCATCACGCCAATCACATGGTCGTTGTTAATTATAAAAAAAGGGGAGGGACATTTCCACTCATGTACCAACCCTATTCTGCCACACTCTAATGATAATTTTAATTGTAAAAGAATGTACCCACCTAAACTGATGTAAAGACAGGGAATTGAAAGAAGAAAATATTATGTTCTTTCCTTGACGATTATAATTCTCCACATTTAACCACACGGTCCCACAACAATAATAATGGGTTTTTTGTTGTTGTTCTGTGGATACATTATGCAAGGGAGAAAAATATTACCAAAAGAATGAAAAACCATTATAAATAGCATTCATCCAAATATAAGTTCATTTTTTGTCAATGACTATTAAATAACTGAAACTCTACCTTTAGCATAAAACCGAAGTTGTTCAGGATTTAGGATTATAGTTCCATAAACTTCACAGATCTACTGGAGTCTGTATGTAGGTAAAATCATCCTTAGAACCCTACAAAACACCACATAGTATAGAAAAGGGGACAGAACGATTTATTAAATCTGCCCTATTTGTCTCCGTTTCAACTAAACAGGTTATTTTATAACATAAAAATAAAAATAATATGTGCATTACCAGATCATGAGCCCATTTGGGTTTAGCCACTGGAGCTGTGGCTCGAAAGTTAAGAATGCCGATCTTCTGGCAATAATAAAATCCTCAAATTTAAAAGGAAGGCCTATCGTCAGCCTCAATCAAACCGTTGATGCCTGCATAAAAGAACAACGCTGTGGTAAGTTATAGGTTACCTCTAAATTCTACATGTCGCCATGCTCGCCCAAGAAAATATTTGAGGCATAAACCCATATTCGCATCACCTCTTCTGTTTTATTTATCAAAACTTTGTAGGGCTCTTCTAATAAACTATCACACTCCCTTATTTTAGCCGTGCATTATCCTTTTTATGCAATGTTTATTCCAAAAAAACGACAATTTATCGCAATCTATCACGGGTGTTTTTTTAATGCTACTACGGTCCTAACCCTCAAAGGCATTCGGCTTATCCGGAGAAAAACACACCAAACTTATTGTATGCCAAGTATAACATCAATTTGCATTTAAAACTGCCCCCAGTTATTTTCTTATACCAAACAAAATCGCCACTATCGTAGGACCTACTACAGGTGGCCCACAAAGAATATAGTGCTAGAGGAACACTCGCCAAACCTTTAGATTCTAACCAATAAAAGAACCCCAATAGAGCTACTAAAAGAAGGTACTTTACCCCAATTAAATAGATTAAATGCCCAAGATTCTAACCATTCCTTCAAATAATATCTCCCTCCATAATCACCTACCGGGACTCAAAAGTCTCCTTGCGTGCTCCTGCTTCTACCGGATTCTGTGATAAATAAGACCGACCGGCAATACGGCTTAAATACACGCTAACTTCCGGGTGCACGAATGATTTGTAAGAAATAAAAGACAGACAAAAAGGCCACAATGGACGCCGCCATCTTGAAGAGGGTTAAAAAACACTTTCACAAACGCTGCCGGAATATTTAAAAAGAGTCTTATGTAGATAAGTCTGTAACGGTGCCCGCAAGCTTACCGTATTTAGCATAAACAACTTTGACCCTTAGTACAAGGCACTACGATTTACTAAAAACTCTAGCCTCATGCCATCTCAAAACTAACATGGATGGAATGAGTGCCTTGCAACTCCAAACCTGGCCGCCATCTTAAAAAAGACTTAACATACTACCTCTATGTTCTATAAAAGACGATATTCCATAATACCAACATTCAAAACCTATTTCTGGGTGGTCATTGAGTAAGCCCTCAATATAGATCTCTCTTCAGTTCGACCAATAATCCATTCTTTTTCGGATGGCTACCTCTATGTGAGGGATACACAGAAAAAACATATATTTATCAAAATGAAGGCACGAAAATAAAGTGAACTAGGAAAAATGAACCCAGAATCATCTTGTCAATTTCTCCCATTCTTCTCTCGAATTCAATCCTTCTCTAATGGTATTAAGAATGGAAATGTACCATTGTTCTCTCGCTTTTCTTTTTTCTTCAATGTTACCCCCTCTTCTATTTATCAGTACTCTTTCCAAAATATACCATTCAAACTCGGTCTCCTTATGTCCCATTTCTAAAAAATGTGCAACCAATGGAGCATTCAATTTTTTAGTTTTAATCGCAGATTTGCGCTCCAATAGGCGTATCCTTAGTTCTCTCCCTGTTTCTCCCACATAAGCGTGTCCACAAGGACACCGTAGCAAGTAGATGATATTTTTACTCCTACAATTGCTGTGTGTATGGGCTGTAATTGTTCTGCCATTATGTTTCAATTCTTTAGCCACTATGCATTGTGGACATATAGAACAGCTACCGCACCGATAGTTGCCTTTTACTATAGAATTATCTATGGTTCTTTGCTTATTCACTGGTTCCTCCCTATATGTGTGGACTAACTGATTGCGCAGATTAATATTTCGTTTGTAAGCAAATAATGGTTTATCTAGCACCACATTTTCATTATCATTGATTATGTTCCAATGTCTGTTGATCACATTTTTTATTTTATTACTAATCTCATAAAAGTGACTCACAAATACTATTTTGGATGTTTGTTCAGGTTTTTTCGGCCTAAAAACATCGCATCTCTATTAAAAAAGCGTGCTCTCTTGAATGAATGGGATATCAACTTTTTAGGATAGCCTCTATCCTTAAGTTTTTCTTTCAATACTTCTGAATGTTTATAAAAATCGCCCAATTCAGTACAATTTCTCCGAAGCCGGAGAAATTGACTGAAAGGTATATCTTCTTTCTGGGATCTTGGGTGGAAACTGGAATAGTGTAATAATGTATTTTTATCCATTGGCTTAGTATACAATTCTACTTCCAATTGTCCACCCACTGCTCTAATTGTGATGTCTACATAGTCAACACTATTTTTGCTACAGTGAGCAGTAAATCTGAGATTGTCATCTCCCAGATTTAACCAACTTTGCCTTTCATGTTAGACTTTCCTAGCTCTGTGATGTGCGAGTGAAAATGCCCATTGAGACAATGATAGAGAGCACAAGACATTACAAGAATGGCTCAGTGGAACTTGTTGCATCAATGCATTATATTTACTTGCTTACTGGTCAGGTTTGGGATTGATTCCGATTTGAAGTTTTTTTTTAACCAATGCAAACCACGACGATGGCTGTAATTTTACTTTTAATCATCCACAGATTGTGGGGAAATGGTATGGCATAGGCCTGGCGTCCAATTCTAGATGGTTCCTGAACAAGAAGGACGCCTTAACCATGTGCACCTCCATCATCACTCAGACTGCAGATGGCGCCCTGGAGGTCACCTCAACCTACCCCAGGTAAGCAAAACACCTTCCAGTGTCAATCTGTGTGTAAGAAGTCAAAGTGAAAGCAACTCTATGAGCTGGGAGAACCACAGCCACAAGCATTAACAAGCACTGGTAAATGCAAAAGGTTTCGCCTATGTGATTAATAATAAGCTGTTTTTTTTGTAAATTACAGCTTGGTGAGCAGTTGTGCAATACAAGTTACTGAAACTCCGTTAAGGTGTTATGAATTGTTTATTGAGAAAGGCACTATGTTGTGCCGTTACTGGTTACTGCTGTGCAACTTGGCTTAAAGTAACAAAACAAAAGCGCTATGGCATGGCCAGTTTTGACTGTGTTATAGCATTTCTTATTTGCTTTAAGCCATGTTCCACAGCAGCTCAACTGCTGTGCAACATGTAACATAATATTGAACAAGCATTAGAAATGCAATAGGTCTCGCATTTTTTTGAGCTAGATCTATTGGCGTTGTAAATGGCAATGTCTTTTACCCTTGTGTTATTGAGCGGATGTATGTGGTTTGAGTAGAATTATGTGGGTTGGATTGGAATTGTTAGTTTTGTAATTGTGTGGCGTGAATTTGTGTGGAGTGGATTTGTGTAGTGTAAATATGTGGCATTATGTGTAGAGTGGAAGTATGTGTATAGTAATTATGTGATGTAGAGTGCAGTGGAGTACAATAAAGTTGTGTATAGTGGCATACAGTGGTGCTGCACATATTGCAGTGGAGTAGAGTGGAGTGGCACAGATTGTAAAAGAGTGGCTCAGAGTGGTGTAGTATAGAGTGTAGTATAGAGTGTAGTGGCGTAGAGTAGATTGTTTTAGAGTAGAGTGAAGTGGTATAGAGTGGAGTGGTAAAGAGTAGAGTGGATTGGCGTAGAGTGCAGTGCCATAGAGTGCAATTTTGCATAGTAGAGTAGCATGGAGTGGCATAGAGTAGAGTGGTGCAAAGTACAGTAGAGTGGCCTATCCTGGAGTTGTATAGAGTGAAGTGGCAAAGAGTGCAGTTGTGTATAGTAGAGTGGGGTTGAGTGCATTAGCATAGAGTACAGTGGGGCATAGTAGAGTAGAGAGGCATAGAGTGGAGTGGTGCATCTTGGTGTGCAAAGGTGTTGAAAAGAGAGGCTCAGAGTGCAGTGTAATAGTGTGTAGTGGTGCATAGTAGATTAGAGTAGTGAGGAGTGTATTGGCATAGAATGTAGTGGTATAGAGTGTAGTGGCCTAGTGTGTACTGGTGTAGAGTGTAGTGACATTGGGTGCTTTGGCATAGAGTGAATTGGATTAGAGTGCAGTGGTAGAGTGGAGTGGTGCAGAGTAGAGTGCAGAGTAGAGTGGCGTAGAGTTCAGTGGTGTTGAGTAGAGTGGCTTAGAGTTCAGTGACGTAGAGTGCAGTGGTGTAGAGTGTTGCTGTGTAGAATATAGTGGTGTACAGTTCAGTGGTTCAGAATAGATTGGGCTAGAGTACTGTGGCGTAGAGTGCATTGTTTGTAAGTATAGTGGTGTTGAGTGCATTGGTGAAGAGTGCAGTGTTGTTGATTGCAACATGAAATGCAGTGGCATAGAGTGCAGTGGCGTAGAGTAGTGTGGTGCACAGTGTAGTGTTGAGTTGAGTGGCACAGGGTAGATTGTAGTGGTGTGGAGTGAAATTGAGTGGAATAGTGCAGAGTGGATTTGAGAGGCATAGAGTGCGGTGGGGTAAAATGTAGTAAACATTGTGTGAAAGTGTACTGTTATTACAGAGAAAATATTTTCATTTGAAATGAGCATTACATTTGTACAGACATACAGTTTTACTGATAAAAGTGTACAGTGTATAAATGACCATTTTTTAAAAAATATTATCACTGTATTAATTTCTTTTGATCGTATTAAACTATTTGTTTCCACCACACTTTAGAGTTACCCAAAAAAGTGTTTTATTTGCGCTTTCCTAATTCTGACATATTCCTATTTACAGACATGTACATTTTGTTGTGTGCTGCAAAAAAATAACCTTGTACAGCTTTACTCCAGCACACCTGCAGTACCCAGCCTGATTGTAACATAAATGGTCTCACTTTGACGCCAGAGAAAAAAAGAGTAAACAGTAAACTAAGTTGGAAGACAGAGCCTGACAATTGACCTTTGTTGAAGCCTAAAAGTAATAAGTAAATGTGTATTCCAAAGTACAAAGTCATGGTAAGCAATGTGTGGAATGCAATCGCACGGACTATGGAAGCTTTCGGAATCTCCCTAAGATGTCTTTAGCAAAGTAGGGAGCGCTGGTAGGCTTCAACCTAATTAAATAAGAAAGGGGGGAATAAACAAGAGCGTTACAGAGAGGCAAAGAGAGAGAGGTGAAGGAATAAGAGGGCAGAGGAAGAAGACTGGAAAGGGAGGAAAAAGAAGGGAGTGTGCGTGAGAGAGGATAAGTTGTAGGGAAACACATAATGAGGAGAGAGGGATTGAGGAACACCCGAGAGAAGGAAGACGAAGGAGAGAGATTGATAGGAAGACAGAAAGAGGGAAGATGAAAAGAGTAAGAGAAAGAGCCAAGGAATTATAGAGAGTAGGCAGAGGAAAATAGTAGACATGATGAGGAAGAATATAGAGTAATGGGGAGCAAGAGAGAGAAACGCAATGAGGGAGGGAGAGAAGAGCAGATGAGAGGTGGACGAGTGCTAAGAGAGCAAATGTAGAGCTCTAAGGTTACTTGATAATCATATGGGAAAGAGAGTGTCTAATTTGGCACGGCCGCTACTCTCTGAGCTCTTGAAAGAAAGAATGATATTTAAAAGTCTTGATGGTAGGCTTGGCCATTTGGGCTACTCTGTAGTTTACGTATAATTTACTGACTTCTACCACTTAGTATTTAATGCAATACACTGTGCCATTTGACATTTTGTCTAGGCCACAGATTATATTTAAGGGCGGTGAATCTGTGCCCAGATCTGGCAGAAAACGGCCTAAAAGCTTGAGCAGCTGAACACGAGCCCCCAGCCTAGCTTGAGATTCCCACCTCTGCTCCTGAGGCCTCTGCCTGCTGCAGTCATGACAGACTAAATTGTTAAGCATGTGACTAATATACATACAGAATAGCGTCAGCCTGGTGCGGGCTGCGCACGTGATGGCCGGTTAGCTGCTACCCTTCATTTGTACTTATTAGCATGCTCCACTGTCACCGGGCAATTTACCTTAACACTTCACAAATGAAAAAAAAAATGTGCTCTAATTCAGCGTAGGGAGCGGCCTATCACAACAGGGTTTATTTATCCTTCAGCTAACAGATCTGAGAAAAAGTATCTTTTGGGACACAGATGGAAGCACCAGTCTAGACGGCAAACCTTTATATGGAACACAAAAGTCGCAAGTCACCGGGTTCCAAAATGCCCCAAGGAATAAATGAAAAAGCAAAATCAATGTATGTCCTATAAAATTCAAGTAACTTTTATATGAGGTCTGTGCGTCTGTACTGAAAACGTTTTACATTTTGCATTAGGGACATGTCGAACAATTCCTTTATGTAATGAGTATGCTAAGGCGAAAGATTTCTGTAGTAAATGTTCAGTATACTCAGGTCCCTGTTCCATATAGGTTAGGGCAATGCAGTGCAATTTCCCTTTCACTCACAGAACATGAAGAACACAGGGTGGGACCAGCCCTCCACCCACACACGTGACAGGCATAGCGTGGGTAACAGCAGATGTCTGGTTACCTCAAACGTGGGTGCCCTGAAACTTTGCTTTCTTTGGCTAGATCCCCATGACGCACCCATACCTTATAGTCCCAAGTTCGCATTGTGTCGTTTAGGCTTAGCCTTTCGTACTGCGGTAGAAGAGATGTGTACTGCCGAGCGGTGTCACAATGCTAGTTGTTATTTGTGCCAAAAGGCAATTCAGTTAGTGGCAAACGACTTTTGTAAGTGTTCTAACTCATATTGGGGCTTATGTGTTTATTTGACTTATCTTTGTGTTTCTTTTGCTAGGAGGTGGCCGCAGGAATTGATCAGCTGAAACAACAGGCTAGAAAAAACATGTGGTGCGCGCGCACCGCAGAGGAGCCGAACGCGAAACCAGTGGTGCGTGCGCACCGCAGAGGAGCGGGGGGGGGGGAGGAAGCGCGGCAGCGAGACGAACGCGCGCTGCTGCGCGTGCTGGCCACCGACGGGAATGGGCGGAGCAAAGGCGGGACATGCGCCCGCCTTTGCCCAATTGCGTGCTGGATTTTGTAAAAAAAAGCTCGCGAAAGCCAATGGCAGCCACGGAAAGCAAAACCACACGCACGAGCATGTGGTTAGCTTTCTAAAGCCCTTTCTAGAGGTCTCGCGCTGCACACTGCAACGCTAGGCGCGAGACCTAAAAAGCTAATAGATTTCTAATAGGTGAAACCTATTGGCTTTGGCAATTCGTGGTGTTGAGGGTGGAATATGCAGTTATTTTAGTATAAAGATATAAGTAGGCAGATGTTACCTGCATCCTGATATAATACTGTACACAATATTTTTGGACACAAATGTGTGATAATCATGCATGTTGTCGAAATTATGAATTGGTTTCAGCTGGGAGCTCTCATATCAGCGGTAATAGTTTGTACATGTGGTCAAATGTGAATTCAGTAGTGCATATCTGCAGATTTGTTTGAGGGCATACAAATGCAGAAAAACATAATATGAATGACCTCAGCACGTTAAGAATATTAAAATATATCTCTATGCAATAAAAGGGTTCAAGTGGGGTTAAAGGGTGACCCCCCACAATTTGTCTGTCTGTTCCCAAGCGAGGCAGTGCCACCAGCGGCATTATTCTAGCCTGCTCAGGATTAGAGTTATGGTACACAATAAAATACTAGGTCGAAAGTGAAAGGACATCTGTTGCACGCACTGTGCACGACCCTGCACAGCAGAAAACAGAACAAACAAGCCCGTGACTAAAGCATTGAAAAAGTCTGACCGGATCTGCTGCAAAAATATGTTTTGAACAGGACACACAATTTGGCGTTTGCAATTTTTATGTGCGAGTAGGTCAGCAAGTCAAGGCTTCCTGAATCCTCACTATGCATTCTGGGACCTGCAGTCCTTGCAATGCCAAATTAAAACCCGAACTGGATGAGCTCCCACGCATGAACCTGAGAATATTGGCTATGCTGCACAGGAGTGCCTAGATGAGCAGTCTGGCACTGGAAGCAAGAGGCACCAGGAAGTGCATTGTCTTGCAATTCCCCCAGAGCAGTGCCGAACGGACACCAAAGGAAAAGGCCGAATGAAAACGAAAAAGTGCACAACACATAACAAACCCCTCTGAAATTTAAATATGTGCCCACTACCACGCAATGTCTGCAGCGCATTTAATCAACATAGCATGGGAGACCGGTGGGTGGGAGAGCAGCAAGCAGCCAGGACGGGGCAGCAAATATCCACAGGGTCCCTCATGTATTGTCCCCACACCTAATCATAAAAAAAACCATAAATGGAATACAATTTGGCCTCTTCTAAAGCGTGCAAGTTTACGTTATATAACATTGCTAACTTGTTGCGGCTGACAAAAGTGAAAAAGAAAACTAACAGGAACTTATTCACAGCTGCTGGTACGAAATGCTACTGAATACAAAAATGTGACCAGGACCACACAGTGTCTGCAGCGGATTCAAGCAAAATATTGTGGGAGACAGGGGGCGGGGTTTCGAATTCAAGCAACATGCTGTGGGGAAGTGTATTTTAAATGTAAATTGTGTTAGTCTTCTAAATAAAATTAATGAAAGGAGTAAAATTTGTTTTTGATAATATTTAGGTTAGATTAAGAAAAAAATGAAACTTAATTGCTTGGATATTTCACTGCAGGCAAAGTGAAGCGATGTGTAAGAGGAGCAAGGCGAAGTGGCCGCAGCGTAGTAAATAATGTAAATCTGATGGCTTTGTTTTGGCTTTCAATAAGGACGACAACGGTTTAACACAGCAATTGAAGTGTAATTATGATAAAGGAGGGTAGAGTAACCCTCCCAGTTTGCGGATGTCATTGGTTGAAAGCAAATGGTAAACAAAAACAATTGATTTGATTTGTTACTAGACTGTAAGGATTTTAATTTTATTGCAGCCGTATTGTTCCTGAGACTGTCTTATCCAGACGGGGCACGAACATTTTGTTTCAAGAGGTAAATGTAGTGCATTGATCTTTTCTTTTTGAACTTGCTTATACATTTTAGGGCTGACCGGTGTGAGACCAGAAGCATGACATTCATCAAGACAGAGCAGCCTGGCCGTTTCCGCGCCACCAGCCCACGTAAGTGCCTGCGTGTGAAAGGGCAGTGTGACACACGCATTATAGAATTCGCTTCCTGGTGCACCAGCAGGGTCCATAGGGCTCTGACTGGAATGAGATACCAACTGTATGGTATGGTATCTCAAGGTGAAGTTAATGAATAAGGTACTCAGCCTTATATTCATTATATTTGCGCATAAGTGATTAGACTGTGTTTATTGTGTATTCTAACTAAGGAATTATGGTTTTCACTTGCGCAGTTTTCACCGACTTAGGGGTCAATTCCGATCTTGGTCGAAAGGGCTCCAAATTGGATTCGGCTTTGCCGAAACCGATCCGGAGCCCTTGTTTCCGGCCGACTCGTTCCCAGTTCCGAATGACCAAGTACGATACCTGGAAACCATTAGGGCTGACCGAATCGGTTCCGGAAGGCATTCAGACAGGACGAGCCATTCCAGAGCTGATTCGTACAGCTCTATGGACTTGGTTTCCGAACGAGCGAGTACGATGACCGATTCGGACAGCCTTTCCGATTCGGTTTGTCCGGAACAAAACGGCTGCCGGAATCGGTCTTTGGGGGCCTGTAGCAGGCCCCCTTCACCCCGGGCCCTCCAAATCGGGCCCGTGGGGGTACCCATGGGTCCCCTCTTCCCAACCATGCACAGTGTGGCAGGCACCAGGGGGTGCCCGCCACAGGATACACGATTTTCCCCAACCACCCCTTTCTTTAATGGGAGCCTGTGCTCACGATCGGAACACAGGCTCCCATTGAAGTCAATGGGAGTCGACCGAATCAGATCCGGATGCATACGGATGCATCGTACTCGTTCGGTCGGACTCCTCCGGTCCGAGTCGTCTGGAAAGCATTCCGGAACCGAGTCGGCCGGTATGCTTTCCGAACGAGATCGGACCCATAGAGGCAGTCTCACCTCTAAAGTCATGGCTTTTTGTGTTCTGGCCATACCCTCATGACCGTACATGCCAATATTTGGGAACCTCTAGGAGGAGTAACTGAAGAAATAACATCGGGTGAATTTAATTTCTCCATTAACTAAGATTGGAATGGAGGAAGTCTCTTGCCTAAATCGGAAGTGGTGCCATGTGTGCAGACCCCGGTACTGACCGTCCATGTACAAGAAGATCTTCTAGCCCAGGTTTGGGATGGACTCACTCCTCAGCTGTAGAGGGATCTTATTGCAGGAGGACCCTACCACCGAAGCACAAGGAAAGCATCCTTCATAGCAGAGGTTTAAGGACACGTATGGAACAGGTATAACGAGGGCTAACTTCCCATGTAGAGGAAATGCTTACAGCCTAGCTACAGAAGCCACTAAATGCTTTGGTGCACTAGGACCCCACTCTGCAGGTAAAAAGGGAACTCACTGATCGCATACTAAAAGCGATCACAGCATAGTAGGCAGAGAAACCTCTTACTGCCCACAAATAGGAGCGCATCTCTGGAAACCACTGCCCACAAACCGGGGTCCATAGCCCAGGTGTGGGAGGAGCCACTTCTTGGGTACCGGTGGAGCTTGCTCCCGGGGCACAGGGTGTGATTAGTACTCAGTATAAAAAGCTTATGGCACAAGAGAAGGAGGTCATTGCCTGTGTGCAGAAATGCCCTTTCCTAGTTAAAGGAGGAGCTTAAGGCCAGGTACAGGAAGTGCTCAATCCCCAGCTGCAAGGTTGTCTCTCTCAAGGAAAGGAGGCGCCAAATACTCAGTTATGAGAGGAGCTCACTCGCCAGGTAACCATGCAGGTATTGAAGCATATTGCTAAGGGTTCGGAGACGACCTCTGTCCATGTATAGGAAGCACTCGATGCTTGGGTACAGGAGGAGTTTACTACCCTGGTTCAGGGGGAGCTCACTGTGTGGGTACATGGTGTGCTCCTCTAGCCTGGTATTGGTTAGCTCTAGTGCTCAGGTATAAGAGGAGGTCACTGTCCAGGTACTGAGGCACACAGTAGGCACTGGGGGATCTCTCTCCCAGGTACTGCAGGCATTCACTGTTATGTGGATACAGGAGAATTCATTGGCTGGGTGGAGGGAAAGGTCGCTCTTTATGCACAAGAGGAACTTCCAGCCAAAATATTGCTGAAGCTCACCTCCCAGGCACGGGAGTTCACTGCCCAGGAATGGGAGCTCACTGCCCAGGCACGGGAGCTCACCGCTTAGGCACAGGAGCTCACCGCCTAGGCAGAGGAGCTCCCTGCCCAGGCTTGGGAGCTCACCGCCCAGGCACGGGAGCTTACCGCCCAGGCACAGGAGCTCACTGCCCAGGTACTGGAGTTCACCGCTCAGTACAGGAGCTCACCGCACAGGTACAGGAGCTCACTGCAGAGGAGCTCTCTGCTCAGGTAATGGAGTTCATTGGAGAAATACATAGACCCACTCACTCACTAATACAGCCACTGACATATCTACTCATACCACCACTCACACACTGACAGTCACCCATAGAGCTAAGCACACCTTCTCACTCACCCATATAGTCAATCACACAGCCACTTACTCACCCATTCAGCTACACAAACACCCACTGCTCAGGTAACGAAGTTCATTGGAGAAATACAGGAGCTCACCGCCCAGGTACGGGAGCTCACCGCCCAGGTTACAGGAGCTCACCGCCCAGGTACTGGAGATCTCCGCCAAGGTACAGGAGCTCACTGCCCAGGTACAGGAGTTCATTGTACAAATACAGGAACTCATCGCCCAGGTACAGGAACTCATCGCCCAGGTATGGGAGCTCACTGACCAGGTACAGGAGTTCATTGTACAAATACAGGAGCTCATCGCACAGGTACTGGAGCTCACCGCCCAGGTACAGGAGCTCACTGCCCAGGTACAGGAATTCATTGTACAAATACAGGAGCTCACCGCCCAGGTACGCAAGCTCAACGCCCAGGTACAGAAACCCATCGCCCAGGTATGGTAGCTCACCACCCAGCTCCGGGAGCTCACAACCCAGGTACAGGAGTTCATTGTACAAATACAGGGGCTTACCACACAGGTACAGGAGCTCTCCGCAGAGGAGCTCTCTGCTCAGGTAACGGAGTTCATTGGAGAAATACAGGAGCTCATCGTCCAGGTACGGGAGCTCACCGCCCAGGTTACAGGAGCTCACCGCCCAGGTACTGGAGATCACCGCCAAGGTACAGGAGCTCACTGACCAGGTACAGGAGTTCATTTTACAAATACAGGAACTCACCGCCCAGGTACAGGAACTCATCGCCCAGGTATGGGAGCTCACTGATCAGGTACAGGAGTTCATTGTACAAATACATGAGCTCAACGCACAGGTACTGGAGCTCACCGCCCAGGTACAGGCGCTCACTGCCCAGGTACAGGAGTTCATTGTACAAATACAGGAGCTCACCGCCCAGGTACGCAAGCTCAACGCCCAGGTACAGAAGCTCATCGCCCAGGTATGGTAGCTCACCACCCAGCTCCGGGAGCTCACAACCCAGATACAGGAGTCCATTGTACAAATACAGGAGCTTACCACACAGGTACAGGAGCTCTCCGCAGAGGAGCTCACTGCCCAGGTACAGGAGCTCACTGCCCAGGTACGGGAGTTCATTGTACAAATACAAGAGCTCACCACAGAGGAGCTCACTGCTCAGGTAAAGGAGTTCATTGTACACGTAGAGGAGCTCACTGCTTATGTTCGGCGTGAAACCTTGTCAAGGTACTCGAGGCAGCAACTCTTTCAGATCAAAAGTAAAAACACACAAGTCAGAACATTCTAAGGCAGAGCCCAGCTAGAGGTGTGGTTCTAGTGGACAAAGCCTACGAGGTGGCAAGCAGTACATTAAGAATATAATAGGACATTTGCAGTATTACATTTGAAAACAATCAGTCACTTAGAGAAAGACCACGCAGGCAGAGGCAAGGCAAATACATAGCTTGGGTCAGTATGGAGATTTCAAATACTTTCTTCAGCCTGGGGCTCTGCCCCAGAAGGATGTGCTTATGTTGCCAGCACATGGGGAGCCCACTGCCTGGTGAAAGAAGCGTTCACTGGCCAGTCATAGCTTTTTATGTTTTCTATAGTACTTCTTACCCACACTTCCGCTGTTTATAAGCTCCGTAAATAAAATGTATTCGTATTAGCCAATGAAATGGTACTCGCTGTTCTGAAATACTGACCTGAGTAGGATGGAAGGCTGGGTTGGCCTTGTCTGGATTCAAATTTGTCAGTTGAATACTATTGCCTATGCCACAGAGCCATACTGGCAGCTGCGTAATAACTTATTTCTGTATCCTTCAAAGATTTGTTTTGATTTTTCTATATTGCAGACATGATCCAAAAGGGTGTTAGAGCGTTGTATATATATACTCACACACATATATATATATCTATATATATATATATATATTACCTACTGGCGGTCGCCAGTAGGTAGTTATAGTTTGGACCTGGTTTCCATAGAAAGAGCGTTTTTTCATTTGCCAACAACTTTGGCGCCGTTTGACGAATCTTCACGAAATTTTCAAATCTGATATGACGCTCAGTACAGCTGCTGTCCTGAAAGTTTTGGAGTGATCCATCAAGCGGGGGCTGAGAACCGGAGGGTGACTAAAAGCATGTTTTCCCCATGTTAATTCCCATAGGACCTTTAAGACACGGCTACAGCTATGAGTGGCTTTATGGGTGAGTGAGTGGATGTGTGTGTAGATCTATGAATCAGTGAATGGGTGTGTAATTACCGCCGCCGGGTAGGAGCTCGTCTCGGCAGCTCCCGGATTGGGGATCTCCAATTCGGTTGATATCCCCCTATTTACCCGACCTCCACCCCTTAACCTTCCTACATCTAACGCCACTTGATTCCGGATCTTCGATTTCGTAGTGGCTCACCCGCTTGTACGACCGCCTGAGCTTTGAGGTCCCCTACCTTGAATGCCTCACCGCCCTTCAGCAGCATTGAGCCCTCCAACTCGAATGATCGGCGACTTCACCACCTCCAGGCGGATTCAAACCTTTGTCCTTTCGCCATCTGACATACTTCTCCCCTGCGGGACTGTTTCTTTTCCCCGAGGTGTGAGCGCGTCGCCCTGCCTTCCCTCCTCTGCAACGAAAACGCCTTACAGTGCTTGAGTGGTGATGCGCGGGTCCCCCCCTGGTTGGGGTCACTCGAGCTGTCGCCAGAGCTCTGGTGGCAGAATCCTCCACAACGCCGACGCATAGAGCGCTGCCACAATGGTCTGATCGTAGCTTGATGGAAGGCGCTGATTTAAGCAGAATCACCGCCAATTCCCCATCATACGAAGAAACGCGAAGTTTCAAAATGGCGGATGACGAGAGACTTCAATATCCAGCTCAGAAGGTACAGAATCAACAACTGGATTGCCCGCCGGAGCGCCCGTCTTATAAGGTTTTTACCCGCCCTATTTCCCGACTAGGCAAAATATCTTTTGATGCCAAGATCAGTGTTGCTTTTTAACCTTGCGGCGTTCGTGTACTAATACCCGCCTGACCCTAAGATGGCGGCTAAATTGTACGGATCGCGCTCTACCTTTCCTTTGCGGAGCTACGCTTGCGACCAATTAATCATATCTGATTCCACCAGCATGACGAGCCTCCCCAGAACGGGGACTGGCCCTCAGATGGCGACCATGATGTAGATATCGGCAATTTCCTCAGCAATATAGTCTACCGTGGTCGCTGCGACGCTGAGCTCATCTCAGCCCTTCCCATGACACCAAGCCGGGGTGCAACATGCCAACATTGTCTGCCAGTTTATCAGCTGCTCCCGCAATGTATCTTACCAAGGATTTCCTCTTAATGGCCGACAGATGATGAGCTCTGACCGGGAGCCCCCTAGGCTAGGGATTGCCTTTTAGGCTTTAATCCCCTGGATGCTACCCCCTTCTTGGACCCCTACTCACACCTGGGGTTAGTCTTGACTGTGGTTCGCACTTCTCCAATCTCCCGCGTTGGATTTTGACATTCTCAGAGTAACCTTGAACATTATCCTGACCCATGAGACTGAGCAACATGGCCGATGCCCGGTGGAGCTGCCATACAGCTATAGAGGAGATCAGCCCTGGTTCACCCCCTCGGCCATCACCTACCCAGCCGGACATTGGGCACAGTTCTCCTTGTCTCCCCGCTGTGTCTCCTTTCCTCCCCCTTTCCGTAACATTGTTGTTTTTGTGTTCTCCTTGCTTTTCTATGCTCTTGTAACGGATGTAATTTGTAACATGTAACTCGTTGATCCTCTTGTAAAGCGCTCTGATACCTCCGGGTCTAGCCAGCGCTATATAAAACTCTTCAAATAAATAAAATAAAAATAAAATTACTGGTATGAGTGTGTGAATGGGTTTGAGAATGGTAGTGTGGAAGTTGAAGTGGGTGTATGAAAGGTTACTTGGGGGTGTGACTCAGTGTGTCAGAGATTCTGTGAATGATGTCATCAGTGATGTCATTTGAGATTCATCAGTGATGACATTATTGATGTCACTTACCATGTGATGAGTGATGTAATATGTGGGGTCATAAGCAGTGCATTGCAGGGGCGCGAGTTATAGTTAGCTCACTAACTCTAACTGCTGAATTTCACTGGTTTTGTATGAGTGAAATCTGAGCCTTACTATGACGTCCCTGCAACCTTGGTTTTTTTCTGTGAATATATATATATATGCAATATAATAACTTTGAATTTGTAATTATCCAGAACAAGACGCAGTTTATGAACATGGCATTTTAAAACCGTAGAGCAGGTTGATAGTCCCTGCCCTTCACAGGAATGTGTTGTACCTTCTTCCAAAACACAAATTGTTACCCTTCAGTCTCTAAAAGGGGCTGTGGGTCTTCTGCTAACCCTCACACGCTTGGTTTGTCAATATGGTAAGGCATCACTAATGCCACAATATATGATATACTTAGCAAAATCTTATTTTTATTTTTAAAATAAGAGAGTCATGCTTGAGCAGTGGCACAGTTACTATTTCTCAGTGGCATTTCTCTGAGTGGGCTAGATCCAGTTTGCCAGATGGCTGCCCTATTTGGGTACCATATACATCCGTGTGTTACAGCTGATCAGTTTCATGTTTTACTTTTCTATTTCCATTTACTCTCTGTCATTTCCTTTATGCACTTTGCAGGCTGGGGGAGCGAGCATGATATCCGCATAGTTTCTACCAACTATGACGAGTACGCATTGGTGTACAACCGCAAGGCCAAGGGGACAGACTTCTTCACTATGGTGACCCTCTATGGTGCGTACCTAAGGAAGGATTGCAGTTTATCTGCTTCCCTGGTGGAACCTCTCTAATGTGATGTTACATTATGTTAAGTGCATTTGCATAGTGCATTCCAACTATTTGTACAACACCAAATACTGGGAATCTGAATGCCTTTTAGGGTTCAGGTATTATCAAAGATCAAAGTCCAAGTGGTCAGCCGAATTTCTATTTATTTGTCTGGAGTGTTGTTTAGAGCCGGGTAATATTGAATGGTGGCTGACCAAGTAGACTAATGCGATGTTTAGCAATTGATTACATTTATTGTGGATTGGAAGATCCTGTTATGAATCTGCGTGGGCCATTATGTGTATGGATTTGTGTGCTGAGAGACATTGCAGTTTCTTTCATTTAGTTGGTGAGTACGGTTGCCCATTGCTCAAATTCAGAAGATTGTGATGTTTTGAAACGTCTTTGCATTTTATGTCACTTTGATACCCTTCTATTTGTATGTGGATGTGGTAGGGTTACGTTATCTTCATTAGGAAGGATGATATGTAGAATGGTGAGAGAATATAGATATGCCAGTATAGCTTGAGTGGATGTGCTGTTGAGTTGACAAAGGCTTAGCCACTAAATGACTTGAAGCCATGTTGCACGTTTGATGGTTTCAGGGGTTTTGGCTAATGTGTAATTCTCTTGTAGTGTGAATCTATCTTGACCTGAATGTGTTGTAGAGTTTTAATTTACCTACGTATTCTTCTTCTTTTACTTTTCTATTTCTGATTGTAGGAAGATCAAAGACCCTTCGCCCTGAACTGCTGGAGAAATTCGAAAGATTCTCCCTGGACCAGGGACTTCCCCAGAGCAGTATCATCACTTTGCCCCAAACTGGTAAGAACATGACCCATAAACGATTACAAGTGTATATGGTCTTTGGGTGATCACATCCTCTCCATGCTAACTGTTTAATGCAACAGAAAGCTTCATCCAATGTATTCTCTTTTATTGTGCTTTGTCAATCACTTTGAGGGATCCTGTAAAATAAACTTATACTCTCTAATCAAAATCTTTTCAGGGTAATCCTTCAGTATTGTGAAAGACTTGTAAACCCCTGCCTTCTCAGCCGTTATTCCTCTTACATGGAAATGTTTTGATGCCTATAAAAGCCATTGCAAGAGCTCTATTTATTCTGCTCTGATCCTGTGTCCTCATTGTTTGGGGATGTCCAGCATTTCAAGACGTTTGCAGTAACATTGTGAGTGCCAAAGATAGACTTGTAAGTGACTGCGCCTACTGACTAACAATTGCCAATGTGCTGTTCAGATTTTCCACTAAAAACACATGTCTGAGATTCAGGAGTCTTCTAGGTTATGGCTAATCCAGCAGAAGGACCATATACCTTTGTGTGTAAATTAGTGTTGACGCAAAGAGACCAGTTATGTGGCATAGAAATATGGACAGCCACTGTCTATGTCACCCCAAAGAAAATACACACAAGCAATAATGCAGGTGACTGCACTTCCTCAGCCATGTTATGGAGGAGACGGGACAACTTACCTCTGATTCTATACATGATCAGCCATATCCTTCTTTACACAGACTGTCAACATGTTAACCAAAATTTAACAAGGTGGCCATATTTCTAGTGAAGCTACACTTTGACTACTAAGTCAAGTTAAGAAGGCCATCACCTTTCGACCAGTTGACGAACTAAAGAAGACCTGTTCATAAAAGCCTCTCCAATCTGCTGTCTGAGATTCTGATGCCCGTTATATTAACAATGATGCCCCCCAGATCCATGCTTCTTGGGTTGGCATTGATGCCTGGCCTCCAGCCACTGGGGAAAGATGAGTGCTGGTGAGTAGGATGATGTTTATTTAAACAATACTAAGGTTAGTTACAGGCCAACTTTCTTTGAATGTACCAGTGAACTCCGAATTAAGGTCATGATGTCCCATTCTTACACTTTTGAACATCCAAATTTTGGGTTGCGTGCATCTGAATGAAATAATTTCTATTTCTTTAAAATTTGTCTGTAGAACAATAACTCAGACCTTATTAACAGTGAAACTCAATATGATTAAGATATGATTAGTTTAGGCACTATTTGTGAAAAGTGTCTCCTTTCCTAAAATGAAAGCCACTATTGTTGAAAGTATGGGACCACGTTTGGACAGTGTGAAGTCCTAAGGGATTTGGATATTTTTTAACTCATGGTGTTGTTACAGCTTTAAACATTCTTCAAACCTTGCAGTGTGTTGCCCAGAATCAAAGTACCACCTTCTCCTGGGGCAGGAGATGGTTGGAAGGAAGAAGGAAAGAAGTGTTGGACTTGCCACATAAGTAGCTGCCTCATGAACAATTGCCATCACTATGCACTAAAGATGCAGAATTCAGGGCTGGGAGGCCGGAAAGAGGGAACTTTCAGTTAGTGTAAAGGAGGACCTGGGTGGTAGTACAATAAAAAAGCAAAGATACTGAAACTTTATATCAGAAATAATTCAACATACGCATTTTGAAGGCATCCCCAAGATTATGTTGTTGATAACCTGGTGTCCACGAGACATGTAGAAATATAGATGCGTAGCTGTCAATAACAGGGTTGTTTTTCACTGACGGGTTCCAAACTGACATCGAAGAGGCAACAATAGCAAAGCACAAGTTGTATGATGTAATTTGTAATTCCCTGAGGTGAAAAACTCCCCCGTATTAACAGCGACTCATGTACAGTTCTATGCTAGCTATGTCCACTGCTCAGAAAACACTTCTCTTCCCCATTTTCCTGGTACTATGGCACAAGTGTAGAGCAGCCATGAGGAGTCATGCACATGGAGCAGCCATGAGGAGCCATGCACATGGAACAGCCGTGAGGAGTCATATACATGGACCAGCCATGAGGAGTCATGCACATGGAGTAGCCATAGCTATGAGGAGTCATGCACATGGAGCAGCCATGAGAAGTCATGCACATGGAGCAGCCATGAGCAGTCATGCACAAGGAGCAGCCATGAGGAGTCACGCACATGAAGCAGCCATGAGGAGTCATGCACATGGAGCAGCCGTGAGGAGTAATGCACTTGAATCAGCCATGAGGAGTCATGCACTTGACTTCACCTCTCTGAGGCCTCCTTCACCTAGCATTACTTTAAAATTAATATATGTCTGCTCTCCTTCCACTCACCCCATCACTCTCTGGCCATAACCTCTCCACGCAAATATTGGAAATAACTTGGAGTCCGGCTATCCTGGGGTTGGTGGGCAGGTATGTTTAGGTCTCGCCTGAGCCAGCGAGCATGCGCTGCTAAGCGAGACATTTAGTAAGGGCTTTAGAGTTTGGAACACACGCTCGTGCGTGTGCTTTTCTTTTCTGTACTTGCTATTGGCCTTTGCATGCTTCTTTTTAATAAAGACAGCACGCAATTGGCCAAAGGCGGGGGCATGTCCTGCCTTCTCTTTGTTGTGGCCTAGGGTGCTCGTGAGCGCGCAGCAGCCCTGCCGTGTGCCATCTGTGTTTAATTAGCAGGGCATTGGCGCGCAGTGTGCCAGATGGTGGGCTGGCTGTATTCCAGCTTCAGGTTACTAGCTTCATCGGCTTGGAATGCGCCTCTTTATCACCTCGTGCGCACTCTGTTTAAGTTGCAGCATGACATGGGAGTTTATTTCAGCCCGGGAATGTGGAATAAAAGGGATCTGTGTCTTTTTAAGCTGCGGGGAGGTATCGGCTTTCCACGTGCTTATAATGGTCGCCTTTGCCTCTTATGTTCACACTGCCTATAGCATCCGCTCTCTGGCTATGCCGCCGTGTGTATGCCCTCTCCCAGCTCCCACGGCCGCATGCCCACTGTTCTCACGGCTTGTACCCCTCACTGTGCACACGCTCTGGAATGCCCACGTGCCCATTGCCCCTCACTGTCTGTGTCCCTCTGTTTGTCATTGCCCTCTGCTCCCCCTGCTTGCACCAGTGGTTGCGCACCATGACCCCTCTGTGTGCAGCTCTACCCAGACCACAGTCCGTTTCTGCCTGAACCTCCCAATGCCAACGTTCTGCCCGAACCTCTCACTGTCCCCTTTCTGCCTGAACCTCTCATTGCCCCCGCTCTGCCCGAATCTCACACTGTCACTTTTCTGCCTGAACCTGTCCCTTTCCCCTTTCTGCTTGAACCTCTCACTGTTCCCGCTCTGCCCGAATCTCTCACTGTCCTATTTCTGCTCGAACCTCTCATTGCCCCCGTTCTGCCCGAATCTCACACTGTCACTTTTCTGCCTGAACCTGTCACTTTCCCCTTTCTGTTTGAACCTCTCATTGTCCCCACTGTCCCCTAACCTGTCACTGTCCTATTTCTGCCCGAACCTCTGATTGCCCCCGTTCTGCCTGAACCTATCACTGTCCCTTGTCTGCCCGAACCTGTCACTCCTTCCTTTCGGCCTGAACTTCTTCCTGTCTCTGCTCTGCCCAAACCTGTCACTGTCCTGTTACATACAATTCTACCTGCATCATTTGTGCGCCTGTTAACTCGCATTGCCTCGCCTCATAGTGTTTGGAAGCCTCTCTTTGCCCCTCGCCCATGCCCGCCTGTGCCTCTCCCTGCCCCTCCACGTGCTTATAATGGTCGCCTTTGCCTCTTATGTTCACACTGCCTATAGCATCCGCTCTCTGGATATGCTGCCGTGTGTGTGCCCTCTCCCAGCTCCCACGGCCGCATGCCCACTGTTCTCACGGCTTGTACCCCTCACTGTGCACACGCTCTGGAATGCCCACATGCCCATTGCCCCTCACTGTCTGTGTCCCTCTGTTTGTCATTGCCCTCTGCTCCCCCTGCTTGCACCAGTGGTTGCGCCCCATGACCCCTCTGTGTGCAGCTCCACCCAGACCACAGTCCGTTTCTGCCTGAACCTCCCAATGCCAACGTTCTGTCTGAACCTCTCACTGTCCCCTTTCTGCCTGACCCTCTCACAGTCTCTGTTCTGCCCGTACCTCTCACTGTCCCATTTCTCGCTGAACATCTCATTGCCCCCCGCTCTGCCCGAATCTCACACTGTCACTTTTCTGCCTGAACCTATCCCTTTCCCCTTTCTGCTTGAACCTCTCACTGTCCCCGCTCTGCCCGAATCTCTCACTGTCCTATTTCTGCTTGAACCTCTCATTGCCCCGTTCTGCCCGAATCTCACACTGTCATTTTTCTGCCTGAACCTGTCACTTTCCCCTTTCTGTTTGAACCTCTCATTGTCCCCACTGTCCCCTAACCTGTCACTGTCCTATTTGTGCCCGAACCTCTGATTGCCCCCATTCTGCCCGAACCTATCACTGTCCCTTGTCTGCCCAAACCTGTCACTCCCTCCTTTCGGCCTGAACTTCTTCCTGTCTCTGCTCTGCCCGAACCTGTCACTGTCCTGTTACATACAATTCTACCTGCATCATTTATGCGCCTGTTAACTCGCATTGCCTCGCCTCATAGTGTTTGGAAGCCTCTCTTTGCCCCTCGCCCACGCCCGCCTGTGCCTCTCCCTGCCCCTCCACGTGCTTATAACGGTCGCCTTTGCCTCTTATGTTCACACTGCCTATAGCATCCGCTCTCTGGCTATGCCGCCGTGTGTGTGCCCTGTCCCAGCTCCCACGGCAGCATGCCCACTGTTCTCACGGCTTGTACCCCTCACTGTGCACACGCTCTGGAATGCCCACGTGCCCATTGCCCCTCACTGTCTGTGTCCCTCTGTTTGTCATTGCCCTCTGCTCCCCCTGCTTGCAGCAGTGGTTGCGCCCCATGACCCCTCTGTGTGCAGCTCCACCCAGACCACAGTCCGTTTCTGCCTGAACCTCCCAATGCTAACGTTCTGCCCGAACCTCTCACTGTCCCCTTTCTGCCTGACCCTCTCACAGTCTCCGTTCTGCCCGTACCTCTCACTGTCCCATTTCTGCCTGAACCTCTCATTGCCCCCCGCTCTGCCCAAATCTCACACTGTCACTTTTCTGCCTGAACCTGTCCCTTTCCACTTTCTGATTGAACCTCTCAATGTCCCCGCTCTGCCCGAATCTCTCACTGTCCTATTTCTGCTCGAACCTCTCATTGCCCCCGTTCTGCCCGAATCTCACACTGTCACTTTTCTGCCTGAACTTGTCACTTTCCCCTTTCTGTTTGAACCTCTCATTGTCCCCGCTGTCCCCTAACCTGTCACTGTCCTATTTCTGCCCGAACCTCTGATTGCCCCCGTTCTGCCCGAACCTATCACTGTCCCTTGTCTGCCCGAACCTGTCACTCCCTCCTTTCGGCCTGAACTTCTTCCTGTCTCTGCTCTGCTCGAACCTGTCACTGTCCTGCTACATACAATTCTACCTGCATCATTTGTGCGCCTGTTAACTCGCATTGCCTCGCCTTATAGTGTTTGGAAGCCTCTCTATGCCCCTCGCCCATGCCCGCCTGTGCCTCTCCCTGCCCCTCCTCTTGCTTATAATGGTCGCCTTTGCCTCTTATGTTCACACTGCCTAAAGCATCCGCTCTCTGGCTATGCCGCCGTGTGTGTGCCCTCTCCCAGCTCCCACGGCCGCATGCCCACTGTTCTCACGGCTTGTACCCCTCACTGAACCTGTCCCTTTCCCCTTTCTGCTTGAACCTCTCACTGTCCCCGCTCTGCCCGAATCTCTCACTGTCCTATTTCTGCTCGAACCTCTCATTGCCCCCGTTCTGCCCGAATCTCACACTGTCACTTTTCTGCCTGAATCTGTCACTTTCCCCTTTCTGTTTGAACCTCTCATTGTCCCCGCTGTCCCCCCTAATACCCCGACGATCACAGAATAACAATTCATGAGAACTGAGTCGTATGATAAGCGTGACATGTAGAAGTAGTACAGACGTATGAATTAGAATCCCGCTACACACACATAAATTGTGTTAAATGGTGAACAATGTGTGTTCGTGCTTCGTTCGTAAGCATAGCCAATAGGTCTCGCCTTTGGGACCTTATAAGTGTTTAGCCATGCAGCACATTTTCCTGGCTTAAACTTGCATAAATGCGAGAACTATTGCATTGATACCAATGAGTGATACCAAAATGCAACAGTATCTCCCCAAAAACTACTGTTTTATCTTGCCACTGCTCCCTCTCTGCTGTTGACGTACCTCCTGTCGCACGTCAGTCACATCTTGTATTTAGCACCGTCATCGGAAAGCTGCAACGCTACACACTTATAAGGTCCCAAAGGCGAGACCTATTTGGCTAGGCCAATGCTTGTTTTATCTTGGGGAAGGTACTAGGCTTCCCCTTAGTTAAAAAAATGCCTACCGTCCTGTGACCCTCCCATCCCCTATTATGCAAAAAACCCACAAATACGATTATCCCCCATCACCCTCAGCCACTCCCTCCCCCACCCAGTCCCAATATTGGTCCAGCCGCCACCAGTAGAACCCTAACACGCTCTAGAACCGCCCTCACATTCCTTTATGCATAGAGCTCTAGGCTGACCATCGTGGGTAACTCATGCCCACAACACACTGTTCATCAGCAAAGGAATTAGAAGATGTAATGAAGTATCCGTAACATGTACGGATGAATGAATAAGGTGCTAAAACGAGTTTTTTGATAATGCCCCCAGTTTTCCCACATGATTGATTTGACAGTGTTTGGTGTTTATTGTGACTCCAAATTTGGAAATATGGTTTTACTTGTGCAGTTTTCACCGACTTACACACAGTCTGGCATTACAGCTAGGGCATTTTGTGTTATGGTTTGTAGCTGATTTTAATTTATGTTCTTATAGATTGCTTTTAGTCCAACTATCCTGTCCATGCCTGGGTGAATAATGAAATTGTTATAGCTTCTGCATTAAGGCCACCACAGGTGGCCAAATATGTATACATTTTTAGAATACAGTTTTGAATTTGTAATGGTTTTTATTAACCACACAAAGTTAATGAATGAATGAACAAAGTGAGTGCCACCTGTATTCTCCCGCCTCCTTCATGTTCCGAGAACCAAGGAAGCCGGTGGAGCACATCACTTAAGAGCATGGGCCTTGTGGCCTGAAGCTTCATGGCTGTGTTCTTAATGATGACTTCCTCTGGAAGCCATACATAACAATAATGATTCCAGAGTATCCCTTTGATGATTGATGACGTTTGGTTGTGTTATGAGTCTGCCTGATATGATACATCATTTACTAGATGTTCCCTTAAACTGGTGACTGCTAATACTGCAAAGAAGCTGAACGCACGAGACATGGATTCTCCACTTAAGAGCTCTGGTTTTCCACTAGGCCTTGAGAAAGACATTAAAACATTGGATGCATGCATGCCTTTTTATGGAAACATACAGTGTTAAGCAAGCATACTGACAATTCATATCTGCTGTTTTTCTTTTACAGATAAATGCATGACAGATGCATAAAGAGGTGGGTACAATCCTATGAGTAGTCAATGCTCGCAAATTGTACCCATTGGTTGGAGAAGTAGGATCCATTTCTACCCTGGGAAGCTGTCATTGTAGTCCTTCCTAGAACAGAACTCCTAACCACTAAAGTCAGAAATTATGCTTTTACATACATTGAGTTATTTGAAATGTTCCTTTATGTATTTAGAGATTGTACATTATTATTTTTACGTGGTGCCCTTATATGACCCTGTCCCTCACTCCTGTTTACCTGTGGGACAATGGTAATTTGATCCCTGAGCTCACCTGAACTCTTTGTGCCTTCTTCAAAGAGCCTTCCACGCTCAAGTGTGAAAGAAAGTCAACGCTTACTCATGCAAAGGTGTCATCTGCAAAGGCTGAAGTTATTCAATGTATGCAGAGCTTCCCTAGTTGCAAGCTATATCTAGATGTAAAGAAATGGGTGTTCCAGGGAGAATATCCACAACCAATGTGTATACCTTCACAAGATCATACTTAGCTCTCCATCCATGTTGAACATAAAATGATACAGACCTTCCTGCCCCTTAGCAATCAGAAAGCATGTGTCCGTTCATGAAGTTAGATGTCGTTCTATAAGTCCTGAACAGTGACTGCAAAACCACGGGAATGGTACAGTCTTAATAATCCACTGCACATACAACATTCTTTTCACAAAATTAAACCTGGTTACCGTAAAATAATTTGGAAAAAATCGCTGGTGAAACAATACCTGAAAAATGTGTTCCAGCTCCCCGACAAAACCTGATTTGAGCCTATTGAATGTAATAACCTATAAGTTTCAGTTTGTCTCTGATTTTGTAGTATGTCAAACAGACCAAGAAAACCCATTACCAATTTCTGGCAAGGTCTAGCTGACATGTCCACTTTTGCATTAGGCTATCAGCTGGAACACACACATGCTGCTCCCAGAAGCACATATGTCACTGTCCCCTCATGGACAGTGTTTTAGCTCTCAATGTGAATGGATCTGCGGATGGCTGCAGGAAGGTAAAGGATGCTGTTCCAGGCTACTAAAAAACACACTAGTGCAGGAAAAAAGTATTGCTGCACACGTGGCGCAGCAGTGGGAAAAGAATCACCCATTAAGGGTCTCATTCCAAAATGGGTGGAGAGGGATTTCCGGTGAAGGTGGGGATAGATCCACACCAGATTCTATGTTTTACTGGGTACCAGAATTAGGGGAAATATGCATAATTCGACCCGGTCATTACTGGTTCAGAATGTTATACTCCATTCTATGCATATCTTGAAAAATGCGCGTTTGATGAAGATGCTGAGGCTGGCGGAGCATTGGAAGAGCCCATTCATTATTGGCCTGGGTCTAAAAGTGGAGGCCACACTCCATTAGTTCCCATGTTTCACTATCCAGCTTCACACTCTCTCTTTGATTGTCTCACTAGCCCTATTGCTTCTGGTAATTGAAACTACAATTGTGTACTGAATTTCTCAGACACACTCTGCCCACAGATGTCTTTTTTCCAGGCTGTCTTGCCAATTGAACAAATATGGGGTTTTCAAGTTTCCAACTTTTGAGTAGTCTACCCTGCTCAAAGGGTGCATTTTACTGCAGTGATCTGATACGAGGTAGGATTTAAGCCACAGATTCGGAACTGAATAATCCATTTGGAATGCGGGATGCAATTCAATGTCCTTCTCCAATGCACAATAATTACACAATAAAATTTAAAAGGTAACTAAAGTAACAATGTCAAGTTTTCACTGCATTCGGTATGGTGAGTGTTCAGGGTGGGTAATTTTATCACAACAACCAGGGTCCTGTTGGTTATTCTTGTACAAAGGGTCTCAGCAAAAGCTTACTCCATGGCTTCCCTTTGAGCTATTTCTGAGAATCATAGGAACCCCTCCAGGTGTTGACTTGGGTATCCTCTGCGGGTGAGCTTTATGTCAGCACATGTGAGTTGATTGTCCCTTCCAGTCGCAATACCTTATCTGATCTAAGGACCAATTTATGACTCCATGGCATTGCCATAAGCAGGCATGAAGCCACACACACTATTAATTCCACCTGGGTGGACTGGGCTGCCCAACATTAGGGCATTGATTTCATGGCACCACAAAATTATGAATCAAATGTGGACTTACAAAAACACAATATCAGTTGTGCATCAAGGTTCTGAAGACTGATTCGGAGTGAGTGGAACACATGGTCATGAAGAGAAAAAGTCAGTATTGAGTAGTTGTGGTTGATGGCAACTGACATTGGGGGGCGCGCCAAAAATATACACATAACAAATTCACATAACATATACACATATATGCACATAACAAATACACAATAGTATACACATTAACATAAATATACACATAAAAAAAATCACGTACCTTACACTGCCGCTCGATGTTCTGCAGTACGCCCTCATTGTTCGCAGCACGTCCTCCGAGTGCGAAGTCTACAGCCAACTCTCTCATCCAATCAAGACGCTGTTCTAAAGCGTCTTGTTTGGATGGAGCGGGTTGGCTCCATACTCCAAAAGTCATCAAAGGTGATACCTGGGTTTTTTGCTTTGGAGACCGGAGTCAGTAGATTTCCTAGCTCTTGTGGCCACCAAGTTGTAGACTAGAGAGATGAATTGTTGCCCAGCAAGAGCACATCGGTTTTACCAGAGTTTAGTTTTAAACAATTGTTGGACATCCAATTGCTGATTTACAACATACAGCTGTGACACTGCTTGCTTCGTCCTTTAAAATTATGAGTTTCTTAGAGCGATCAAATGCATCTAATGGACAGCTGTTGGGAGATGAAGTATCAAACCCGCGAGAGGGACAGGTTGGATGTGTTCACTAACCTTCATTTCCTGTTTCTCTTTTAGGAAACCAGGTAACTCCGGCTATCTCTATATGAAGAAGTCCAACCAAATTCGAGAGTAACAAAAGTTGCAACTCTGCTGTGTAGAAACCGTTAGAACTGCAGAAGAGACCACAGTGTTCCATCAGGAGCTCGCAGAAGGATTCCTTTCTTGCATTGCTTTTATTGAATAAAATTGTGAAAGAGAAAAAATACTTATCTGTGCGTTTTTGTTGTGCTTTGAAATGTGCAGACCAATATGCAGCTTCTTCTGTGAATTATGGTTTCAGCGGAGTTAGTAAAGATGGGATACGCCTCTAGCATAGCCTGTACTCCCCTCTTAAAAAGTTAGGGACTAAGCTAGGTCTCTGAATGAATGTTGAGGGTAAGTGGAGAGAGGTTAACTAAATCTAAGCTGTGCATTTTGCCTTCAGAGAGAACAAAAGTAAGTTGGAGCTAGCCAAACTGCCTTCTGCTGTTAGATGTGTCTTCTGCTGAGACACTGGAAGCATAGTAAACTTAATGTAAGCTGCCCTTCAATGACCCAGAAAGACAGACAACTGAACACTGGCAGTCCACTTTAAGGGGGTAGTAACATCCAGTACCACCTATATCAGTCATACTCTGCTCACAGTGATTTCCTTTTTTATTGTTTTATGACATTATTGTTTTTATGATGTGGTTTGTGGAAGAAAATTTGCACAAAATGCCTAAGCGAATCTATCTAATCTCTGTTATTGTCCCTGATTTAATCTATCTATCTGATTTAATCTACCTATCTATCCCCATTCAAGAGGCCAAGGGGCAGGCGGAGGTTACTGGGCCACAACTGTGGGGGTTGAAGCATTTTACCTCTCCTGGGCCTGCCCTACTGTGGCTTTGCAAACTGGGCCTAGTACAACCATTTATACACTTGACTTTTCAGTGATAGCGAGGGCGTGCAGTCACAGACTTCTCGGAGGTTAGTGTGGGGATTACTCTGTCTCAAGAATCAATACCACTCTCCTTTCTCCCCTTCCAACAGTGCAATAAATCAATGTCCAGCCCAGCGCTACTCTCTGTAGAACAGACAAATACTTTGTGTGAGAAGCTGGCCTGGTATATGATGTCCACTTATGTAAGTGGGCACCTTGCGCCAGTCCAGACAACCCTTATGGTGATTTAAGAGGCCTTAGACATCCTTAGAAAGCTCTCTAAGTGGTAGCAGTGGAGAGCAGCCTTCAGGCTTAGTCCAGAAGGAGTGTAAAGCAGCTTGTTTTACCAGAATGCAATCTTATAATATAGATTAAGTGAAAAAAAACACACCAAGTATTTATAAAAATATGTATTTATTATATAATACTCTCTAGTACGTTCCAATATCTCCAACATGGAGATAAACACAATACACACAATACTTTAGCAAAGAAACACAGTAAATAGCACAGAATACACAGTGGACCCCGGGGAGGGGGGGGGCAAACCATATACTAAGAAAGTGGTATAAGAACCATGACTCGGGTCAAGACAATGTCGAGAGGACGTAGAAGTGCTGGGGACCCACAGAACCACCCAAGGTAAGTAGATTGGGACCCCACGGAAAGCGTGAGCAGTGTGGAAACAAGACCGCGTGCTCCATGCAAGTGTACGTGTAAGTCGCAGTTGGATTTTTAAAGATTAAGGACCCTTCCCAGTGGACCCTGAAGAAACCCCATGGAAGACAAGAGTTTGGAGAGCCACGCCACCCGTGGATACCCTAGTATGCACGTTACCTACGCCAGGGGAGCCGGGTGCATACGTGTGAAGTGGTGTCGGAAACCGCCGTCGGACCCAATGGAGGACTTCAGGAAAGTGGCGCTGTTGCAGAAGGGTGAAATCCGAAGGTGGAGTCTATATGAGAGGTAAATGCAAGCAGAGGGGACAGAGTCTATGTCACTCAGGAGTGACCAGGAGACTTGGAAGGCGAATGCCCTCTGATGTCGGGTGTTGCAGGATGGGTGCCGATGACCATGACTCTGCAGCTGTGAGGACCAGGCAACGCTGAGGAGGACCAGGAGCTGTGCACGAGTGCTGAGGGGTCGGTGTCTGGTGGGCGCACCAACAAGCCTTGGCAAATGCAACCAACGCAGGAAGTGAAGAAGGAGCAACGTCGGGACCAGCAAGGTCCAGGGGACTCACCACAAGCAGGGGAGTCAGGGCAGCCCCCGAGCAATCAGGGGAGCCCAAAATAAACAAGTGTGACCCTCAAGTGGACCCACAGGCCGGAGGCACTGGAGTCGCGAGAGGACCTCAAGCAGCTCACGAAAAGATGCAGGCCACGATGCACACGACTCAAGCAACTGGTGAACACGCCCACCCACTACGCCGGCCACACGCTTGACCCCGTCTTCTCTTCCAGCAAGCACATCTCCTTCAGCCACACCACCGGACTCCACTGGACCGACCACAGCTGCGTCCACTTCAGCTTCAGAAAGACTGCGACCCACCACCACCCCCAACAGGCTCCCCGCCGGAGCTGGAGCAAGATCACCGCCGAGCAGCTCACCGCCTCCCTCAGCCAGAACACACCCACCAACACAACGGACCCAAACGAAGCAGCCAGCAACCTCGCCAAGTGGCTGACCGCCTGCGCCGATGACCTCGCACCACTAAAAAACCCTCCCAGCAGACCCGGAAGCAAGAAAACCCCTTGGTTCACCAACGAACTCAAGGAATCCAAGAAGAACTGCCGCACTCTCGAGAAAGCCTGGCGACTCGACCAGACCACAGACAACAGGACCGCCCTCAAGCACGCCACCCGCAAACACCACCAGCTGATCCGTGCCACCAAGAAGTCGGCACTCAAAGAACGACTGGACAACAACGCCCACGACAGCAAGGAACTTTTCAGCATCGTCAAAGAGTTCTCCAACCCCAGCGCCGGAAACAACGACATCACCCCCTCGCAAGACCTCTGCAACTCACTCGCCGCGTTCTTCCACCGCAAGATCACCGACATACATAACAGCTTCGACGCACAGACCACGCACCCTACCGCCGAACCAACGCCCGCCACCACCACCCTCTGCAACTGGACCCCGATCAGCACCGAAGACACCACCCGCACGATGAACTCCATCCACTCCGGATCACCAACCGACCCCTGCCCACACCACGTCTTCAACAAAGCCGACGCCACCATCGCACCCCATCTCCGGGACATCATCAACTCCTCCTTCCACACCGCCACCTTCCCGGAGAGCTGGAAGCACGCCGAGCTTACCGCCCTCCTGAAGAAACCAACGGCGGACCCCACCGACCTCAAGAACTACCGTCCCATCTCGCTCCTTCCGTTTCCGGCCAAAGTCATCGAGAAGACCGTCAACAGACAGCTTGCCGCCTTCCTCGAGACGAATGGATCCCTCGACCCCTCGCAGTCCGGGTTTCGGGCCAACCACAGCACCGAGACCGCCCTTATCGCAGCCACCGACGACATCAGAACCCTAACCGACAACGGGGAAACAGCAGCCCTCATCCTCTTGGACCTCTCCGCGGCGTTCGACACCGTCTGCCACCGCACCCTAGTGAAGCGCCTCAGCAACATCGGAATCCGAGAGAAAGCACTGGAATGGATCATCTCGTTCCTCGCCGGAAGAACCCAGAGAGTCCGCCTCCCCCGTTCAGATCCGAGGCCACCGAAGTCATCTGCGGCGTTCCACAAGGATCTTCACTCAGTCCAACCCTCTTCAACGTCTACATGAGCCCCCTCGCAGCCATCGCACGCCAACACAACCTCAACATCATCTCCTACGCCGACGACACCCAGCTGATCCTCTCCCTCACCAACGACCCCACCACCGCCAGAGCCAACCTACACGACGGGATGAGAGACGTCGCCGACTGGATGAGGAACAGCCACCTTAAACTGAACTCAGACAAGACGGAAGTCCTCATCCTGGGCTCATCACCCTCCGCCTGGGACGACTCTTGGTGGCCCCCAGCCCTGGGCACCGCGCCCAAGCCAACGGACCACGCACGCAACCTGGGCTTCATCCTGGACTCCTCCCTGTCGATGACCAGACAAGTCAACGCCGTCTCATCTTCGTGCTTCAACACCCTGCGCATGCTCCGCAAGATCTTCAGATGGATCCCCACTGAAACCAGGAAGACCGTCACCCAGGCACTCGTCACCAGCCGACTGGACTATGGGAACACCCTCTACGCCGGAACCACAGCCAAACTTCAAAAAGACTCCAGCGCATCCAGAACGCCTCCGCACGACTCATCCTGGACATCCCCCGACACAGCCACATCACCGGACACCTGAAAGACCTGCACTGGCTCCCCGTCAGCAAGAGAATCACGTTCAGACTCCTCACCCACGCACACAAGGCCCTCCACGACCTGGGCCCCAAGTACCTCAACGACCGCATGACCTTCTACACGCCCACCCGCCAGCTACGATCAACCAGCCACGCCCTCGCCACCGTACCACGCATCCGCAGAGCCACCGCCGGAGGAAGATCCTTCTCCTACCTGGCAGCCAAGACCTGGAACTCCCTCCCCACTCACCTTCGGCGAACCCAGGACCATCTCTCCTTCAGGAAGCAGCTCAAGACCTGGCTGTTCGAGCAGTAACTTACCCCCTCCCCCAGCGCCTTGAGACCCTCCCGGGTGAGTAGCGCGCTCTATAAATGCCGTGATTGATTGATTGATTGATGCGGTGTGGCTGAAGATTCTGGTCACAGGAGGTGCTCGAGGTTGGGGCTACTTGGAGCCCAAAGATCTTCTTGGAAGGAACCCAACAAGCCTTTGCAACTGCAAGTTGATGCGGTGCACAGGGGTTCGGTTATTGCAACCCCCACGAGGGATACTGGCCTCAAACTTGGTGAGAGCGCAGGGCAGGCCTCGGGAGCTGTGGAAAACCACCACCTGTGTTGCAGAACCTTACGGAGTCTGGAGGAGCTCAGGATCAGCAGACCAGTCGACTTAGTTGCGGTGCCTGCGAATGCAGGGGAGTGACTCCTTCACTCTTTGATGTTTCACTGGCCTTGGAAGGTTCCTGTATGATGCACAGGCACAGATGATGCAGCAGACTGGAAGGGAGATGAAGTCAGGCCCAAACGAAGTCCAGCGAAGTCCAGAGTGCCCAGGAAGTAGAAGAAGAAGTGGTGTCTGATCTGAATCTTATCCCAAGATGAATCTAGGGACCTACACACGGGTAAGCCCTTAGGTATCCTAGGGAAAGGGTTGGGAAGATTCAGGGGACTCTCCCAGGGGAGGGTCTGGACAGGGTGGAGGTTACTCCCATGTCCTTTGTCCAGTTTCGCACCAGAGCGGGAGCCAACAGCTCCCGGGACTGGTTTGAACTGGACGATGCACAGGGACACCAGATGTCCCCCTCATGCAGATGGAGTGGCGCTGGCAAGCACACCCACCCCAACCCAATACACTAATCCTGTGTGGGAGGTGGTCACACCTCCCTGTGACAGGATGCCTATTGTTCCACCTTCCCCTGCTCGAGCTTGGCTCAGCAGCAGGATGGCAGAATCGTGTCTCTGGTTGGCGGCAACTATTTTGTGCTGTCCAGGTCAAGAAGGCTGGTACCGGGAACACTGAGAGCCTAAAGGAGGGCTCTTCCAGATAGGATTTGTTGCAGCCAGTTTCGAGATGGTCATCGCGTAATTACACCGTGCCCCTCTATATAGTATATGACTGCTTCACTGACAACCCGGGAGAATGAACTCCGTAGGCTGCAGGGGTGTCCTGCTTATGCAGGGGCACCCTCTCACTTAGAACCAAGCACCCTGCCTTCAGGATTGCAAAGACCTGCTATAGGGGTGACTTATAGGTTTTAAGTGCAGTGACCCTAGATATAGGAAACCTATATCTTTAGTAAGTGGTGCAAGCACCAACTTACACAGGCTGCAATGGCAGGCCTGTAGTTCCATTTTGAATGGTCTCTCATGGGTGGCATAATACATGCTTCAATCCATGGGAGACCTCTGGGGTACCTATGCCCTGGGTACATCGGTACTATATACTAGGGACTTCTAAGGGTACCCCAGTATCCAATCTGGGGTGTACCTAAGTACTGAACATAACAATTTAGGGAGAAAGCAGATAGACTGGGGTCCTGATTAGCAGGATCCCAGTCAGACTAGTCAAATACAGCTTAGCACCAGGCAAAAATTGGGGGTAACCATAGAAGCAGCTCTTACTTTCCTACACTTTGTCACACACATAAATATATAAAACCACTACACAAGCAATTATAGTTGAATACTCGATTCTCTGGTGCGGGACTTGGTGCTTGTAGGGGCCTCTGCTGACCGGATCCTCCCAAGCTCTAGTGGGCCCCCCATCTGGTACCGGGTTACTCTTTTGAAGAAGGTTCTGGGTCTAGCAGGTAAATTAGTGGGTGGAGCTTGTGCTCCCCCTCCATCTCCCTTATGATAATGTAGTTCACACACAGTTCACCCCTGGCACGATCAGTTATTCACCAAGTTCAGGTTATCAGCCTCGAGCCACAGACTGGTCCCAACCCAATGACACACTTGACAGTGTCACGGGTACACAGTATACTTATGGGACACACGGACCACCAGCAGGAGCCCATTTCCAGTTTCAGTCGGGCTTCAGTCGGGCCCACCACACAGGCACACTTCTTCAAGGCCCTGGTGGCTCCGACAGGGATTGGTCATGAGGATCACACTGCTTGACCCAGCAGTAGAGTGATTCTTTCAATGCTCTTGATCTGTGGGTCTCTGTCAGATAGACCCTTCACCAGGGTTAGTTACAGCAGTTCTTCTACGTTCCATTCCTCCTACAGGGTTGGCACTTGCTTCCCTCGCTCACAGGCATGATCTTTTAGTTCCTGCGACAGTTAGTATTTCCTCCTTCAGATCGGAGTCCAGGTGAGGTTCACTCCCCTCTGTGAAGTTGTATGTCAGTGCTACACCAGCCCTTGGCTGCTTTGTAATCCCTGCATATGCTGCGTAGCACCCCCTCATCTGTAGAAAAGGCCACGTCAACGAACAACAATGGGTCTTGGGTTCCCATCTTTTTAATGCTTTTGCAGATGGAAGATATGTATTCCAGGTCTGCTTCTTGGAACCAGTTTGAGTTGGGTCCCCTTTCTTGTGTCCTGCCCAGGCCAACTCCCAGGCCTGATCCCTTTCTGCAAGAATGCTCTGGTCCGTAGAACAGTCTACAGATGAAGTACCCCCCACAAAAATACAAAGAGGTGAGAAGAGTCTGCATCCAGCTATTTATGATCTCTGCTCACAGAAATAAGGAAGAACAATAAGGATCTGTGTCCCTTCAAAGGACTCCTTTCCCTATAGGCCTTACCCTGTACCCCCTACCATCCACCAAATGGCAGCTGCAATACAAGTCCTTTACAAGCCATTGTATAAGGAAGGGCATTGGCACTAAAAAGAAAAGCCTATCTCCTCTTTCCTCACCCTAGTGCCTGATGCTTCCCCTCCCATCTAAGAGATGCCAGCAATCCACATATGCTGTGTGAAGGAAAGCAAGTTCTCCCCCATCTTGTACTCAAGCTCAGGCTGTGGGCTTCAAAATTGAAACCACATGCTACAACACTCCTGCATGGCTCACTACTGTTTCTAGCATACATGCACATGCACAACACAGCATGGCACACTATTGCTTCTAGCAAACATGTACTACACACACAAATTTTGTGTTTGGGATTCTGAGTTTATCATGAACAGCAGAATTTTAGGTAATGGGCTGGTAGATGCACATTCACAACTCCCAGGTAGAGAAGCCAGATCTATAATTCACTTAACTCTGTATGCTGCCACCACCACGCTCCATGCATGAAACCTGTGACAGGGACAGTAGTTCTCTCTCACTTAGTGGGATTCGCTTAGTGCACCCCTCCTGGTTCAGGAATAGGTACAGAACCTAGCATTGTCAGAGACTGGGCCTAGGTCAGTGCGTGAACATGGAATTAGTGTGTGCATGACCCCCAAATTTAAAAAAACAGGATCACAGCAGGGCAAGTGACACAACTGTACATTATGTAGGGGGCATTCCCATCCAAACACACACCCCTCCCAACTTTGACTACTTGGAACCTTAATCTACCATTGGACAAGTCTGGTTGTTTAACTGGCAAAATAGACAGGAAAGTCAGTCTGCATGCCTGTGGTTCCATCCAGCCTTGTTCTCAACTGTGAAATGTCAGCCCGTTTATGGGATTGACCATTCCAGCAATTTGGGAACCCTCAACCCCCCCCCCCTTCATTGCCATCAAGCACTTGAGTGAGCTGTGATCTGTTTGTACCACAAACCTAGTACCAAACAATTCAGGCAGAACCTTCACAAAAGCCCACACTATAGCAAAACACTCTTTTTTACCCAATGGCTGCCAACTTCTGTTCCTAGGGTCACAACCTCCTGCTAATAAACGGCAATGGATGCTCTCTCTTTTTGCCATTGAGTTGAGCGAGTACCTCCCCAACTCCATTATCTGAGGCATCTGCCTGCACTCTAAGGGGCTGACTGTGGTCGGGTGCTTTAAGTACAGGTGCATTGCTTAGTGCTCTCTTCAGTTCTACAAATGCCATCTGACACACCCTAAACTTGAATAATCCTTCTGGATTTGAAAATGCAGTATTCTCCTTGGCAATTGGAGGTGAAGCAATCTGCCAGTAACTGCTGTTCAGATCAAAGGTGCTCAAGTACTTTGCAGCACCCAGCCGGTGCATACGCTCGTGAGCTCTGAGAGCCAGATGTGCAACCATCTTGGTGAAGTTTTTTAAGGCTGCAGTAGTCCAGACAGTACTGCAAATCTTTAGAACCTTTGTTGGGCACTAGCACCACCGATCTGGTGCAAGACTACATAATAGCTCAATCACCCCCAAGTCCAACATCTTGGCCACCTCTACTTTGATGCACTTGTGTACTTGGTGACATATGGGATAAGTTTTACTTTTGAGAAGAAAACTATCTCCTCTGTCTATCTCATGGACACAGACAGGTGTTAACCTTGGCGTTAGTAAGAAAATGTGAGCACATTTTTCCACCCCTCCTTCCATTCTGTCGGCAGATCAGAAATTAACTCAGGGGCCAGGTGTACCTCTCTCACAGTCCTATCCTTCCTGGCACTATGCTACAAAGCTCATTGTCTTCCTTGACCTCCTCTGACATGGCCATGATGTTCACTCTGTAATCTCTCTAGAGGTAAGGCATAGGTAGGTTCACATGGAACACTCGCCTGGGTTCTCTTGTGGCACTTGTGTCTACTAAGAAGATAACCTATGCACTACTTTGTAGGCCCCATCTTCCAGTGCTCTGGGAAAATGGACTTTAGCACTAACACCTCTGACCTTCATTGTACCCAGTCAGCATTGCCTTCTGGTCATACCATTCCTTCATCTGTGCTTGCCTAGCTTGAAGGTTTTCCTTTGCCTGACCCATGTACTGCACCATCAACTTCTTGAGGCCAATCACATAGTCAATCACCTATTTTTGTGGTGACTCGTGAGTTTCTTCGCACCCCTCTCTGATCAAGGTGAGTGTCAAGAGTCTACGCTATATTAGATACCTCAGGAGCAGCACCCTCAAGAGGCCTACCTTCCAGCACCTTTGACTCAGGCTTAGTTGCACAGAGCATCAAAGTGGCTAGACGAGGGGAAGGGAATTAGGAAGGGTACTGTGGGGAGGGAGATCTGGAACGAGACGAAGTCTTCGGTTAGCACTCTTGATAGCACTTAATACCTAAACTCTACTTGTATACATAGATAAACATTTGAAAAAATGGCATACCTGTAAAAGAACAGACACATATGCTTTCTGGTAAAAATTATAATCTCTTGTGAATGATATTCCAATGTTCATTGAATCATATGCCAATTTTCAGGTCTTCATGAATAATTAGTAATCACTGTAGTTTCCTGTGATGCTACGTTATTTACATCTGATTGCTCATAGTCTGTTTAACCGCTTCGCTGCGGCCGGAATTCCACACATGCGCAGTTCGGACGGCCCCCGGCCGTCCTCCGCACACGCCCACCGTGACGTCAGACGGCCGGGGGCCGTCCGTCGCACGCAAGGGGATAATATTTATCATAATCAGCATGTCAAAATCAGCTTTGGTTGTTTCACAGTAAGCTGTACTTGTTTTCGTTAATCTTGTTAGCAGAAATAACTTAAATCATAAACTCAAGCCATCAAATAGTTAAAGCATTAAAGGTTCTGAAGCCTCTTCACGTAATAATAAACCACAATCGAAACACCAAATGTTCACAAAGCTTTTCTAGCGAACGGCAGCTATAACTAACTTGTAATAGCTACCCAAGAGCCATTCCCCACGGAGTGGTATCACAGCAAAATTCAAGGAGCCGCTCACCCAGAGCGATTATTTGAGGAATGACAAATGCCCACGGGACCGCTCCTTCGGAGCGGAGAAAAGAGATGCGTGACTGTTGGTGCAATTTACCGGCACCTCGTTCTTAAGTTCATCGGGCACTCCACACTCATCCGATCCTACCTGCAGCCAGAGGAACGGAAGAAGGATCTCAGAAGCGGGACTCCGCCAAAAGCCCGATGCAGAAACCAGCTCAGAGGAAATCGACACCACAGCTGTGCCCAGACTCAGCACGCTCAATAATCCGCACTGAGAACTGGACATGGCAACTATTTATACTTACGAGGAACCAAGATGGCGCCCCCCCTGTCTAAAATACCGGAGCTGCAATAGGACAAACAACTTATAGTCAGTGTCAAGTAAGCAGCAGGAAATCCCAACAAGCATTGGCACAAACAATGGGATACCTGATGAGTAATAGGCTTAGCACAAAACACCAAAGTTTTAAAGATAATGTCTGAAGCATATGTAGAACTGACAGAGCCTCAAGTTAGCAACAGTTCTTGTTACCTTTTGTTTCTGACCAAGTGAGGTCTGACCAAGTGATGACCAAGGGAGGTTCATGACAGTCCACCCCATCAAAAGTACTGACACTCCCAGTTAAACTGGAGCTTCTGGGTGATGAGCATGGAACGCTCGTATTAGTCGTGGAGCATGCACAGCGTCACTTGGTTCCCATGAATCTTCTTCTGAACCATAGCCTTTCCAGGAAACCAAATACCATAATTTTCCTTTGACACGTTTGCTGTTTTTGATATTTTGCACTTCATATTCTTCTTGATCCCCAATAAGGAGAGGAGGAGGATGTGATCTTTGTTTCTGCTCTGCAGGTTTCAAAAGAAAAGTATGGAAAACTGGATACATTTTCATTGTCTTTGGTAATTTCAGCTTAAATGCAACTGGGCTGATGCATTGTATTATTTCAAATGGTCCGATGAATCGCGGGTGGAACTTATACTTCTTCTTAAATTGAAAATGTTTTGTAGAGAGCCATACTAGGTGTTCAGGTTTATAAAGAGGTCCTGCTTTTCTTTTTCTATCAGCAAATTTTTTGTACACTGTTTTTGCTTTTGACAAATTATGTTTTAATTTTTGCATGATTACAGCCATCTCTTGTAGTCGGGAATTCAGTGACGGTATGTTTGTGTTAGACTGTGGTACTAGTAATGGTGAACAGTGTGGGTGACATCCATCATTTTCAAAAAATGGAGACATGTCTGTTGAGGTATGTTTCAGGTTATTATATGCAAATTCGGCCTCCCAAAGAAGATTCACCCAAAAACCATGCATTTTGAACAGGTAACATCGCAGATATTGTTTGAGTATCTGGTTCACTCGCTCAGTTTGGCCGTCAGATTCTGGATGAAAGCTTGTGGACAAATTATTTTTGATTTGGAATGCTGTACACCATGCTTTCCATGCTTTGGATGTGAATTGCGCCCCCCTATCAGAGGTTATGGACCGGGGCAAACCATGTAATCTTACCACATGTTGTAACAATAAGGTTACTAAATGAGTTGCTGTGGGCATTTTATCACAAGCAATAAAATGTGCCATTTTGGATAACCTGTCCACGACTACTAAAATGATGGTCTTACCTTGATCTTTTGGCAGATCCGTAATAAAATCCATAGATATGTCTTCCCATAGACGTGTCGGGGTTGGAAGTGGTTGAAGTAAACCTTTTTTAAGGCCATGTTCTGTTTTTGAATGGGCACAAGTATCACATTGTTGAATATATCTCATGGCATCTTTTCTCCAGTTGGGCCACCAAAAATTTCTTTAAATAAGATCTTGAGTTTTCGTAATTCCTGGGTGTCCTGCTAGTGGTTTTGTATGACACCATTGCAATACTTGCTTCTGCAAGGATTTGGACGGAATATATAACAAAATATTTTGGAACGGTAATCCTGTTACGATGGATCTTTTTTTATCTCTTTGTTGCCACTCTAGTATCTTCTTCAAGGACATTTTTTGTCTTATGGCTTGAAAAAACTGTTCTGAAATAGTTGCTCCAATGATTTGACCTTTAGGAACCATGGATGGAGCTTTTGTTAAGTTCTCTGTCTTTCCTGATATTGGTTCATGGTGAGATAAAGCATCCGCTTTATTGTTGGCTGCTCCAGGTATGAAAGTAATGATGAAGTCAAACTCTGCAAAAAATAGTGTCCAACGTAACTGTCTAGGAGTTAATGCCCTAGCACATCGCAGGAATTGGAGGTTGCGATGATCTGTGTAGATATTTATTGTGTGCTTTGCCCCTAGTAAGTAGTGGCGCAATTCCTTAAAGACAAGGCGAATTGCCAACAATTCTTTTTCAGCCACTGTATAATGCATTTCAGCTGGTAAGAATTTTTTTGACAGAAATGCAATAGGATGTAACTGGTTATTTTGTTTATTCCGTTGGGAGAGAATGGCGCCTATTGCAGTATCTGAAGCATCAGCTTCAACAGTGAAAGGTTGGTCAACAACAGGATGACAGAGGACCGGGGCTGATGTGAAAGAGGTTTTCAAATCTTGGACAGCTGCTTTGGCTTCTGGGGTCCATTGGAACTTCGCGTTTTTGTTTAGCAATTGAGTTAAGGGAACTGCTTTGGTGGAAAATTGCTTAATGAAGCGTCGATAAAAATTGGCAAACCCTAAAAACCTTTGGATGTCTTTTACTGAATTTGGTTCTGGCCAATCTACTATTGCTTGTACTTTTTTGGGTGCCATAGTGATTCCTTAGATGTATGAAATTCACATTTTGACAATTTACAGTAGAGACCATGTTGACATAATGTGGTTAAAATTAGTTTCACATGTTTTTCATGTTCGACGACAGAGTTGGAATAAAACAGTAAATCATCAATGTAGGTGATGACAAACCTATCCAGATCATCCCGAAGGCCATCATTTATAAAAAATTGAAAAGCTGCTGGGGCATTGCATAAGCCGAATGGCATTACGCAATATTCGAATAAACCAAAACGAGTCCAAACGGCGGTTTTCCACTCGACTTCGGCTCGAATGCGCACCAGATGGTATGCCCCTCTTAAGTCTAATTTGGTATATATGGTTGCTGTTCTTACTTGGTCCAGGAGAACGGGAATTAACGGTAAAGGATAACGATTTTTTATCGTGATGTTGTTTAACACACGATAGTCAATGCATGGGCGTAATTCACCATTACTCTTTGGTACGAAGAACAGGGGGAAGCAGCTGGAGATTTGGATGGTCTGATGAACCCATTTTTTAGGTATTTATCCAAATATTCTCGTAAATGGTGGTTTTCTTGTGCTGTAAGTGCGTAAATTCTACTGCACGGAATTTTTGCGCCTTCTACCAAAACTATTTCACAATCATATGCTCTATGAGGAGGCAAGGTCTCAGCACTCTGTTCACAAAAACGTCCTTGAAAGCTTCATATTCTGTAGGTAATTCAGTATCTTGTTCTGCAGCCGTAGCAATATAGTGTGCATTAGTTTTTGTGCTAATTTGTGAGTGAGGAATAGAAATCTGTTCTTTTGGGTGTAAACATTCCTGTTGACACAATTCTGAATTAAATGTAATGCTTTGTTTAGCCCAATCTATAGTGGGGTTATGCTCTGTCAACCAAGGCATACCCAGGATGACACCGAACTGAGGGGCATCAATAACATCAAAAGATATAACCTCGATATGTGTCTGATACTGGATACAGCAAGTCATAGTAATTGCAATGATTGAATGAGTGATTAATCCTGAAGTCAACTGTGTCCCATCTACAGCTCGAACCATTTCCGGTTTTTGTTTTAATGTAGTGGGTATTTCCAATTTTAAGGCGAAGGTTGCATCAATAAAATTCCCAGTGGCCCCAGAATCCACCATTACCACTGCGGTTTTCTTTATTTGGGGAGGAATAGTGAATTGCACATTTACAATTAAATGGGGAACTGAAATTTGTAGGGTGTTAGCCACTGATTGATCAGGAGGAGGACGAGAACTATGCGAAGGAAGTCTCCCATCTGTTCCCCGAGTGATCTAGTATCAAGGCTCACCTGAGATTTCCATGGGAACGAGAGGCAGGAGACAGATGAACAGGTCCCAACTTCCCACTACCACTAGCCCGCCCAACAACGTCAAAGCAGAGCCAGTGAGCAGGGGGAAGAGGGGAAACAAGGGGAGAAGACAACTGCAGAAGGACCCTCGGTACGACCTGGGCAGCAGAACCTCTGGAGAAGGACCCCTCGGCACGACCTGGGCAGCAAGGACACGTCACTGGAGACGTCGGAATCCTGTGAATTAAAGTATTATCAATGATCTACTCTGAGCTCTTACCAAGACTAAAACATACCCATGCATGGTCATGAAACATATAAATGAAATGGCTACCTGTTAAATTCCCCTCTTCCACTTGTGTCCAAAACCAGGAATTCTAATGTAACACTACCTAAACAGAACAGAAAGAAAGTTACTAAAAGCACAGGGCCAGGTAGGGTAATGAGGTGATATAAATAAAGCTTACCAGTAATGTGGTGTGTAGGAAAAGGAATATAGCCCAAAATAATAGAGACTGACTACCAGGAGTCAACCTAGTAAAGAATATCAAAAGGTCCAAAAAGTGCGGGCTTATATCTCATATCTTTGTATATGCAGGAGTTCAAGATATAGGCAGCTCAGGGAACTGCCAGAGTACAAATGAAATAACAAGGACTTCTTAATCTCAGGAGTTAAAGGATTCCTGAAGGCCCAGCTCTCACACATATACTGAATCAGAGCGTAGTACGCCCCCCTTACATCAGGAGAGCCCACTTCATAACTTCATTTAATGCCAAACGTGATTGCCCCTTCAGGGAAATGCAGATGCTCATAAATGCCCCCAATCTGTAAGCGAAGTGATATGCAGGCTATTCACACATACAGACGTCTGCCAATCATACTTGCGCAAAGCGCGTTACCGCATTGTGTAAGGTGCTCGGCATTAGCTTCTTATCGATAGGGAAATGACAAGGTGCCGAATGGTGAGAAATGGTCGACCAGAATCAGGTGATAGAGTGACCCCTACACGGGACCGTAAGGCTCGAGGAGTAACTGCAGTGGACGAGGAGGCGGGGAGCCGGGCGTCCGTGGATGCGGCTGCGGCCGTCGTGACCCTGGAAGTGACGCGGTGAGTATCCGGATGGGAAGGAAATGCTTGGAAGGCTAGAACGCGAAGCACTCCTCCCGTCCGGAAGCAGGAATTTACCCCCATCAAGCTCCACCCTTCACGCTGACTTCGGCCGGGACGGAGCGATCCTGACATCTAGTTTCCCGTTTTTGGGACAGATGTATCACTTGTAAACCCTCCTCTGGGCTTTGCTAAACAGTCTTTGACGAAATGTCCCTTTTTTCCGCAATATAAGCAAAGACCCTTTTTGCGGCGGGACTCTTTTTCTTCAGGGGTCAAAGGTTTTCTTATACCTCCTATTTCCATGGGTTTACAGGAGTCTTGAGGCATTGAGTGTGATTTTTCTTTTGGACGTATCATGGTTCTAAATTCTACACGTTTTTTGTCACCTCGGCGATCTGCAACTCTATGATCTAATCGAAGACTCAATGCTATTAGATCTTCACAAGTTCTTGGTTGAGGATCAATAGGGGCTATCAGATCTTTTAATTTGTCTCGTAAGCCTTGGTAATATAAGGCTGATCTTTTGTCCTCTGGCCAATTTGTTTCAGCTACAAGACGATTGAATTGGGTTAAATAATCAATCAAGTCTTTGGTGCCTTGTTTTAACTCAAGCAATTCTCGGTCAGCTGACCCGGTAATTGTTCGTCGGTCAAATACTTTCTCGAATTCGCTTTTAAAGCGACTCCAACTGTAGAGTAACGGATCGTCAGCTTGCACCAACGGAACTGGCCACATTGCAACATCACCACTAAGATAAGAAATTAAAAATGCTATTCAGTATTGGGCATCAGGAAACGCTGTGGGATTCACCATAAAGTGTAATTGCACTTGTGTTAAAAAAGTTTGAAAGGTGTTGGGGTCTCCTGAATAACGTTCTGGGGGAGCCAGAGGAACAGTAAGCGGAACGGTGACAGAGACAGTTGAGCCCTGGGAGGTACTAGTAGTAGCCGTTGACGCAGGGTGTGTAGGTGTTAACTGTGTCTGTAAGTGAGTCACTCTGTTGGCTAATGCTGCCGTTTCTTGTCTTGCGGCGGACAGTTCTTTCTGCATATTGCCTAACATGGCACATAAGTCCTCTAAGGTGGCCATCGTGAGGTTACTGCTCAGGAGGAACCACAATTCGTGGGTGGATTATTCTGTCAAGAGTCTACGCTATATTAGATTCCTCAGGAGCAGCACCCTCAAGAGCCCCACCTTCCAGCACCTTTGACTCAGGCTTAGTTGCACAGAGTATCAAAGTGGCTAGACAAGGGGAAGGGAATTAGGGAGGGTACTGCGGGAGGGAGATCTGGAACAAGACGAAGTCTTCGGTTAGCACTCTTGATAGAACTTAAAACCTAAACTCTACTTGTATACATAGATAAATATTTGAAAAAAATGGCATACCTGTAAAAGAAAAGACACATATGCTTTCTGGTAAAAACTATAATCTCTTGTGAATGATATTCCAATGTTCATTGAATCATATGCCAATGTTCAGGTCTTCATGAATAATTAGTAATCACTGTAGTTTCCTGTGATGCTACGTTATTTACATCAGATTGCTCATAGTCTGTAAAATATTTATTATAATCAGCATGTCAAAATCAGCTTTGTTTGTTTCACAATAAGCTGTACTTGTTTTTGTTAATCTTGTTAGCAGAAATAACTTAAATCATAAACTCAAGCCATCAAATAGTTAAAGCATTAAAGGTTCTGAAGCCTCTTCACGGAATAATAAACCACAATCGAAGCACCAAATGTTCACAAAGCTTTTCTAGCGAACGGCAGCTATAACTAACTTGTAATAGCTACCCAAGAGTCATTCCCCACGGAGTGGTATCACAGCGAAATTCAAGGAGCCGCTCACCCAGAGCGATTATTTGAGGAATGACAAATGCCCACGGGGCTGCTCCCTCGGAGCGGAGAAAAGAGATGCGTGACTGTTGGTGCAGTTTACCGGCACCTCGTTCTGAAGTTCATCGGGCACTCCACACTCATCCGATCCTACCTGCAGCCAGAGGAACGGAAGAAGGATCTCAGAAGCGGGACTCCGCCGAAAGCCCGATGCAGAAACCAGCTCAGAGGAAATCGACACCACAGCTGCGCCCAGACTCAGCACGCTCAATAATCCGCACTGAGAACTGGGCGTGGCTAACTATTTATACTTACGAGGATCCAAGATGGCGGCCCCCTGTGTAAAATACCGGAGCTGCAATAGGACAAACAACTTGTAGCGTTTATAGTCAGTGTCAAGTAAGCAGCAGGAAATCCCAACAAGCATTGGCACAAACAATGGGATACCTGATGAGTAATAGGCTTAGCACAAAACACCAAAGTTTTAAAGATAATGTCTGAAGCATATGTAGAACTGACAGAGCCTCAAGTCAGCAACAGTTCTTGTTACCTTTTGTTTCTGACCAAATGAGGTCTGACCAAGTGATAACCAAGGGAGGTTCATGACAGTGAGCAGTCCCATTCACTGGGTGCCTAAACAGACTCAAAGGGGAATCTCACAGTAGGTAAATAAGAGCCATGGCAGGAGAAGGTACCACTTCCTCCTGAGGTTTCACTTGTAGAGTTCCCATCATGCTCTTTAAGGTTATGTTAAACCACTCCTCTAACCCATTAGTTTGTAATGGGCATGCTGTGGACAAGTGGTACGCCACACAAGCTTGCTCCCATATCTCTCCCATGCATGAAGAGACAAGTTAGTCCCACGTTTGGATAGTACTATCTTTGGAAATCTAACCCTAGAAAAGATGCCTATTGTAGTCCTAGCTACCACCTTTGCAGCTGTGGTCCTCCAGTGTACTGCCTCTGGATACCTGGTGGCATGATTCACCACAACTAAGATGTACTTGTTGTCTGGTGTCAGGGGTCGATCTAATAGACCAACAATGTCTATTCCCACCCACTCAAATGGAATACCTACTATGGGGATGGAGACACTAACGATGCCTTGATCTTACCTCCCTGACTTTCCATTCAACTGGCAAGGAGGCCAGTTTCTACAGAACTGCTCTCTGTTTCTGGAAGGTGGTAACACAGAAGACAAGTCAAAGAGTGTTTAGGTGAAATTGCAAAAACTAGATGTTACTTTCAACTCAATACTGAAATTCAGGATACCAGGAACAGCAAATGGAAAAGTATTTTATTTAAAACCCCTACTCTTGGCTATCCACTCACCCTTCTTCGTGTAGAGTTAAATAGCCTGGGGAAACCCGATTGGAAATGGCTATTACACTGTGCAGGTAAGCCAAGACTCAGCCACAAAGAAGATGACTGGGCTAGAGCTCAACACAAGGGCTTGCAGTTGGTGTCAGTGTTTAACTACAGACCTCACATTGAGAAGTGAACAGAGAAGGTCCTGATTGTGTAGATGGTTGCCTTGTGGAGCTTTGGCTTTATCCATCAAATTGGAGGATGCAATAGAAAAGGAAAATAGAAAAACACCAGACTCTTGCAGAAAGCGAAAAACAGAAGTACAAATGGGATAAGACTCGTGCCGATCTAAGAGGTGTTCAAACCAGAGCATTGTAATTAATACCTGGTAAGGCCATAAGTGAAAGCAGCAACCTAGAGCAAATCATCCTATGCTGCCATCCTTTGCTGCATTACTGATGCTGCATGTCTAGGAGATCAATATATATTCATGGAAAGCAAGAGATAGACCGTGATTCCACATGATGATGTAAGTACACAGGTGTGTGCCTAGCAGATCAGGGAAACCTGTCTTGACACCTTAATCTCGTATACAGGGATTCTGGAAAATGACATCTTCGTCCCCCAAAGTAGGTCGGCAAGCCACATTGTTAAAGAAAGGCCTGCGGGCCAGATGGGAGAGAGGTGATTGGGTGAGTGCAAGCCCACATCAGCAAATCATCTATACTCTTCTGGTTTGGGCTTCTAGACAGCCCTTCCACACTGATAGTAAGACCAGGAGTGAACCAGGCAAGGTAGAACTGTGTGATGACATAGACAATGTTTAGATACTGAGGGGCGATTTATTAAGATTTTGTGTCACCCTTGCGCCCCGGCGCAAGGGTTTTGCAAAACCTAAGTGAGATTTATCAAGCCAGGCAAGCCCACCTTGCGTGACCCTACATGGCTTGATAAAGCGCTGCCTTGCATTACTCTGCGGCAGGAAGGTGTTCCATGGGTGTTCCCGTCCATTCACCCATGGATTTTTTTGCATTCCCAGATTTGCCATTATTGGTAGACCTGGGAATGCGTCAAAATGCTACGCCTCCCCAGGTGAGGCGTAACGAGGAGAAGTATCTTTAGTTCTCTGCATTTTTTCCTATTTCTATGTGTGCTGCATTCTACAGCACCCATAGAAAGAGGAAAATGCCTCTCAGGATTGTTTTTGTGCAGGAAGTTCTTGCTTTCTGTACAAAAACAATCCTGCCTACAACACAAGCACCCTTGCAACATGATGCAAGGGTGCCTGCATTGGCGCAAGGCAGTCACAAGTGTGCCAGCGCAAGGAATGGACAGGAATGCGCTGGTTCTTGTTAAAAATACAGTGCATTCCTGCCCTTTTCCTTTCACACTGTGCCACAAGCCTGCTTGCTGCATTGTGCTGCGTGAAAGATTGATAAATATGGCCCTAAATATTATAAAATGAAATCTACAGATGAAAGTCTTACATAATCCATTATGTGTATCCAGATATCTAGGCACTATGCACTAGACTGCCAAAATCTCGCCCTGACATAAATATCTGCCTTCAAACCGTACACATACATTTAATTCCTAAATCCAGCCAAACTCACTTCCTGCATATTTTAGCACTGGGTTAATTTGCTATTCAGATTCCAGGCCTGGAATATTTGATATAAAGTGCTTACGAGAGGCTTTGGGCGCAGGTCACATTTTCTGTAAAGAGATGTGTATGCAGGGCTGAGATTTGGGGAGTTTAAAATTATTTCTTGGAGTATATCTTTTGGTTAATGCTGTTTCTGCATTCTATGTTTTCACATGCTCCCACCTGATACGGCCTTAGAGGGACTCTCACAGAAAGACTGAGTGCCCTTCTTAAAGTGTCGCAGAGATTGTCCCGCCCTGAACATTTCAAGAAGAATATTTCATTGTTGCGAGACTGAATCAATTTCAGTCACCCATAGAGGTGAAGTAAAAGGACAAGGTTAGTAAGAAAACAACAGTTCTTTGAGGTCCTCAACAAACAACACCTCTCGGGTCCAAGTATTTCCTCTATTCAAGAGACAGCAACTCCATTCTTTTATTATTTAAAGCATCAATAGCCCTCCTGGTGCACTTCTTCCATTGTGAATCACAGTACTTTGATATTCAGTGCTATTATTCCTCCCTAAGTAGGACTGACTGCTCGTGCTTCTTGGTGTGAATAAACGGAAGCTCACACACGGATGACTCTTGCCAGCGGACTATCATTGGTTCCAGCTGCTTTTGATATGGCCCTTATGATAATTGCTCAACAATGTACTGCAGAGCGCTACATTCCGTGGGACTCTGTTGGGCAATAGTAGGGGGTAGGATTTTCTTTCATCCTACAGTAAGCAGGTCCGAATCATTGGGCAATTTTGCCGTTTTCACTAGATCCACATCACTCTGCCATAGCCTAAAAAAATCAAAGTGAATGACAGTTGAAACACTTTGCTGGCACACGCAGCTCTGGGTTCTTGATGTGAGAACTGCACAGTTCTCCTCTCACGACTGCAGAAAAACCTGATTTTGATCTGAAAGAGTAAAAAGAAAGTCAGAATTTGCGTAGTCTGGAGAGGGGCAGATTAATACCGACATGCCCATTTTCCTTCTTTATAAGCAAATCAGGAGATGATGTAGGTAATAAATGAATGCGAGATATGCAATTGTGCGATATGCCCCTATCTAATCCAGTGCATATAATCACAATTTTCCCAACTAGTGTGTGACTACAGGGGGTCGCCCTCTCCCCTCGTGCCATTTCTAGCGGTACACTAAGTGAAACTCGGTAACCGAGTTTTTTGGCATCAATACCTAAGCGTCTAGCATGAGGGTCTGTGCAGGTTATCATTAAAAGCATGATTTTCTCACATAGTATTGATAGGTGTGTTCATACTTTTTAGAAAGGCACAAATGTTTTTAAATTATTTGCATTCGTGAAATCACAAGCAACATAGGGCATTGCCCCCTCACTAGCGGTGATAAAATAACAGATTTTAAGGCCGCTACGCACCAAAAGGATTGTAAATAAAGACAAAGGTAGCAAATATAGAATTTTTTATCATCTTTCATCACATTTACGCACGTTTATGAACTAATACAAGTACTCTCTTCACTTGTATTTTTTATTCTCTCCACTTACAGATCCTATCAGGAGTGTGATTACAGAACCCACCATACTTACAAGTAACAGGTGGAGTAATCAGATATACAACTTGTATATAAATAGAAAGGGATTTAGTACAGGAATCCGACAGTCCTGACGTCAGCCGGGAGAGACACGCAATCCAACAGAAACATGTCGACCTTTACGCAGAACGGAGGGGTGATGGGTGCTTAATATACTCACCTCACCACCATCCTTTGGTAGGGAGATACCTTTTTACCCCTAACAAGGGAATCCAGGAATACAATTATTATGACGATATCCCTTAGTTAGTTTTAGACTTACTATCTGCACTTATCATTTTCTGGATCCTTTTCCTTTTCTGTGTGTTTGTATTGTCTTCCCACCCTATTGCTCCACCTCTAGCGTTGGTCTGCGCAGAGGTGTCGCAGCAGCCCTATGATGAAGCTTGCCACAATTCGTTGTGGGTGAGGGCAGTTGTCACAAAGCATTGCACTTTGCTACACTTTGCACTTTATCTCTATTATTTCTTAAAAACTGCGACTCTAAAATCCTTACTTCTTTATGTGTGATGAGGTTTACCCCGAGGAGGTCGAAGTAAGGTCATATCCTCCTCCCCCTTTTTAGGTCTCGCTGAGCCAGCGCGCATGCGCTGCTCTGCGAGACTTTAGTAAGGGGCTTTAGAAAGTGCTCCTGAAAGCGGCCACCAGCGTGCGGTTACGCGCACAAGCGCGCGCGCGACGTGCACAGCACTTTTTCTCGTCGCGCGCGCGCGCACAACTCGCGTCACCACTCGCGGTTTTTAAAAAAAATTTTATTTCTCGTCCGCGCGGCCAATGCTCTACTTCGTGGCCTCTCTTCTGTCTCTCATTCCTGCTAGTTCTGTATTTTTGTTTATTCATCTCCCCCCTCTCGTATTGATGTCCACCCATCTCTCGCCATCTTTGTCTCTTCCTGCGTCTTTTATTGTGCCTGCTCCGGTACTTCACATCCGTGTGTCTCCCATATTTCATCTGGTTTGCTCTCTCTTTCTCCTGCCTTATTCTCGGTCAGTTTCCTCCCACTCTCCCCATATCGTGCTCTGCCTTGATATCTCCGTGGCTTTGCTCCCCCCGTCCTTTTGCCCCTCTCTCAGTCTGTCCACCGTTCTCCGTAGTTTCTTCCTTTCTCCCCCCTCCTGCTACTTCTGTATTTCCGTGTATCCCACTCTCTCCTCTGATATTGTTACTTTCTCCCTCTCTCTCCGTCTCCCCTGGCACTTCTCTTTCACCTGAATCTCCTGTCCCCCTTCTTTGCTCTCTCTTTCTAGACTATTGTCTCATCTGCTGCTTCACTTCTAATGCTCCCTCCCACCACTTTGTTTCGGTCACTCTATTCTTCCCACCCACTCCCCAGGCCTCTCTCTCTCCCTCTCTCCCCCACCCCCCCCCTCTCTCTCTCTCACTCACATGCACGGTATGTCGCGATCGAGAAATATCCACTTGCTAATTCATTCGTCCTTTTCAGGCAACAAGTCTACTCCATGTGAGGTGTAATGAACTGCTTGTTTGCACAAGCGGCCATGCATTGTAAAGTAAGCCTATCGCGGTGCACTTCGCGTTACGAAAAGCTTTAGTTCGTTCATACCTTCATCCATTGATTCATCTGCACCTATGCAGCTCTTCGAAGAGCAGCTTATAAAAGAGATCGGACCGTAACGTGGTCATTCTTGTAACTGATCCCGCCGTATAATTTGAGGCGCTATATAAAATCCTTCATTAAATCATGGGCCTTTGTCTTGTAATTAACTCCCTGAAAGTGTACGGTCTGCATCTAATCGAATGTAAACAAACTTAGCACTCACTGTTACTATTCCTACTGCATAGTAAGCAGCACCACGCCAAAAGCGTTACTTTTTTATTTATTCACTCAAATACTGTAGCAGGTCAGCGCTATCCAGAATGGAAAAACAAAATAGGCTGAAACAAACCCGTTACTATTAGTTGTAAGTGGTCCAGCTGTAAGATATTTGGAGCTGTATTTCGCGTATTATTCATTCATTTAGTCATATCCTGCGCCCAAAAGCTGTCCCCAGGCCTTGCCAGAAAGCACCGCCCGAGTGTATAAACATTCGCTGCAGCCATCTCTTGAAGCCGACAGCTCTATCTGGGCTACCGCGCGAGGCAGAGGTCGGCCTGCAATGTAGACGATGGATGCTCTACTTTTGATTATCTGGGAGTGAGATTAACAGCTGATACCCGCCGTGCAAGGCCCAGCCTCTGCAAACCCCATCCAAACAGAGCACTTCCGGCTCTTCAACAGACGACGTATAGGTTGCCTTTTAAAACCGCGAGCCCATTTCAAGGCAAAACACGAGAAGGGCAATATCCACACTACTGGACCCATCAGGATTACAAGATCGGAATCTGGGTTTCATCCGGAGACTCTACCAGTTGAAAGCAGATGGACTTTCCAGGTTAAATATAGGATGAAATTAGACATGCGTTTCAGCATTTTTGTATGTTATTTCTTTTTTAATACAGTTGTTCAATTATACATAATATCATCCTAATTATATATAAGGTAACAAAAATGCTTATAACACTTATAACTTTTTTAATGTACTGTATAGCAGACACACTACGCTACACCATAGCTTAAACACACTGGCAAAGGCAATAGCTCTCGCTAAACACTTATAAGGTCCCAAAGGCGAGACCGATTGGCTATGCCAATGCTTGTTCTTGTGTGAAGCTTAGTCTGGTATTCCCCAGAGTATTTCTTCCACTTGTAGTTGATAGGTGGTACACGTTTTATCATGGCTGACTACTGTCGTCTCTATGATCAGATCATGGATTGGAAGCTGATTTACCTGAACCTAAATGCGGGAAGTGGCTAACGGCTTTTCATGCATAAAACAGTGTAGTAAATCAAAACTAATCCCCCAGATTCTTCTAAGTGTATAGGGAAGCTTGTGAGTACTATCGCAGTCGCGGCCGGCATGGCTCACGGGTGTGGGGACGGGGGTCTCACGGGTGGGGTAGTGTGGGGGTCGCGCGGGGAGGGAGGGTTGCACGGAAAGGTCACGCGTGGGGGTGTTATTTTAAAAATAATTTTTTTAAAAACAGGAAGCAGGCAGCCAGGCTCCCTCCCCTAGGCCAATCACAACCCTGCAAGCAGCGTTGTGATTGGTCGGGACGCTGCCCAGCCAGCGGCTTATGGGTACTGGTCTCCGCTGCTTCCTACTCTGCATAAAGCACTGTAAATAAAACCAGGCCCAGATTTACAAAGGTTTAGATTGGAGTTTGTGTTACTTTTTTGATGCAGATCCGATGTAAAAACCTATTTGGGATTTACAAACCAACTCAAATGTCGATTTGTGTTGGTTCGTAACAAAAAGTAACTGTTGGACTCTCTCTGCAGGGTCACTCCCAAATGTTTTGCCTTTATCCCTCCTGTTTTCGGAACCTGTTTTTGTTGGCCTTTAGAACTCTGTGCCTTTACACTGCTAAACAGTGCTGAAGTGCTTGTGCTCTCCAGGGCCGGACTGGGAACCAAAACCGGCCCTGGCAAAGTGCTCAGCTGGCCCCCCCCCCCGGGGGTTGGGGGTGCGGCTGAGCACTTTGCAGGGCCAGTTTTGTCCGATTTTGTTACAGGGGCCGATATTGCAGCTATGCTGCAAAAACGGCCCTGTAACAAAAACGGCCCCCCAGGGGCCCAAAACTGGCCCCTGCCTTGGCAGCCCACCGGGGAAACGCCCAGTGCCCGCTACGGCCAGTCCGGCCCTGGTGCTCTCCCCCTAAAACATGGTGAAATTGGTTTACACATGACTGGCAGATCTAATTTACTTGTAAGTCCCTCGTATATGGTACTACGGATACCCAGGGTCTGTAAATTAAATGCTACTACTGGGCAGCACCACTCATTGTGCCAACTAGTAAAAGTAGCCACCTTTTAAAACATGTCTCATGCCTGTAATTGCAGCCTGTAGCGCAGTTTTAAACTGCCAATTTGACCTGGCGAAATAATTTTTTTTCCAGGCATAAACCTTCCATTTTAATGCATATAAGCCACCCCTAAAGTGGGCCCTAAATAGGCCATAGGGCAATGTGCATAGTATTTAAAAAGTAGGATATTTGTTTTTAAGTTTTACATGTCCTAGTAGTGAAAAACCCCATAATACGTTTTTTACTACTGTGAGGCTTACCTCTCATGCAGGATAACATTGGGTTATCTTATTACATTTAATAAGTGCTAACGTTTGATTGGGAGCAGGCAGAAATATCATGTTTGGAATTGTAATTTGAAATCCTCTTTAATGATAAAGTCGGATTTTAGATTGCAATTTTGAAAATGTCACTTTTAGAAAGTTGAAAGCAATGAAGCCCGGATATATATCCAAGACTACTGAGTGCACTACTACAAGTCACTTAAAAAAGTGTACATAAATTCGGAACAACAGCTAAACTGATTATTTAAACATGAAACAGTTCTTAATCCAAGTGAATCACAAATGACTCGATGTGTCCAAACTTCCAAACAAGTAATCAGACGTGAAGAGTCGTTCAATCTGCTTTTATTTCCATGAATTGCAGATGAAGTCAAATTCATAAGGAAAACTCAAAAGCTTAATGCCAGCAAGATGGTTGAAAATATGATTTCTCCCAATGCATTTTGGGCTTTTTCACTAGCCCTTCATCAGGGGAATCTGAAAACATTGACATTATTAAATAGCGATAGCTACTAACAGATATTGCAAATTCAGAAAAATATAAGAGAGGCTTAAAACGAGGGCAGGGCAAATGTGCGTGATGCTAACATACGGGGTGTCACTGGAAAATGGCCACATGCAGTGACAAAATAGATGAACCAAGGTGCTCAACGTGAAGAGTGAAAAAATCACGAACAGGATACAGGATTCCGCACTCTAATACCTTAATGACTGGTGTGACTGCTGCATCAGGGTTAAAGGCTAAAACACCGTGCATGCCGTTTCATACTCAAAAAAGTGCTCAATGCTCTAATACCTTAATAGCTGGTGTGACTTCGAAGTTAAAGGAGGAAGAACCATGCATGCCATTACATGCTCACAAAAGTGCTACCCATATGAAGCAAAAGTGTAAAAAAAAAACTAAACATACAATGGTGTTAAGCTGAATATACTCAAAGAGCGTACCTTTAACGATAAACGCCAGACTAAAAGCACGGTGTCAGAACCCCAAGCTGAAAAGCGAAAAAACATCAGAGCAGGAAATACAAATCGCCACGTCAAAAGAAATAAACATAAATATAAATAGCCACAACAAAAATAAGTGTCTTACCAAGTCATGGATTCACGTAAAAATGACTCCAAATCTCCTAATAGCCCAAACGTGATAGACACGACGAAGCAAGTGAATGAGAGGGCGTTACTTAGAGCTATTTCAGACGTACCTGGCCATGACGTACCGAACGGCCACAATGGCCATAAAAATAGGACTGTAAGTGAAGTGTTGGGTGTAATAGGTACGGTTAAATAAAGTAAACACAAAACAACTAAAAAAACAAGATACGGTGAGTGAATCGGAAGAACGAAAACGGCAAAAAAGTTACGATCATGCTAAAGTGACAAAACGGTGAAAGTGAACTAAAGAAAGACCTCATGCTCAGTGAAAGTAGGGAATCACAACCACTATAATACTCGTAAATAGCAATTGGCAATTACACTCGTTTCCCAACCATACGACTCTTACAAATAGTAGTTTTTGCTATACACCTATGCTAATACAGTGCCAGAACCTATCTAGTGATAAACAAAAATTTAGATGTATCTGTAAATGAAACAAAAGCATAACCAAAAGAGAAACTATGCTAATACAATATTAGAACCTTTCTGATGTTTGACAAGTGTAACACAGCAAACTGATAAGAACCTATGCTAATACAATATAAGAGCCTGTCTGATGTATGACAAGTGTGGCACAGCGATCTGATAAGACATGCATGAGCACCAACATCTGATGATGAACAAAGCAATACAGTAATAAGAATCCAGTAATAAGAATCACCCCAGTTTAAGATCACAAAAAGTAAGAAAGTTCGAATTTGTCATTAAGCCCTTTCGGAGAAAGGGTTTCCATGAACCATATCCAATGTGTCTCAATCAATCAATCAGGGGTTTGTTAAAGCGCGACTACTCACCCGTAAGGGTCTCAAGGCGTTGCGATAACAATCTAGACATGTCTCTATCTGGTTGAATGTTAACCAATTCTAACACACTGAATCTTAATTGTGCTATAGTATGGTGGTGTGACAGCCAGTGTTGTGATAATGGAGAGCTCAAAGTTTTGGTCCTGATTCTACTTTTGTGTTCGGTAATCCGAGTTCGTAAGGACCTCTCCGTTTTGCCAACATAGTGTAAACCACATGGACACTTAATTACATATATGACATGATGACGATTGCAATTGGCCGTGAAGTTAAACATGATGCTTTTACCAGATCGCGGATGTGAAATGCTCTTTCCAGTGATGACATTGTTACAATAAGAACAGTTCAGACATTTTGTCATACCTTTGTGTGGGACTGAAATGGTTACAGCAGGTTTGTTCAGGATCTCCTTAAGGTTGCTTGATCGTTTATAAGCAAATAAAGGGGGATTCGAAAACATGCCCCATCTGATTCAAGTAGATCCCAACGATTTAGTTCAATTTTCTTGATCACATGAGAGTGAGTTGAGTAAGTTGAAACGAACACCTTTCTAGAAGTTATTTGCCTCTTTTGGGTGTTTTTTAAAAGATCATTTCTATCTAGAGCTTGGGCACGAGTTTCAGCTTGATCAACAACCTCACTGGGGTAACCCCTAGCCAAGAATTTTTGTTTGTACTCCTGAAGTGTATTGTAGCATGAATCGGGGTCTGAGGTTATGCGCCTGATCCTAGTGAATTGTGAAAATGGGAGGTGACGCTTTAAAGACCAGGGATGGAAGCTGTGATACAGCAGTGCATTGTTACGGTCAGTTGGTTTTCTAAAAACACTAGTGGTGATGGTGGTCCCCAAACGTTTTATACAGACATCCAAATATGCAATGTTCTGGGAATCTATGCCAAACGTAAACTGAATGCTAGGATTCTTATTATTCAGCTGCGTAAACCGGCTTTCCAAATCAATGCGTGAGCCATGCCAAATGATTAAGATATCATCAATGAAACGACGATATACTATCATGTGTTTCGTCCAATTAGCGTCAGAAAGTATGTGTTCCATCTCAAATTTCATCATAAAGATGTTGGCGTAGCTGGGGACACCAGAAAAACCCATTGAGGTCCCATTTGCTTGAAGGTAAAACCGATCTTTCCATTTAAAATAACTGTGGAATAAACAAAAATGTAGAAGTTCAAGAAGAAAGACCTTGTTGGCTTGTAAGTCCTCATGCTTTAATAGTGCCCACTCAACAGCCTCGATGCCTTCAAGATGGGGATAGAGGTGTACAACGCCACCACATCCACCGTACATAGCTGTTAGAACTGGGGGTCTCTAGTTGGCAGAGGTAGGTACCTTTGTCCAAATAGGTACCCTTGCTTCTAGTCAGGGTAAGGGGGTTACACTACTAAAATAACCCATGCTCACCCCCTTGGTAGCTTGGCACGAGCAGGCAGGCTTATCTCAGAGGCAGTGTGTAAAGCATTTGTGAACACATACAGTAACACAGTGACAACACTACAGATGGACACCACACAGGTTGTATCATAAAAATAAGTATTTTTATATAGACTTAACACAAGACCCAAAACAACAAAAATCCACAATACACTATGAAAAATATGACTGTCAATGGTAGAAAATAGTTCAGTTCATATGCAGGTGATAAATGCGACACTCTACGTTCAATGTACCTTTGGATGCGTAACGCGATACAAACAAAAGAGTTGCAGGGAAGGTGATGCGTCGGTTCCTTACACGCAAGAACGGTGATGCGTCGGTTCCTTGCTCCGGGGGAGGTGATGCTTCGGTTCCCTACTGCTGCGTAGGGGACGGTGATGCGTCGGTTCCTTACCGAAGAGGAGGTGATGCGTCGGTTCTTCCCCGCGTGGGGAGGTGATGCGTCGGTTTCTTACTGCGCTTCTGTGGTGATGCAACTTGCAGCGCCTCGATGCGATGACGACCCGGTGCAATGAAACAAAATGGCGCCTTCTTCTTGATGCGACAACGAAGGGGGCGATGCGTGCACGCCCGACGGCCGTGCGGCGACTCGGTGAATCTTCTGAGCCGCGACAGGCCCTGCGACACGCTTCTCCGATGATGCGACAGAGTCTGATGCGACGGCGACACTCTTCTCCGGTGATGCGAGGTGCTTTGGTGATGCGATGGCGACAGCGGCAGCGGCGGCACGCTTTCTCGGCGATGCGACGACAACTGCTGCGGCGGCGACACGCTTCTTCTTCGTGAGTCGCGCTTCCAGCTCCCAGCGACACGCAGTCACTCAGAAGGCCCAACAGAACAGTAGGCACTTCAAATTCCCAGCAAGGGAATTCAGGGGAGCTGGTTGGTGAAGTCTTGTATCCCTGAGGCTTCAGCAGGAGGCAAGCCCAATTTTCAAGCCCTTGGAGATTTTCTGCAAGATGATGAAAGTAAGCACAAAGTTCCTTTCTCCTTTCTTTGGCAATCAGGCAACCACTGCAGGCCAATCCCTCAAACAGCACACAGCATAGGGATAGTCTCCTCCTTCAGTTTCTCTGGTTCCTCTCCTCAGCAAAGGTTCTTCTTGTTTCCCAGAAGTGATCTAAAATCTTAGGGTCTGGGTCCCAATATTTATACTAGCAAATCCTTTGTCCTCTGAAGGCAGAGGGTCCTGTACCTAGTCCAAACCAGTTCTGGGTGCATTCTGCCAGTGCACACCTTCTTCCTTTGTCAATGTGGGCCAGGGACATCAGACGCACCACAGGAGGTGGAGCCAGCATTGTGGAAGGCAGGCACAGCCCTATTCAGGCCCAGGTGCTACTCCTCCCACCACTCTACATGCAGATAGGTCTATTCAGCCCTCTGCTGACTCACCCTGTCTCCTGGAGTCCCCCAGCCCCTGTCACTCACAAACCCAGACATACAATACACAAGCTAACAGAGGCAGGCTGGATGGTTAGGCAAGAAAATACCTACTTTCTAAAAGTGGTATTTTCAAACACAGAATGTTAAAACCAACTTCACTAAAAGATGTATTTTATCATTCTGAGTTCAGGCATACTAAATTAAAAATGTAAAAAATGTAACGGACTTTAAAAACGGACTTACTAAAAGATGTATTTTATCATTCTGAGTTCAGGCATACTAAATTCGTTTTTCTACCATGTTCCCTGGGTCAGTTAGGATTATAAGATGTTATAATCAAACTGCCCATTCTGGCCTATGGGGACAGGTAGCCTTGCAATAGTGAAAAACAAAATTGGCTGTAATTCACTATCAGGACATGCCACACACACCAGGGCATGTCCTACCTCTTACATACAATGCACCCTGCCCGCAGGCCTACCTTAGGGGTGACTAACATGCAGAAAAGGGAAGGTTTGGGGACTGGTAAGTGGGTGCACTTACCAAGTCGACATGGCAGTACCAGACTGCACACAGGCTCTGCAATGGCAGGCCTGAGACACACTTTACAAGCTGCTCCTGTGGGGGGCACAACCAGTGCTGTAAGCCCACCAGCAGCATTTGATTTACAGGCCCTGGGCACACGTGGTGCACTGTACTAGGGTCTGACAGTAAATCAAATAAGCCAATCATGGAGTCACTAATCCATACATCAATTTATAACAGAGAGCATATGCACTTTAGCACTGATCAGCAGTGGTAAAGTGCCCAGTGTCATAAAACCAACAAAAACAGGTCAGAAAAAGTACAGGAGGAAGGCAAAAAGTTCAGGGATGACCCTGCAAAAAGGGCCAAGTCCAACAATAGCCAAACCTCTCTGGTCTCAGGGAAATGTACTTCATCCAAAATTTGTAACAGATGAGTAGTGTCTTGCAGGTACGAGGGACCTGCTTGAACAATGGGTTGTAAAAACGCGTCAAGATACTGACCCAGAGGCTCATGAATCGAGCCACAACCGGATACAATAGGTCTGAGGGGAGGGTTAAACAGATCTTTATGTATCTTCGGAAGCATGTATAGCCCCGGCCTACGTGGGTAACGAGTCAAAAAGAATTCTTTGGTTTTCTCAGTAATCCATTTCATCTCTATGGCATGAGTAAGCATAGATGTAAGCAAGACTTGGAATGATACTGTTGGGTCTTCACGTAAAGGTAAATAAGTTGATTAATCCTGTAGAATAACCTCAATTTTATCTTCATAAAATTTCCGATCCATTACCACTAGTGCCCCACCCTTGTCGGCCTTCGTGAAATATAAAGTTTGATTCATCCTCAATAACTTTAAAGCAGCGCTTTCACTTTTAGACAAATTCGGTTGGATCGAAGGTTTAGTGGGCAATTTTGACAAGTCTTGTTTAACAAGAGTCTCATACGTATCGATGATCTTGTGGGATCTTTGTTTATTCCACAGTTATTTTAAATGGAAAGATCTGTTTTACCTTCAAGCAAATGGGATCTCGATGGGTTTTTCTGGTGCCCCCAGCTACGCCAACATCTTTATGATGAAATTTGAGATGGGGCATGTTTTCGAATCCCCCTTTATTTGCTTATAAATGATCAAGCAACCTTAAGGAGATCCTGAACAAACCTGCTGTAACCATTTCAGTCCCACACAAAGGTATGACAAAATGTCTGAACTGTTCTTATTGTAACAATGTCATCACTGGAAAGAGCATTTCACATCCGCGATCTGGTAAAAGCATCATGTTTAACTTCACGGCCAATTGAAAATAGTCATCATGTCATATATGTAATTAAGTGTCCATGTGGTTTACACTATGTTGGCAAAACGGAGAGGTCCTTACGAACTCGGATTACCAAACACAAAAGTAGAATCAGGACCAGAACTTTGAGCTCTCCATTATCGCAACACTGGCTGTCACACCACCATACTATAGCACAATTAAGATTCAGTGTGTTAGAATTGGTTAACATTCAACCAGATAGAGACATGTCTAGATTGTTATCTCAAAGTGAGACACATTGGATATGGTTCATGGAAACCCTTTCTCCGAAAGGGCTTAATGACAAATTCGAACTTTCTTGCTTTTTGTGATCTTAAATTGGGGTGATTCTTTTTACTGGATTCTTATTACTGTATTGCTTTGTTCATCATCAGATGTTGGTGCTCATGCATGTCTTATCAGATTGCTGTGCCACACTTGTCATACATCAGACAGGCTCTTATATTGTATTAGCATAGGTTCTTATCAGTTTGCTGTGTTACACTTGTCAAACATCAGAAAGGTTCTAAATAATATTGTATTAGCATAGGTTCTCTTTTGGTTATGCTTTTGTTTCATTTACAGATACATCAACATTTTTGTTTATCACTAGATAGGTTCTGGCACTGTATTAGCATAGGTGTATAGCAAAAACTACTTTTTGTAAGAGTCATATGGTTGGGGATTGAGTGTAATTGCCAATTGCTATTTACAAGTATTATTGTGGTTGTGACTCCCTACTTTCACTGAGCATGAGGTCTTTCTTTAGTTCACTTTCACCGTTTTGTCACTTTAGCATGATTGTACATTTTTTGCCGTTTTCGTTCTTCCGATTCACTCACCGTATCTTGTTTTTTTAGTTGTTTTGTGTTTACTTTATTTAACCGCACCTATTACGTACAACACTTCACTTACAGTCCTATTTTTATGGCCATTGTGGACGTTCGGTACGTCATGGCCGGGTACGTCTGAAATAGCTCTAAGTAATGCAGTCGCATTCACTTGCTTAGTCGTGTCTATCACGTTTGGGCTATTATGAGATTTGGAGTCATTTTTACGTGAATCCACGACTTGGGAAGACACTTATTTTTGTCGTGGCTATTTATATTTATGTTTATTTCTTTTGACTTGTCGATTTGTATTTCCTGCTCTGATGTTTTTTCGCTTTTCAGCTTGTGGTTCTGACACCATGCTTTTAGTCTGGCGTTTATCGTTAAAGGTACGCTTTTTGAGTCTATTCAGCTTAACACCATTGTATGTTTAGTCGTTTTTGACACTTTTGCTTCATATGGGTAGAACTTTTGTGAGCATGTAACGGCATGCATGGTTCTTCCTCCTTTAACTTTGAAGTCACACCAGCTATTAAGGTATTAGAGCATTGAGAACTTTTTTGAGTATGAAACGGCATGCACGGTGTTATAGCCTTTAACCCTGATGCAGCAGTCACACCAGTCATTAAGGTATTAGAGTGTGGAATCCTGTATCCTGTTCGTGATTTTTTCACTCTTCACGTTGAGCACCTTGGTTCATCTATTTTGTCACTGCATGTGGCCATTTTCCAGTGACACCCCGTATGTTAGCATCACGCACAATTGCCCTGCCCTCGTTTGAAGCCTCTCTTATATTTTTCTGAATTTGCAATATCTATTAGTAGCTATCGCTATTTAATAATGTCAATGTTTTCAGATTCCCCTGACGAAGGGCTAGTGAAAAAGCCTGAAATGCATTGGGAGAAATCATATTTTCAACCATCTTGCTGATATTAAGCCTTTTGAGTTTCCCGTATGAACTTGACTTCATCTGCAACTCATGGAAATAAAAGCAGATTGAACAACTCTTCACGTCTGACTACCTGTTTGGAAGTTTGGACACATTGATTCATTTGTGATTCACTTGGTTTAAGAACTGTTTCATCTTTTTTTTTTTTAAACTCTGTTTATTAGGCAGCTTGTGGTCACCGATAAACAATGGCCCAATGTGGGGCTACAATATACATTAACTTTTAGTCAATACAAGCCATTTTAACTATGAATCAGCAATCCACGTTATTTATGCACATGAAGCAAAAGCATTTCACTGATATTACACAATCCTAACTCCCCTCCCTTATACTACCCTTCCCCCCAAAAATCTATCCCCACCCATCCCCACCCAACCCCCCAACGAAGTGGCTGGCAGTACATTGCACAGAGATGACACAGCATTGCGCAGCATGCGCTCTAGTGGGTGATAAGTAACACTGATAGCGTGGTCCGCATCTTCAATGGCATGAACTTTCAGGGAACATACACAGTACACTGTACTTTACAATAGATTTGGTTGAGTGTTCAGATAATTCGTGAGGGGTGCCCAAAAGTCTTTGGGGCGCGAGGGTTCAGGCAATTCCTCAGCATATATCTCCAGTTGATCTCTGCAACCAACCAAATCACGGATCCAATTTTTTACAGTAGGAGTGGTTTTTGCCCCCCAGCAAAGTGCTATGGCCCTCTTTGCAAATAAAGTAGAGACAGCTACCACCCGCCTGTTACATGGCTTCAACTTTTTTACATAGCCTAGCAGGCAAAGTTCCGGCTCACATTGTACCTGTTCCAACACAATCTCTGTAAGAATATTAACCACCTTAAGCCAGAAAGCAGAGACCCCAGGACAGGTCCAGGACATGTGGAAAAAATCAGCACCATCCTGCCCACATCTGACACAATTAGCATTCTCACGCAAGCCATACTTATGAAGTTGCAATGGGGTATAGTAAAACTGGTGCAAATATTTGAAATGAATCAACCTCAAATTGCAATTCGCTGTGAGGCGACCTGTCAGTGCGCAGCAATCCTTCCACATTTCAAGTGTGAGTTCAGTACTCAGTATCCGCTGCCATCTACAATAAGATGGATGTTGCTCAATCTCTCTCTCCCGCAAGGAGGCATTATATAATTTGGTAATGAGGCCTTTCCGTCCCTCCCCTCCCAGCATGTTTTGCAGCGCCTGCAATGTAACCGGCTCTGTCGGATAGTCCGGATAGACAGATTTTATAGCTTGCCGCACTCTGACATAGGTGAAGCCTAGCATCAGCCCTCGATCCGTGGAACCCTGTACTTCCTTCAGCGTCTTGAATCGGCCCTGTGTATAAAGATCTCCTAGGGTGGATATACCAACTGTCGCTAGCACCCGCAACGCCGGTGCCTCCCCCGCCGCAGAAATGCCCGGGTGAGAGGCCAGGGGTAACTTCTGGGCATAAATATACGATAGTCCTGCCCGCTTAGCTAGCATTTTCCAGGCCCAAGCGGTGCATAACACTGGATTTATTTCTGTTCTAGGGCCCCCCGTTCCTCCAGAAAGGGTCGCTGCCTGTAAGGGCATAGGTCGGATAGCATCTGCTTCAATCGCAAGATGAGGTAAAAAAACGTGTCGGGTAGTGCCAATAATGTGCAAATTGTGCCTGAGCGCATAAATAGTAAAGATAGAAGTCTGGAGCTTCAAATCCACCGGTCAAATGGTTGCACCAACACCTCCCAACTGCATCTAGGCTTTTTTCCGGCCCACACAAAGGTAAGGAGTGCTGTCTGTAATGTCTGAAAGAAGGCTATGTTCAATTTAATGGGTACATTAACAAAAAGTAAAGCAGCTTGGGTAAAAGGTCATTTTAACGACCGCAAGCCGATCTGCAAGAGAGAGCGGCAGATGCGCCCACCTCTCTGCCTTCTCAGTCACTTGTATGATGGTCCGGCCATAGTTCTCCTTGATTACCCTTGCAGGGTCCCTGTGCAGCCAGACCCCGAGATACTTTACCGGTTCCTGAGTCCACGTCAGAGGGAAATCTAGGTCCATTTCTTTGGTACTAGCTGTCAACGGAAATATCACAGATTTCGACCAGTTAATTCCTAGACCGGAGTAGCGCTCAAATTTCACGTATTCCCGCAATAAAGCTGGTAAATAAACTGCAGGTTCCCTGACATATAGCATCATATCGTCAGCGTATAACGACACCACCAGTGGTCGCTGCCTGAACCGTAATGCCGCGTGTGCATGTAACTGTCGAATCTTGCACGCTAACGGTTCCAAAGCTAGCGAGAAAAGCATCGGCGACAAGGGGCAGCCCTGCCGCGTGCCTCTTTCTATAGGGAACGTCGGGGAGACCCATCCATTAACCCGTACCCTCGCAGCTGGATTTGTATATAGTACCTGGATCCATGTAAGAAAGAAGGGTGGGAAGCCCATGCGGCGCAGGACAGTAAACATAAAGTCCCAACGGAGGGAGTCAAATGCCTTTGCGGCATCAAGCAGCACAGCCACTGCCTGAAAATCAGGTTCAAAGTAGTGCAGCGTAGAGAATACTGTGCGCAGATTATGTGTTGTAGATCGAGCGGTCACAAATCCAGACTGGTCCGATAAGACCAAGAGAGGGACCAATGGCTGTAACCGGGTAGCGATCATCTTTGCCAAAATTTTGGCGTCGATATTTATAAGTGAGAGGGGCCTGTACGATTCGCATCTGTTTGGGGGCTTGTCAGGCTTCAGTAGAGTTACTATTAGAGCCTCCCGTAACGTAGGCGGGAGCTGCCCTCTATCGTAAGCCTCTGCAAATACTGCCAAGAGGCAAGGCGCTACTTCATCAACGTACATTTTATAGAATTCACTAGGGAATCCATCCATACCAGCTGCTTTGCAAGTGGGTAACGCCATTATAGCGAGTTTGACATCCTCCTCGTGAAAGGGCTGCACTAAATATTCTCTATGCTTATTGGAAAGCCACCCTAGCGCTACATCATCGAGGTAGGAGACGATTTCCTCTGATGCAGGACCATCTTTAGCAGTATACAGTGTAGTGTAAAATTTCAACACAATGTCAGCAAGTTCAGTGTTCAAATAATGTGCTTCCCCATCCTCATCTATTAGCTCCTTGATGTGGTCCTGACTACGAGGTTCCGACAATTTCTGTGCTAACGTGCGACTCGGGCGCCCCCCTCCCCATAATAACGAGCTTTCGCTCGGCGAGAACAGTGCCTTAGTTCCTGGTCGACGGCGTCATTATATTCAGAGACCAGGTCCCTAATTTTAGCCAGTATAGGAGATGAGGGATTCGACTCATATTCTCGCTCCAGTGTGGATATCTCAAGCGCCAACCTACGAATCCTGCGTCTAATATCTTTCAATACCCCAGCTTGCGCTCCGATACATGCACCCCGCACCGTTACCTTGAAAGCCTCCCATAACAAGCCAGCGCTATCTACTGTCCCCTCATTTTCACGAAATTTTTTTCGAATAGCTTCCCCAATAGTCTGCCAAAACACCGGATCCGCAAGCTCAGCAGACTGCAACCTCCATACAAATGGCGGTCTCTCACACAAGGGTATCTGCAGAGTCAGAACTACCGGAGAATGATCAGATAATGTGCGTGGCTCATGCCTTGCCTCCACGGTCCAAGCCCCAACCATCTCAGACACAAGCCAATAATCAATACGGGACCAAGTGCCATGTACTGAGGAAACAAACGTACTTTCTCGTTGTCCTGGGTGCTGTAGCCGCCAAATATCCAGTAAGGGGCCCGCATCCAGAAATCCAAGAATAGCCTCCGCTGCCTTCCTACTTCTGCCTACAGTAGTTTCCGTTCTATCTATGGTTGCATCCAGACAGACATTAAAATCCCCTCCCCAGATTATTTCGGCAGACGGAAAGCTTAGAATGCGACGCCATACATCAGCAAAGAATGAGGGGTCATCTATATTGGGCCCGTATACATTGACCAACAAAACCGGCCTGTTCCCCATTTGGCCATACATGATCGCTACTCGCCCCTGCTCGTCTACATCCGTCTTAATTAATGTGAAGTTCGTCCCCTTTTTTATAAGTATCAGCACCCCCCTGGAATAGGTAGAATAGGATGAGTCGAGTTTTACTGCAGCCCACCTCGCACTGATGCGCTGCGCCGAGTTCTTAATTAAGTGCGTTTCCTGAAGGAAAGCTACAGACACCCCCAGTCTATCCAGTTGAGCAAACACTGTGCGAATCTTTTTCGGTGAATTCAAACCACGAACATTCCAAGTGACGAACTTAGTGACACCACTCATACTTTGCATTGATCCGTCAGATAGTGCCTAAAAGCAATGCCATCCATGAACATGTAAACTGCAATAGTCTTGAGTACCACACAGCCCCATCCAGCCCTTCCCACCCCTTCCCCCCCACCCCCACCCACTTCAGCATCCCCAACTTGCCAAAGCCATCCCCCTGAGTTCCCGCCCCTTCCCCAACATATCCAACAACAACACAATGCATTTGGGGTACTCCTTTTGTCAGGGGCGCTGAGAGCTTCTATCCTCTTACGTAGTAAGAGGTAGCTGAGCAGGTCTGATTTTTCGCCAGGATGGGAATACATCAATAGCATGTAACATAATGAGACAACGTACTATATCTGTCGAGGCAGCTGGGTCCCCCCATACTAACCTCCCATTTTATAGCTTCTCAAAGCCAGGGCGGGCATCCACCGTGATTCCCAGAGATCCCGCAGTGAAAGACCAACATTATAACAGCTCTGAAACCCTAGCTAACGGAGTGCGTGCATATGAACAGATTCGAAACCCAGGGTATACATCCGTCAACACTATACATGACATAACTGTAATGATCATTCTAAGTTACACACATAATGACATAGCACTGCAGAGAGAGATCCGAGAGTCATACGTGGGCAGAGCACCCAGCCATGTGTAATGGTGTGCTCCCCACAATCATTCCGTTTCAGTAGTGACATTACTGGCCTCGTGCCTCCTCCTCTTTAGCTGTTTAGCATGTTCCAGTGCTGCTTTTGGAGATGTGAAAATTTTACAATCCCCATCAGGCCCTATGCGCAAACGGGCCGGGTACAACATTGCATATGGGACCTCTTCCGTCTGCAAGAATTTTTTTACAGCACCAAATTCACGCCGGGCCGCCTGGACAGCCACCGTGAAATCAGGGAAGAATGCCAGCGAGTTTCCCTGATGCACAACCTTCCCCTTCTCTCTTGCCAACCTCAGAATGGTATCACGGTCCCTATAATTCAAAAATCTGGCTATTACAGGGCGGGGAGGAGCCCCCGGGGCCGGTCGAGCAGCAAGGGATCTGTGGGCGCGCTCCACCACGAACAAGTTAGAGAAGTGTTCTGCGCCAAAAACGTCCGTGACGAGGTGTTCAATGAAAGTCTCCATTTTCCCCACATTTGTGGATTCCGGCAGCCCAGTGAGTCTGATGTTGTTGCGCCGGGACCGCGCCTCTAAATCCTCATTCTTGGCCTGGATAAGGGCTAGTATCTTCTCCATATTAAGTGCCTTTTCTGTAACTTCCCCCAGGCCATCCTCCGTGGCGGACACCCTTTGCTCCACCTCCCCCATGCGAATGTTATGTTTTTCGAGTTGGGAGGACATGTGGTCCAGTCTGTGGTTAACTGCAGCCATCGAGCCCTCTATTGATTGTAAGCTGCGCTGCATAGCCATCAGTGTAGCTTCCAGAGTGGGGGGGCCGTCCGCCTGTGCATCCGCCTCAGAGTCCGATGCAGCTTTCTGCATAGTTCTAGAAGGTTTGCGGGCTTCAAATGTGAGACGTGGCTGTGATTTATCCGTGCGACCCATGGTCTCTCGCGTCTGGGATGCCCCCCCCTTTTTTTTTTTTTTAAATTTCTCTGTTTTTTTTTGGTTTTTTTTTGGGGTCGAGGGACACAGCGATAAGAAGGGTGTTGAAAGGGTGGCGTAAAGGCGTATTATCTTACGTCGTGAGTAACAGGGCTAAGACCCAGCAGTGATTCTAGTCACCAACCATGTATCAAACACCCACTCCAAGTATGCCAGCACCTCACGGAGTGACACCCCCTCGGCGCAGCTGTCAGATATCGAGTCGACGCACTCTCAGTGTAAATGTTTAGTCACCAGCACTCCTGCATCCAGCCTCAGTGGTCGCCCAGCTCCTTTTGCACAAGGCGCGGTTATGTACTCTAACAGCTGCAGAGGGATAGCAGGCCCAAGTACCCTACTGAGGGATAGACCAGCGCACAATGGGGAATGAGCTCCCCTCAGATCAAAGATCCCTGTCCAACAGTCACACCAAGCAAGCAGGGCTGTAGCATCCACCGCAGCCGTGCAGCACCGCCCCGCAGGGCCACCGCAATCACCAAGGTAGCCAATGCCAACGTCTGCAATGTGGGTTCCGCAGGGCGCCACCAGTCCGATGCCCCAGTCGCAGCTCCAGTCCCAGTTGCCACACGTGCTCCCTCAGGTGCCTTCGCTTAATTCAGCGTATATTATGCTGCTGACTCCGCTCGCCAGGCCCACAGAAGGCCTCCGCACTTCTCAGCCACAGACCGCACCAGCCAGCCGCCTACCCACAAACGCAGCCCCCAGCTCGCAGGGCGCAACTCAGATGATGCCCGCTTCCACCTCCGCAGTCACGGACCCATTCACAAGCCGCACCGCACTTACCGGGGCCAACGACACGGGCAGCGCTGTTGCCGGGGAAATGCAGCACCTCAGCGCCGACGAGGAGGTCCCCAGCCAGGCCGTCACTCCGTGTCACCAACCGAGAGATGCCGGTGTTCGCTCAATAATGCATGGGATCCTCTCGCTGTGATCCGCCGCCGCAGGAGCCCCTCTATGTCAGCCGCTCACAAACCACCGCAGCTCGTCCCAGCAGCATAGCGTCCCAACGCGGCATCTGCAAGCCGGAGCCGCCAGCAGGTCATCGCGGCGGCCGCCATCTTATAAATGCGCGTCCCGGCTCCACACCACAGCAAACTGGTCTCTCCAGCACTCTCCGTCTTGCCGAAACAGCCCCAAAATGTGGAGACAGGGCTTTTAGGTTGTACGTGCCATTTCGTGATAGTGGATGCCGCTGTTACAGGCAGATAATGGTCGGATAGTCGCTCAGCCGGGCAGAGCTACACTAGAGTGCGGCCATCTTGCCGTGCGCTCTCTAGCGCCCCCCAACTGTTTCATCTTTAAATAATTAGTTTAGCTGTTGTTCCGAGTTTATGTACACTTTTTCAAGTGACTTGTAGTAGTGCACTCAGTAGTCTTGGATATATATCCGGGCTTCGTTGCTTTCAATTTGAAATAGGCGGCTGGCAGAGCCCCTTACTAGGTGCACACTTTATTTTGATTAACTTTTGAAGAAATGATGATTATGTTTGATTGAGTTTAAACGAGTGCATTCCAGCTGTATATATATTATTGAGGTACTTTTAGAAAGTTGGCATTTTCTTGCTTAAAGTTTGAGGCCTTCTAGGAGTTTCCAGCTGTCTGGGCCTCTTAATAGCTCCCCCATCAGCTATTCGGATTGGGCCCAGACAGTGAACAATAGGACCTGGGTGTAGCTGGGAGAGGCCCCTCCTGGGAGGGGTTGAGCTGTTCCCTGCCCCACTTACTTTTAAATGGGCTGCATTCAGCACACTCACAAAGAACTTGACATCAGTCTTTTGTCACCCTAGACCTCTTGGAGCCTGGGCAGTGGAAGAAAGGGGAAAGATGGACCTTTCCAGAATCAGATGTAGGGGTGAATTAGAGGTTTTCCCCACTTCAGAGGATGGCACCAGATATAAATGGAAAACTTCAGAAGGGCTGCCTTGTACTTGAGAGGACTGCCATGCTGCTTGAGACCTGGCTTGTTTTTCAGAGGACTGCCCTGCTGCTACCAGAGGACTGCACTGCTGCTTGAGGCCTGCCTTGTTCTTCAGAGGCCTGCCCTGCTGCTTGAGGTCTGCCTTGCTGCTTGAAGGCGAGAGAATCATCTCCTTGAACCCAGGACTTCCAATTATGCTTGTGAGACATTTACCACACAAAATGTGCCATGCCAATATCACTGGTGATGTTTTGTACTTAAAATAAATAAACAAAACACATCACGTATGGGTGTGACGCAGTGTTCAGAATTCTGAGCTGCCCTGGAAGTCCGAATGAGAGCTTATTTCAAGCTTCAGGTCCAGTCAGGGCTTCAGGAGGTCAGATACATTTGCTGCCAATGTCCCCCATGTCACTCACTATGCACATATTGCAAGAATTGCTAGTGTACTTCATCCGTATTAAGAGGGCAAGGGTATGGGTGACCTCCTGTCCATGTGGTTGACAGATGGTGCAAGGGTCCTGGAATCCAAATGCAATCGACAAAATGGCCATTCCCTGCTCTCGGTGGGGTGGAAGCTCTGCCAAGGCCCCAGGCTACAGTCCTGGTGAGGCAAGACTGTGGTCCGTGTGCTGACCTGCCGTGTCGTAGAGTGCTCGGGGAGGGATCACCAGCTTTGAAAAGACCTGACAGGTGCGGTGTCATGGGACCTGGGGGATGTGCAACAGCCCGCTGTGTCTCAGAGTGCCCAGGATAGGCTTTTGCAGGCCCAGGAAGGGCTACCCTACTTTGCCGAGATAAGAAGATAAGAAGCTGTGACCTGTCTTCAGGCCACAGCGCCAGCTGTCCTAGAAGTGCAAGCCCCCAGCCCTGGGCTCCATTCTTTGGCCTGCTCTGTTGCAAAGTGCCCAGTATGGGGTCCTGCAGGCCTAGGAGGGCTCTTGTGCTTCACCGGGATAAGAAGCTCTGACCAGGCCCCGAGACATAGCTCCAGCTGACCTGAGGGTGCAAGCCCCTGGTCATGAACTTGGATGAGAAGGGATAAGAAGAGTCCCAGATCAGAGCTCCAGCTGGCCTACGGTGCATGCCAACAGCCCTGGGATCCATTGTTTGGCCCATCATGTTGCAAAGTGCTTGGAATGGGTTCCCGTTGTTTCTTTTGAGGCCTTTTATGTTTCTGTGTTTGAGTAGAACCTCGACCTTCAGTCTCTCCGACCCAAATTTGTCCGCTCAATGTTAAGTTATCTATGTTGCCTTTGCCCCACCTCATATAGTTGATGGTGTATTATTCCCCTATGAGTTGATAAGGCTTGGTTCTCCAGTTTATGGGTCATCCTTCTCCCCCACATTGGACTTGTGGTTATGCAGAAACACTCTCTGTGTTAGGCTCCCTCAACGGGACCATTCAGAGCCTTAGGGCATGATTTCAAGTATGCCAGGAAACTGCCATCCATCAGGGTGTAGGAGGTATTTCCTCAGCCACCCTTGCTGGACTACCACCCATAATAATATAGGAGAGTTAGCTTCTAAAGACCCCATACCTTTACGACAGATTGGTCTAGAGGAGGTCATATTGGCAATTGATAAAATGAAATATGGTAAGGCCCCAGGACCTGATGGGGTTCCGGCTGATGCATATGAAAAACACACAATGCTATGGGCCCCTATAATAACACAGGTCGGCAATGCAGCCACTAAAGGCTGCGCTCTTAACACGTGGACAGACAGCATAATAGTCCCAATAATTAAAAAAGACCATAGGGGGACGCGAGATGCTACCGCCCAATATCCCTTCTGGACTCCTCCATAAAGATTATGGGGCGAATAGTACTTGGGAGACTGGATGCATGGGCCACTGATAATAACATCTTGACAGACTCTCTATATGGCCTTAGGGGGGAGATGGGGATGGTAGAACAGTGCATTAACCTGAATTTACTTATTGATAAATACACGTTGGCCAAGGAAGAACATACCCATCTATGTTTTGCAGACCTAAGTTCTGCTTTCGATTGTGTAAACCATGCTAAATTGTGGGAAACAATGACTGATATGGGCGCCCCAGATGACTGTTTCATTTTTGTCACATCTATATGCAATATTGACATCAAGAGTAAGGTATGGGAGGGAGGGAGAGTGCACGCCAAGCTTTAAGGTGTATAGGGGAATTAGACAAGGCTGCGTCCTTGCACCCTTCCTTTTCTCACTAAACATTATGGGATAGACAAAACCCTCCAAGAATTGAACACTGACACCTTAAAAGTAGGCTCCCACCCAACCCCTTTGCTCCTGTATGCAGACGATGAAGTTTTAATATCTAGAACTGCAAATGGTCTACAACAACTGATTGAAGCTTTTGTCTCATACATGGAGCAAAGAGACCTAAAATTAAACCTGACCAAGACGTTCGTGATGGACTGTGGACAGGGTAGGGCTAAGAAAAAGATCCACCGTGTGAGGTAACATAAGTTGATTGAAGTCCAAAGTTTCTCGTATCGAGGCATTTTGTTCTCCTACAACAGTAATTGGGGCCCACATATAGACCAGACAAGACTTAAACTAATTCGAACTATGGAGGCTATCTTTAGATTTTGTAATAAGATAGGTAGCAGACTTATACGTAATCTATGAAGAAAGGTTTGAGGGTGGCATTGTGTCAAAATTGGGAACACTGCGCACTGTCTTGTCTTAACACACAGGGATGAGCTCTATGTACCATATTTACGGCGCAGCCCTGTGTACCCTCGCGCTGGTGTCAACAATGCTGGGCAGTGCCAGCGCAGGCACACTTGCGCCACGTAGCAAGGGTGAATGCGCTGCTTGTTTGTTTTTTCTGGACTCTTATATTATCGGGTGTCTGTCTACTGTGTGTATAGTTAAGTATAACTTATTTAGTGTAAGTTTTGGGTGGGCTTTAATTTCTTAGTGGGCATAGGACTGTGGGGGCAGATGTTTGGTGAAGGAAGTGAAGTGCAGATGTCGGAGGATGCATTTGGAGCATACCTCTGGCTGGTAAACTTTCACCTCCCCAGGATGGTTGAGGGTGGGGGACGGGTGTTGGTGGGGTACACCGTCAAGGGCAGGAAAGTGCGCTGGGACTGTATCCGGAGGCACATGCTGCACATCTTTGGTGTGGACAGGACGGTCCACCAATGAAAAAATCGCTGGCAAGATTGCGTTGGGCGGGAATGCGACCTTTTGGACAACCTCGGCATTATCGTTGGAAGGCAAGATGGTAAGTATAAACAAAATGTATCTGCATTCACACTGTTTGTCCCATGTATACAATTTTTTTACGATGTTGATAATATATCAGGTTGGAAACAGCCTGAAGACTCCATGTCTACTGTGGCTAATAGATATGCGCAACGTGTTGTGTCATGTCACTGAACATAGGGGTATGTGTACCCAAAATCCACAGACTGTGGAGCTGTGCCTAATTTGCCAGTGCCGCAGTCTGACATTTTTACAGCACAGGGATGCACCGTATGGATATGAGAGAATAGACACCCATGTGCATCCATAGGGTTTGTGTTAAGTTACCTACCTAGCACCTGCCCAGGCACCCTGCTGCCATGTTTAGAGGGTGCCTGCGCATATATGGGTGATTGTTTTTGTGCATGAAGGGACACCTTCTTGCACAAAAACAATATCTCACTGTGAATTCATGCTTCTATGTGTGCTGCAGAATGAAGTACGCATAGGTAGAGCACAATACGTGGAGAAATGTAAACATTACCCCTTGTATGGCCACCCTAACACCTCCTTCTTGGAGTTGTTAGATTTGGGCTTGCCACAAACGTGCAAATCTGGGCCAACCTCAAAAGCAATGGGTGCTGTGTTTGTATGCCCACCCCAGCACCTATTGCTTGCCCCTTTGCCGTAGTGGGCTGCAGTGGTAAGGGCCATATTAACAAGGTGGCCTAAGCCATGCTAAGTGGCACTACGCCACCTTGTAAATAATGAGCATGACACATCGCCACCCGAGCATCCAAAAAATGTTTCTCCGTTGGCAATATGGTGATTGTTCAAATGCACCCAAGTATGCGAGTACAATGGTAGACTGATGTCTCAGAGTCTGATGTGCTGATGAGATGGAACACAGCAACACCTTGCAGTGGTTGAAATACAAGTGATGTAGGTTGGTGTCTTCTGACACTCAGCTGTCAATAGGAGGTTGAGCGATGAATGAGGTGACTACCACTCTCAAATTGCAGTCACAAAAGAAGCACATTGTGTCGCCAGATTCTCTTGTACAACACAATCCTGCATTGAGCATGTGTTGTGGATGAGTCTGTCATTTCTCACCCTTTCCTCTATGCAAAATGAACCTACACATTGATGAAATTACTAGATGTTGTATGTAGATATTTTGTGATGACACATGATGCATGTGCCACATGATGACTGATCATTAATCCTAGTTCCTGTTTTGCAGCTGGACACCCATTGTTCACTCAAGGGGACATTGATGCCTTCAAGGACCCCCACACCACTGGTGAGTGACTTAGTCCATATATGTTTGATCCCCAAATGAGTGTTTGTGATGACTGGCCCTGTAGAGGGTTAATCCCACACTGTATGTGCATAACATGGATATTACCTCACCCACAATGAGGCATATTCATGAGAAGATGTTGGAGTGTGGAGCTGCAGCAAAATCTGCTGCGCTGCACTCCAATATTTTTTGAACGTAGGGATGCCCTGTTTGTACTATGCTACAGGGCACCCCTGTGTTTTCCCAAGCAGCTGTGCCATGTTAGCTGGCTAGTGGCAACACAGGCACCCTTGCACTATGGTGCAAAGATGCCTGCGTTGTCGCTAGGCAGCGAAATATGGCCCGGTGCTTGGGAAAACACAGGGGTGCCTCGTATTGTTGAAATTCCTTGCTTCCGTGCATATTCCAAATGTTGGGGCACATCATCATCAATTTTGCCATGACACCACGCTCCACCATTCTGCTGATAGGATGCCTCTGTATATGTCTGCACACAGATAACTATGTCACCCATTGGGCCCATCCTTCAACATGACAAATGATGCTGTAACCTGATGGTGCAGCTACAGATCTTGATTCTGTGTGTACTTGTTGCACCATGCACCTGCAATGGGTGTAGTGTTGTGAAGTCAACAGGAACATCCATTGCTAGCCCCTAGGCAAATATGCCTGCTTGGTAGTGTAGCATGTGCACATGGTAGTATTTGTCCACAGTGGATGGCTAGAGATTATTTACTACACATGGTGTAGGCTATTGTGACAATTGTTCCCTGTGGCATGCGCGAGTGCGCGGGCACGAACACTGCCTTTCCCCAGCGCGCACTTCAATGCTCCATTCGAGACCTAGAGACATTAATGAGCGACACGAAAAACTGGTCAGTTTCTTAGAGCTTAGGTCCAGGGGTAGCGAATTTTCAATGCCAGGTGGAGAAGCAGAATGCATGTGAAAGGCAGAGTCTTCCTCTTGTAGGCACGTTTCACTGTGGATGACAAAACTCAGAGCAGGCAGTTGTTACACATTCTGCTTTCACTCTTAGTGCCGGGTGGGTGCCCTGCCAGGATTTTGCAGCAACGTCTGGGAAACGATTCAGGAATGGATGTATTGTTGTCAGTGGCACTGACTGAACTTAATATATGAGTCTGTCCTTAAGCGCTGAAAAACCTACCCAAAGTTTGCGGTATGTAAAATTGCACAAAATAAAATGTGTGTCACCAAAATCCAATTGCATCTTTTAAGTTGACCCAAAGCAGCTTTGATAACAGAAACCGATACTAATCTAGTGGCTGAATTGTACAACATGAAACTAGAAAACCTCTGCTTGGCCAATTTGTGTGATCCTAGGCAAATACATGATTTCAATGAGAATCCTTTTTGTTCATTATCACATATTAGATCACCTTTGTATACTTCAGTTCAGGATGTACATTGTACAAAACACTTCTCTCGTGTTTCATTTAGTAGCTTATAAAGTTGCTCTATCTATGATAAGAATCTAGTTAATATATTCTGTATGCATGACAAGTGACGTGCCTCTGTTCACTTATCACATTGTCATCGGGGTTGGGATATTAATGTTTCTGAGTTCATGCTTAAAAAATCCCAATCATCATTTTTAATAAATACATTTCAAATAAACTGATGTGCTAAAGTGAAACGCTTCTGCTTGTTAAAAATATATACTTGCTTGAATCTTGAAGACAACTTATATTCTAACATGATATTTGTTGCACGATTTAGATGTCAAATATTTTCAGAACTCGGCTCATACACGGGCTGTTAGCGCCAGAGCCGACCCTTGGCTCAGCTCTCTCGGTTAATTTGTTGGTTCACCCACCTCCACTCACTCCCCACTCTGCTATGGGCTGCAGAGAACTGTTCATTTGTGCTCCCTCTCCCTCCATGGCACAGAGCGTCCCCTCCTCAGTCTATTTTATGATGTCTCAAGTGTGCTGCCAGAGAAAGGAGAGATCATACCTGTCACAGTGGCTGTAAGTGGAATGAAAAATCATAGGAAGTCTCTAAAAAAGGCACGCCAAACAGAAGTGTTACTGTTAATAAGGTTTGTTTAAAGTGTAGTGCAATACCCCGTTACCTGTAAATACTGCATTTTAGTTTACTTTCACTCTAATGCTGTTTAAGGCATTTTGTATTTCCTTCACACACTTTTGCATATAATCACAGTTACAATTGTACCATTAATCTGTGCGCTCTGCAGAGGGGCCAACAATTGGATGCACAGTATTCTGAACAACTTTTGGTCCCACTGACATGCATTGTGTGAATCTCGTTCTTCCATTAGCCTTAACTACCAAGCTCTGCATTGTGGCCCATTATAAGGGCCCACCTACAACCTGAGCTTGCACAGGTGCAAAAATACGAGCATATAAAAAATATCAGAGCATAAGAAATGCTGGCTTACTGTGCCACAACTGACATACTATGACTAGGCCGGTCCATATTATTGCAACTTTCTTACACCGTCTACTTTCCATAAGGGGGCAATGCATGTGTGTGTATGTAACGTACAAGAATAAATCATGTTTATGAGATATGGCAGACTGAGTTAAAAGTCACATAATTAACACTGTATATTTGTAGTTGAGTGGTAGCATCCTAATTTCCTTATATTCGTATTTACCAACAAACCCCAATAAAATGGTGAGTACCCGAGCACAACAAGTAGATCCATTGTAATGTCGGGTATAAAATAACACACTAAAAATAAATATCTACGCACCTCATAGCCCATTTTTTTCACCCCTTTTTGTCTTCTTGTAGGATTCCACCTCATAATCAAGTCACAAGTAGAGGCTGTGCCTAATACACATTGAATATTAGGGACACACAATTTTTTGCTTCAATAATTTCAACCAAAAGCTCTCAATAATGCCACAGTCTGAGGCCAGTGCCTTCTTAAACTCCACATTTTACAGCCCAAGTCAAGCAGTTTTTAAATTCCTCAACAATCACAGACATGTTTTGTCCAATTTGAGACTCACCAGTATGATGCGAAAAATACTTTCACCAGCAGTCCCAGCTTCCTAGTGGATCAGCAGATAGCAATGCCACTGAGGAGACTGGAATAGTGTGTCTGTCCAGGAGTGACGGGACACTGATGGTGTTGCTGGACAGATTTAAAAAGAAAGCAGATAATGTGGAGTTCAAGATTCACAGACCTAGCACCCTTGGAGGTCCTGGATTCCAAGGAGGAGGAGAGCCTGGGAAGAGGGACTCAGGGTTGGAAGGAGAAGAGACTCGCGGGGAGCAAGGTCAGAAAGAGAAAGTGAAGTGAAAGAAAAAAAACACAGCCACCATGCCAAGACCCCATACTCCTTCCTGGTCAAGATCACCCTGATGATCCAGAACGTCTCAGAGAAGACTCTCATGCTCCTCCAGGTAAGATGACCGCTTCCCTCTCCATTAGTGCCTTATGACTTGTTTGCCATTTGGATCCCTTTGAGGATGCTTTCTTACTGTATGCTATGGAGTGTATGCCACCACCCCAACCCCCTCTTCTGAGGCCATACAGGCTGCATTAACCAGCTCTTAACTAACCGTGGGCAATGAACTCCGCTCCGCTAGCGGAGGTTGCGGAGATTTGCTAACTACGCATTACATTGAAAACACAGAATTCATACAAAAACTCCCCCTAACCTAGGGAGAGGACCAAGCAGATGCCTTGAACACAAACAGCATATCATGCTGAACGATTCGGTTGTGGTCCCATCCTCCTAGGACCAACCCAAGCAAAGTTATGGGCAAAAATACAATGCCAACCAAAGGCCGAGCAAAGCATTATGGGGCAAGATTCTAGAGTGCAGTGAATATTATAGTATTAGCTCTCAGCTGAGCCGGGAGAGCCGCTGCCCCTTGAGGAATGTTTTGATATTGGATACTATAATATTCACTGCACTCTAGAATCTCATCCCATAATGCTTTGCAGGGCCTTTGGTTGGGATTGTATTTTTGCCCATAACTGTGTTTGGGGTGGTCCTAGGAGGATGGGACCACCACCGAATCGTTCAGCATGATGTGCTCTTTTTGTTCAAGGCATCTGCTTGGTTATCTCCCTAGGTTAGGGAGGTCCCCAAAATCATCACCTCTCTCACTGCTTGCTATATTTTCATTTTCACTTTTGTGAGATGACTATATGCATTATAGCATGTAAAGATAGAGTTACTTGTTCTACCAAAGGTATGTGAGGTTTCTGTTTTATTAATTGGGATGAGATGGAATGGAGTTACGGAGCAGAGTTTCACGGAGTTTTTGTTCAACTCCGCAGAATTCCGCGTAGTGGTACTCCGCCAACTTCGCCCACTCTTACTCTTAACCTTCCAGGTCATTGTCACCAGGGCATCCCTTTACCTTCAGAGGTACAACCTTCTGAGTCCTGTCCTTTTTAGGGTTCGTCTGCACAGCGCTTGCTCTGTGTTTGAGAAATCTATTGTTTTTAATCTAAACTTAAAAGGGACTTACATTCTGCCTCCTCTCTTTCTGGGCTTTTTATTGGTTCCTATGCGTGCCACTTACCTTTCCTCCATTTCTGTTGGTTGTGGCATATTTGCCTGCATTTACCAATGCTTGTTCCTCATCTGCTTCTCTTATCAGT